>VZTU01033391.1:0-14998 GCA_013400835.1 Zapornia atra
GGGGTTTTTTTTTTGTTTTTTAAGTGCTAACAGAAATAAAAAGAACACCACAACCCAAAAAGCATATAATTTAAACTACTCTTAGTCCCAGGGACACATCTAAGAATCTGGAAATCTGGTCTTCAGTTGTTCTGTTGATGTTGAACATGGCAACTTTTATTTGTACTGCTTCAGAACCTGTCTTTTGAAAATGGGTAATCAAACAGGTCCCCCACTATAACTTTTCTTATTAAGCTGGACATTGTATTGACCTGCAAAGTTTTTGCAAAACTTTTCAAAACAGATTTTTCTGGGAGTGGGAAGAAGGGAACAGCTAGGATGTGTGTTTCATAGGAAAAACCCAGAATCCTCAGGTTGTCAGAACAGAATCTGCAAAACTTTAAAAAAAACCCAAACAAACCAACAAACCAAAACAAAACCAAACTAGAAGATTTTTCAGCAGAAATCCTGATGAAGAAAGCAGCTTAGAAATTTTCTATGGGTTCAGTTAATCTCAAAGAATTTAAGTCAGATATGTTAATGGCATTCTACTGCATACTATTTTGATGGATAACATTACTGTAATCAAGACTAAAGTGCTCTTAAGTGGGATTAAGTACTTGCTTACTGCATCCAGCATTAGATTAAAATGGTAAAATCACTGCAAAGCACTTTATGTCTAATTGGATTAATAATTATTTCAGGAAACAATTTTTACTTACAGGCAAGTTTGAAAGCAACTAAAATGTGTAAAATTGTGGATAACTCCAGGAAAGACTACCTGGAAAGACACTGATGTTCTTCAAAATCTATTAAATCCTGCAGAAGCAATTTTTTATTTTTGAATATGCAGTGTTTACACTGCAGACATAAGTTTCCTGATTTGCACGGTTATTACTTCCACTAGAAAGATCCTGCAGGTAGAACTCACATAGAAAAAATTACTGGAATGTGTAGATCTGCTATTTCTCACAACACAACACTTTATTACTAAACTCAAATTGTTCTACAAGTTCTAATCAATAGAGGTTTTTTGCCTTGAAAACTTTGTCAGTGCATCTGCCTGCTAAAACGGTTCCTTTTGATGTCAAACTTAATTCCCTCCTCCCTCTCCCATTACATTATTTTTCATTACATTCCCAATTTTCCTTCATTTTCTTGATGGTATTCTTAAAACCTTGTGCCTGCTGTATGTGATTAAACAAAGCTTTAAGCGTGTCTTCCAGGGGTAGGGATAGACAGCTGGCAGTTAATGATCAGGTCTACCCCCTTCGCTCTTAATTTTTCCCCCAACGTTTTCTGAAAACAATGACCCAGAATTGAAAAATCTGGAATATGACTATAGCCACATCTACAAATACTGTCTACTCTATATTGTAATATGCTTTCCCTTCTCATTATATATAAGTATATATATATTCCTGCATTTAAATGATAATTTTCTAGTACTACATCATTATCATGCTGCATCTATTTTGCCAGGTTTTGTCTAGTCTACTTGGTAGAGTTCTACTATATTTTTGTATACATGTAGCTTAGTTTGAATTAGAAAGCTGTCCCAGTTTATTGCAGTCACAATTGTTCATAGAAAACAACTTCAATTTTAATGAAACTAAATGCCAAATAGTTGTTCATAATGGCAGTATCCAACCATTGGTTAATTTTGATTTCCTTGTTTGTTCCACATGACTTTCACTTACATGCACACCATACAAGTTAACATACTGCCTATGACGAACAGAATCCATTACCTAGGAATCAACAACTCAGTTTCTTGGGTCAAGCAATAAAACACAACCACCCATAAGATCACTGTGAACAATGTGTTGCTAGTAATTTAAGCATTCTTTAAACCTATTCCGATTTCTTACAAGACCTTTCAAAGACAGATGGTGTTCCACCAAAAGAAATACTGTCAACTCCTAAAGTGGTTTCAGCACCCAATTCACTGACAAAGGGACTGGATCTAATCAGGAACTCTATACAAGGAAGTACTTCAGAAAGAAGCCAAAGAAATATTTGAAGTAAATCAAGCTGTTTCCCAACCAAAGCTCAAAAACAAAGCAGAGTTTATGCAAAGAAAACCACTCCAGAAACTCCAAATCAATAGAACAAGAACACAAACACTTTCGAAAAGGCATTCTTTTCGCCTGTATACCTATTAATTACCACAGTGGGCCCAAGCCTTAGGTGGGTTCTATCTGTACCAAGAAGGAATCACAGAAATGTAGGGGTTGGAAGGGACCTCAAGAGATTATCAAGTCCAGCTGCCTGCCAAAGTAGGTTCCTGCTTATGAGTAAATGATGATCTTGCAAATCACTGCTGATGTCCCATTTTTGCCCTTCATACTATGCTCACAAGTAAAAACCTAGCAAACTCTTTTTGTTTTTCCCCTATTCTCTGCTGATGCAGAACAGGAGGAGTGCTACAAGAATACCTCATAGAACTTTGCCACTCAACTCAGAAAACAGTTTTAATTCTTCCTCTTTAATTGTCATACAACATTTGATCTTTCCCTCCAGTTGTCCAACTACAGTCCTTACACTTTTCAGCCTTCCTTCTCCCTATGTCCTTCTCTTTTCCATATGAACCCCAAGAGAGAGATTTTTGTGCAATCTCTGTTACATGGGCTTGGCAATGCCCTTGCTGCTGCATATCAGATCCTTTCCTTTCATGTATTTTTTTTCAGACAGGAAATCCTTAAGAGAGAGACTCGATCTTTAATAATAGTGCTCCAGTTCTCAAGTGACCTACTGGCATCACTTCTGAACAGTGATTGTACTCAATAATACTTAGAAGTACTAGCAGTATTCTGGCTTTGCATAATAATGTAAACTGGTGATGGAGTGGGCCCGGGTGAACGTAATGAGGTTCAACACTGCCAAGTGTAAGGTGTTGCACTTGGGCTGGAAGAATCCCAGACATAGATACAGACTGGGAGACGAGCTCATTGAGAGCAGCCCTGCTGAGAAGCACCTGGGTGTCATGGTGGATGAGAAACTTAACATGAGCCAGCAGGGAGTTCTTGCAGCTCGCAAGGCCAATGGTATCCTGGGCTCCATCAGAAGAGGGGTGGCCAGCAGGGACAGGGAGGTGATTGTCCCTCTCTATTCTGCCCTTGTGAGGCCCCATCTGGAGTACTGTGTCCAGATCTGAGGCCCCAGTACAAGAGAGATGTAGAACTGTTGGAGAGGGTTCAGAGGAGGGACACGAAGATGATTAGAGGGCTGGAGCACCTGCCCTACAAGGAGAGGCTGAGGGAGCTGGGCTTGTTCAGCCTGGAGAAGAGAAGGCTGCGGGGGGACCTCATTNAGGTGGTGGATGCCCCGTCCCTGGAGGTGTTCAAGGCCAGGTTGGATGGGGCCCTGGGCAACCTTGTGTAGATCCAGGCTTGGAGGTTGTTGGCCCTGCCTGTAGCAGGGGGGCTGGAACTCTATGATGCTTGGGGTCCCTTCCAACCCAGACCATTCTGTGATTCTACGATTCTATGAACAAATCATTATGTAATAGCATTTTTGTTCTGTACATAGAGAACTTACTAACCTTAGTGTCTTTACCAAAAACCTTGGAATAGAAGCAAATCCAGTTTTCAGAAAGGAATAATTTTCCTTGATACAGAATTTCTTTTTGCAGAGCACAGGTAAAGCCTGAAACAAATAGATATTTTATAACCTTTTAGGTAACCACAACTCAAGCCAACCATTACCAGTTCCTCTTTTTTTTCAAAGGTGTAATGTGTTCATTTACACATTCTGCTAAACATTATCAAACCTTGAACTACTCAATAAGGTTCCTAATACTGCCAAGCTCAGAAGACTTTAAATAACTAAGTTTAGTTTCAAAGTATCTGAAAGACAAAGACTGAAATGCATAAAAATATGCAGCTGGCTCCCAGATGCCAAGAGTCCTTTCTGACTCAGTACCAGGTAGCTTCCTAGATGTTCAATGGAGGTACAACACACATGAAGTCATAATACTGATTTTACTTCACAGCCACTGAAAAAGACACTTCTCACTCAAGAACTGCTTTCTCTGCATTCAAGAAACATTTCTTATGTGTATCTATATATAATTCACTTCTTATAACTACCACAGAGACCTGTAGAATTTTAAAGACATTTCAAGTCCTTCTCCTACCAGTGTTTTTAAACATTAAAGCACTGTCAACAGCAAAAACTTGAGCTAGCACTTGGCCAGTGCTTTCTCAATCCAGTGGCACCTTTAGCAAGGAAGCTTCAGTTCCAAATACATGTTGCACCAGGTTACTCTGCTGAGAAGTGCAAGGCAGGCTACAATTCCCAAAGACGCCCCAACACCTGAAGATTTTTGTTCTGCAAGATTACAACAAAAACACCTACTGCATGCAGATGAATGCCTCATGACCCTAGGCAGCTGGAGTTTAAAGTTTTTAAACTTTACATAGTCCCGCTTGTACATCACCACAGGTGGCAGGTAACAACATTATCCTAGATCTACAGCCAGCAGTGACAAAGGGGTTAATACTTACTTTGTTTCAGTGGCTCATCAGTAGGAACATCTACAAACAGCTTATGAAAGTGTGCATTTGCCTTCAGCTAGAAAACAAAAAGCCACACGCCCAGAGACACATACCTTATTAGACAGTCTTACAATCAAGTGACCCATTCCATTTCCCGTCCTCCCAATACCTTCTCATTTTGCCCATCTGTTTTACAGTAAATCCTCATTTTTGCTATGTGGCTATTAGGTGTGTATCCTGCTTTATCCAGACTCTAACACTGATGAAAAAGGAACCTTCATCCTTAGACAACCATGAACTATAATATTGCTCAACAAGGGGGCTCTTGTGGTAGTTACATGTTTACTCTTACTACACATAAACAAATTTGTCCATCCTCTGCCCTACCTGATTTGAGGCACGTTTTTTTCTTTCAATCTTGGAGTCACTCTTGATATCTGTTGTCAGGAGTGGACTATCTGTGGTGCTCTTTGACCTGATGATTAAAAAAGGCATCTCAGATAAGTTTGGCCTCAGTTCATTAGTCTTGGTATAGGATAGGATAGCATAGGGCTTTTCCATGAAACAAATTCTTTAATCACTATTATTTGATTCATCGAGGATTACGCAGCAATAGAGGAGCATGTCCTATTCTTAAATTTTGCCAGCCCTCACTGAAGGTCCTCTTTTAATTTAAAAGGAATATTCTGTATTACTAGTTGTAGGGAAGTAAAAAAAAAAAAAAATTCAGGACTTTTTTACAACTTAATGAATTATCACAGTGCTTAGCTTCACATTTGTTTGTTTCTTGGCAACATGTGAAATACTGACACTAAGCATGTTTCTTGCTAATGCAAGTTAAAGTAAGATAAAACTTAGCAGCTGAGAGTGCAAGATAGTGTACTGAAAGCTATGAACGCGTGGTATAAAAGTGTGAGCTCATTTGGAAAGCGCAACAGAGAAGAAACACAGGTGCTTGAGTCCAAGGATGGCTATGGACTGTGTAGTGAAATGAAATAATTATGATTGCCAGCAATCCTAGAGGAGATGAAATGGAATTGTGACCGACAGTTGTAAGGAAGCCACACTGATGCAGCTCTAGCCATTCATACCGGAAAAAAGAAAATGAACCAAAAAAGCAGCAGCTCTAGAGGAGAACAAGTACAGAGGAAAGATTCTGTGGATGGCTGGAAAAGTAAGATTAGTTTGTTTTATACAGCAAAAATTAATGGCATAGACTGTTCAGAAAACAAAAACGGAAGTGGGATGGTACTGTTTCATAAAAAAAGAAAAAAAGTAAATACTGCGAGCTATTTAGTGCAGAGCAAAAGTATACCAACAGGCTAGAAAAATGTTAGCTCTTTTTTAGAGGTGTTCAGATGCAGACTGAAGAGCAGAAGGAAAAACCTAACAGAAGACTCCTAGACTGAATGACCTGAAGAACATTCTATGCTAAAGCTTCAATGCGGAGAGAAAGGTGTTACAAGAGTTTCCATTACTACACCTTATCCTGCACAGTAACTCTTCTTTACTTACCTAAATTTGAAAGGTCACGTTTTCCAGTAAAAACTGCAAGGTTGTGAGTAAGAGAATCACCAAGTGTAGTGGGGATACAGTCAGATTTATGAAAGAGATTGTACAGCAGGACTGTTAGATAGCTGGGTGACTTGCTGCCAATCTCAGGTGGTCCCTCATGGAAGCAAACTCTAAGATAAATGTGTGCGTGTATTTACGTGCCTATGTGAAGTACAGATCAAGCTGAAATGAACAGTGACCCTTACCAAAAAAACTTATGCTACCCTCTCACCAGCACACACTCAATTACACTGTACATGAGAAGTAAGACTGGAAGGAGGGTTTGAAAAAAAAGTAGTCTATTTCTTGAAATACCTTTCAGGAAACTAGGTGATGTTTTTTAAGTATCTGCCTTCTGATGAAAACCAGAGTCAGGTTGACTGCTGACTTTTGCATTGCCTACTCAGTTGACAAAGTGAAAGGGATGCAAAACTTGCATACATGCTCTCCAAGTGGGATTTTAGTATTACTTTTAGAAGAGTTTCAAATGCCTTCAATTCTCCAAAAAGGAATAATGATTGCTTTTGCAGAGACATTACAATAATCTGATGCAATATAGAGCACAGAGTCCAAAATTAAAACTTTTGTCACAGTTGCACCATAGGCAATCAATAGTCTAGCATGACAGCGTTCTGGAAACAGTCCAGGATTCCAACTGCAGCTCAGTTTGACTGTCAAATTGACTGTGAAAGAGATGAAGCCAGCAGTGGTGCCAAACAATGCAATGGAGTTTTTTCCTAGGAGAGGGAAGCCAGCCCAAAATCTAAATTCCCACTATCCTGATGGCTTGTGGTGAGTAACAGAGGAACTCCTGGAAGGCGGCTCTGACTCTGTTTCCTGGCACAATGTGCAAGCTGACCCACAACTAGGTTGTCTGACAAATGTTGCTACTCAGCCTAGCTTCTTTAATGGGTGTAACCATTATGATTACCTGACCAGAAGAAAACTGACAGCACTTCTGACATTACCTTCCAACATCAACTTTTTTACGATCTTCAAAATATTCCATTTCAATGGTAGGGGGCTGCAGCAACGCAGTAGGTGATTTTCCTGCCTTTCTTTTTTCATCAGTTCCATATTCTCCATCTGAACTGCAGAGGGAAAAACAGAGATGGAAGGTGCATTGCAGGATCCATACTAACGTAAAATGCCACTGCAGTGAGTTGACAATACAGCACATACTAAAGAATAAAATTATGACATATCTTTTATATTAAGGCCCTGAAAAGTATTCATCTACTGACTTGACAGTATTATATATCTGAAGAACATTCTGAGCTCCAGTACTGGAATTTCAGCAATGAAGAGAGGAAAATTGAAATACTGCCATGGATATTTCAGCGCTTATAAAATTTGTAGCTCTAGCTTCTGTTCCAAAGAGAATGTCTTGTTCAGGAAAAATGCATTCCATGCTCAGTATTCAGACCCGATGACTAATGGAAATTAATTTGATTGACAAGTTGGGGAAAAAACATCCTGCATGACAGTACCTAATGCTTACCAGATTATTTGTGGCTCAGTTTTGGAAGAGGAAGCTGGGTCTTAGCATTCTCACCTCTTCCGTGAAGAGTACACCTGCCGGATTTTCACAAAAAAATGGTCCTCTCAAAGTCTCAAAAATCCTGGTCTTATTTTACCAAACCAACACGGCCACCACAGTGCACTGCTTTTTCACAGCCCAGGACACTGCCTCAGAAATAGATAAAAAGGACCTAGAGTCTCAGGGCTAAGAGATGGGCCATCAGAGCCTTTTCCTGTCTTCCTGGTTCATAATCCTCTAATAAAATGTTAACTCAGAAAATGTAGCGGAAAAAAAGCAGTCATTAATAGCAGGGTCTGAAGAACGTCAATACTGTAAAATAAGACATGACAAGTATATACACACACCCTCCTTCAGAAGACTAAAGCCTCAGAAAGACTACAGGAAGTGCTTAGCATTAAAAAAGAAAGCCAAACTATGTTGCCCATTAATTTAATGTCTGACCTGAATGACCCCATTTACAGAAGTTTCCATTACAATGTTTAATTTTTGAAATTTTATGGCAACAACACAGCCTCTGTAATCATGTGATGCTGTCTTTACAACAAACAAGTTTCTTTTCCTACTAAGACAAAAGTTTTGTGCACAGAGGTTCCCAGACTAATGTAATCTCTTCTCTTTTAGGATGGGTATACAAAGTTCCATTGCTTTGATTACACTTTGGTGAAGAAGATCAGAAGATACAACTCACAGTATCTTAACGAATACCTAAGGAGGTTGTATCCTGAAATGACAGTAAGTCACACTTTGCATGCACTTGAAAGGGTTACAGCACTAATTAAGTCAATGAGGAAAAACCCCAATTGCTTCCCCATGGCTTCACTCTTGGATCAGCCCTACCTGACCACAGGGCACCAGCTTTCATTTTTGGACAATATAAACTACAATAAACAGGCAATTCAAGAGATTCAAGCGGAATCTAGTCTTCTGACTGAAAGACCCAAATAAGCAGTGTTATGCTGTTTGAGATTTTAAGCAGACAGTAGAACTACCAATCCCTGGTGCTCCTAAGCTTACCAGAGTTTGTATTCCAAAAGTCTGTAAATCCAGCAAGTGTCTTAGTCACAGTCTTGCTCTCTGTTATTTTTCAGTTCCCCAAATCCTTGGGCTTCAAGGGAAGTCAGAGAATACCAGACATGAGTGGGATAAGGAGCAGGGTGAGGCGGAATTGTTGGGTTTATCACACCTGCATCTCAAAAGGGCCACACAGCATGGAAACTCCCAAGTGAATAAGACTACATGAAAAAGCAGCATTTTTAAGATGCAGCTGTTTGAGCCTGGAGCCTGGCTGGTGTCCATCATTGCCTTGGGTGATGGACAATGCTAGCAACTGATCGAAGCAGCTTGCATGACACCCACACCTTTGTACTATAAATTTGTTTCAAAATTACCTGCAACACAGATTTTAGCATTCACTTACAACTGCTAGCATAGTTAGATGTTTTGTTGCTCTTAAATGCTTCATTTACATACTACTCATATTCCCTTTTCCCTCACTCACAAATTAATCCCTACTTCACAGTTAAAACTATGAGCCTGTTCTGTCCTGTCTGCCTTCCCTACTAACTACTACTCTTCCTGAACCTTGCTAAGGCATCTCAACACACTACTCCTGCTGAATGTTGTGTGTGGAAACGCTGACCTATCTCATGGCAGTCTGGTCATCTTCTGCAGCTGAGACCAGGGAGAATGTACCCAAAGCACAGCAAGAATTTTTCCTGAAACATCTCAGGTCTGAGGAGACTCACTCCCATAACACATGCCACCAACAATAGCCATCAGGTGTACTCCTACTGGTTGGTAAGGCTTTGCAGTGTCTATCTTTCATTCTTCCTTCCATACACCTCCTTCACATAATGAAAAAATTACAAAAAGATCTGTCCTTACATTTCTGATAACTACAGCTTCACACAGCAGCTAAGTTCACAGTTGGTGTCTTTAAAGTATCAGAAGAATCTTAGCTGAGCTTCTGTAAAATGAAAGCTCATAGGTATGACCCAAATTAGCATATTGTTCATCAAGTCACAAGTAAATTAATGCACTCCCTACATTTTCATGTGTGAGTCAGGATTCAAAATGCTTTGTAAAAAGAGAACAAGTCACTGATCCATTAAAAAAAAAATTAGATCAAGAGCACTTAGAATTATTGAGCAGTTGAATTATTACACCTCTGGACTGAAGAAAATGCCTTTTCCATTGTAAACTCTCCTGCTGTCCTCTTCATAGCAGATTAGAGTGGTCTCTGTATTGGATAAACTAACAATGCTCAAATCAAGGATTTAGAAGTTGTCTGTTTCTAGAAAGTCTGGTCACTCAGAAGCAAAATGTCTCCAGTACCTCTACAGACATGGTCCAGTGTTAGGTGACACAAGTGTTATGTGCCCCACTGCACATCTCCTAAAAAAAAAGCCTCAAAATAATGCTACGATTTACTCTAAATACCACTTTTACTGTGCAAATGGAAAGCCAAATATTGACTGAGACTCCAAAACTATCAAAGCAGAAAATGAGCTACAGCTACCATAATCACAAAGGAGCAGAGTACTGCTTAACAGCTGCTATAATAGATGTTAAGGATAGCCACGATGTATGCATTTGGTATTTGTGTAATTCCATATACTTAGTACAGAGCTTGTACTTAAGCCTGAAAAGTGTAAAAGAAGTAAAAGAAATGTAGAAGAAGTAAAGCAGCTGATTCTGAAGAACGTAATTTCTTACTGTCCTGATTTTGGCTAGGAGTTAAGTTTCACAAGGAGCCTTGACAGCTGAACCAAGATGGCCAAGGGGGGTATTCTGTACCAAGTGATGTGATGTTCACCATAAAAGGAGGTGGCTTCCGGATGGTCTGAGCGTGGGCAGAGCGCCTGTCCGGTCAGATCTCCGATCACTAAACTGCCTTGTGTTACCACCCGTTGTGTATGTTTGTACATCACTGTATGCCAATTCATTGGCAGTAACAGACTGTAAAAGTTGAAGAGGCCCCAACAATGGATGAAGCAGCTGGCTGACTCCAGAAATATTAAGAGTCTGTCTCCCTCCCTTGTCTCAGCTATGCAGAAACTGTCCCAGGAGGTCTGGCAGCTCAAAGAGGATACTATTCTCCAACCATATAGACCGGTATCTCAGGTAATTGAAATAAGCATTCCTCTGCTCAAGAGAGAATATAGAACAAAGAACCCTGTGGTGGCCAGAACAGGACATGAGTAAGTTGGATGGAAAGCCTACTGTGACCCTAGAGGCATGAGTAAATGAGTTGCAAGGTAAAATAGTCACAAGAAGGGATTATTCCAGGAAAAATGTTGCTTGTCTCTCAGACTGAGTGGAAGGCCCACTTGTACAAATAATCCTCTTGAAGGGACCTCTAAGTCCTTTTGCAAGAAGTGAGGAGCAAATGTGATGCCAGGTGGAAGACAGGCATAGCTGGGTTTCTTGGACTGTGTGGATCCAACGGCCTGGCATGTCAGATCCACAAGAGTACACGACTAGCCAACACCAACACAGACTGGATCCTAATGTCATTGAGCCACAAAGGAGTGGAACCATCTGTATTTCTGGAGTGACAGGGAGATCCCAAGAGTTGACTCTACTGGAAGCTGAAGTACGTCCAACTGGGAATGACTGGGAAAAGCACTCCATTGTGACTGGCCCAGAGGCTCCGTGCATCCTGGGCATAGACTTCCTCCAAAGAGGGTACTTCAAGGACCCAAAAAGGAGTTTTGGCATAGCTATCTTGGAGGAGAGAACTGAACAATTGTTTACTCTGTCTGGTCTCTCAGAGGGCCCTTCTGTTGTGGGGTTGCTGAAGGTTGAAGAACAGGTGCCAATTGCTACCACAACAGTGCACTGACAGCAATTCTGCACCAACTGACTCCCCAGTTGCCATCTATAAACTGATTTATCAACTGGAGAGTCACAGAGTCATCTGCAGAACCTGCTTACCCTCTAACAGCCCCAGATGGCCAGTGCAGAAGTCCAATGAAGAGTGGAGGCTGAGCATTGACAATTGCGGCTTGCATGAAGTCACATCACCACTGAGTGCTGCTGTTCCAGACATACTGGAACTCTGGTATCAACTGGAGTCAAAGGCAGCCAAGTGGTAAGCCACAATTGTTATCATTAATGTATTTTTCTCACTCCCTTTGGCAGCACAGTGCAGGTCACAGCTTGCTTTCACTTGGAGGTACATCCAGTACATCTGGAATCAGCTGCCTCAGGGGTGGAAAAGTGGATTGAAGTGGGTCAGGTAGATCTAGACTCGCAACATAAGGGTGAATTATTTACAGCTTGTAGGACCCATGACAATTCAGGCTATCAAGGAAGAGCTACAACATATAGATGAGCTCATGATCAAGGGGTGGACTTGACCATGGATGGTCTCTCACACATTATCAGTGACTGTGACAGATATGCTGCAAGCATACAAGCCAAGTGGGTAAAGCCTCTCTGGTATGGAAGACAATGGCAAAATATGGGGAGCCCTGGCAGAAAAATACATCACACTCCTAGAAACCTGCCAAGGCAAGTGGTATGTGCTTACAATAGTGGAAGCAACCACCAGTGGAAACATATCCCATGCCCTGTGCCACCACCTGGAACACTATCCTCGGTCTTGAAAAGGAAGTCCAGAGGTGACTTGGCACCCCAGAAAAAAATTGAGTCAGGCAATGAGGCTCATTTCTAAAACAGCCTCACAGAAACCTGGTCCAAAAAGCATCCCCTGTTGTGCACCAGCCTCTAGGAAATTCAAATGATATAAGGACTGCTAGATACTACACTGAGGCCAATGAATAGTGGGACCTGCAAACCTTGGGATACACATTTAATAAAGGCCACCTGGTTAGCTAACTCTAGAGGGTCTACCAATCAAGCTGTCCCTGCCCAATTGAAACTTCCATGCACTGTAGTAGATAGTGTCCCCATAGTGTGTATGAAGAATAGTTTGGGGAAGACAGTCTGGGTTAGCTAGCCCTGCTTCAGGCAAACCCATTTGTGGGATTATTTTTGCTCAAGGACCTGGGTGCACTTGGTGGGTGATGTAAAAGGATGGGGAAGTCCAATGTGCACCTTGAAGGGATGTGATTTTGGGTGAGAGTAGTTAATAAATTAACATAATACAATTTGTTAAATAATCCTGCCATTGTTTATCATCACTGCTACAATTGCCATATGCTGTATCAATGGTATTACTGCAAGAATCACCCAAAGTAATGGAGCAAAATGATGAAAGGCAGCGATGACAGAACTAGAACTGACTACAGTAACTAGCATCCAGCAACTCCCAGCAGCTTGCTTGAAATTGACATCTTCAATGCACGGACTGTGCCAGATAAAACAGCTTTGGGTGCAGCATGAAACAATCCACCAGGACACACTATCCCTCCTGCCCTCAGAGATGGCTCAGACTGGTAAAGCCCAAAGTTATGGACCAAATGATTTAACAGACATTTTAGAGGGATGATGAATAGATTAAAGAACTCTCTCTCTATATATCTATCTCAAAGCCAGAGAAAGTAGTAATCATTAACTGGACGTGTAGGATCAGGGCATGATGAAGATGATATAAGGGGTTGATAATAGTTTTAAATAGGACAGAGTTAAGTCTCACAAGTAGTTTGGACAAGTGATGCAAGCTGGTCAAGGGGGTATTCCATACCATATGATTATTATACTCACCATAAAAGGGGACTGTAGGGGGGAAGGAGGAGTGGAAATTCAGCACAGCTCTTGGATGCGTTGAGCATCCAGTCCACCATCGGGTCAGTAAATTGCCTTGTGTTATCACCCGTTGTGTATATTCTGTTATTTTAAGTGCTGCTGTTGTTATTTCCCTTTCCCTTTGATGTCTCAGGAAACTGTCATCCTAACCCATGAAGTTTCACAGAATAACAGAATGTTAGGGGTTAGAAGGGACCTCAAAAGATCATCTAGTCCACCCCCCTGCCAGAGCAGGACCGCCTAGGGTAGGCCACAGAAGAATGCATTCAGGTGGGTTCTGAATCTAAGAGAAGAGACTCCGCAACTTCTCTGGGCAGTCTCTTCCAGTGGTGTGTCACCCCTCAGTCTCCTCTCAGTCATACATAGCATAATGGAGGCAAATTCATAAAACTGTGCATTAATTGACTATCATATGGTTAGGCACATATGCATATACACTATGTGTTTCTCTATGCTTTTCTAGGACTAAACAGGACTGTAGGGACAGGTGGAATCTTAAAGTCAGCAAGCATTGAAAGAAAAAAACAACTCGGTTGTTAAAAAGACTTCTTTTCATTAATTTATATATCAAGGTAACTAATATCAGAAATATGTACTGTGTTTTATTTCACAGCTCTCTTGGAGCACAACTACTTCCTTGTGAGTGATTTCATACATCTGTGTTGCTGTATCTTTATTAGAAGGATGAATGAAAATTTTGAGTTATTACTACACTGGTTTGGATAGAGGAAATCAGTTTTTTTCAACTGAACAGTCATTTCACATAATAACCAGATCAAGTTTCACAGGGACATCAGCAAGATCACTGTGACACTGCAGACGTCATTAGCAAGTATGTAAATTCTCTCCTCTAAATACCATCTATTATTAACTGGCTGTATTCCCTGTCTAATCAAAACCAGACAGCTATCAAGTTCCATAGAAAAAAACAAAACACAAGAATTCCCCATGCTCTGAAACATGAGACACTATAACAAGGTATTTTATTAAGTTAACACTAGAGCAGGAACATAAGCCTTTTAGCTCTCTCGTCTTTTGAAGAGTTTCCGTTTCAGATATTCACTTCAGAAAGCAAAAGCCCTCTCATATGTATCTTCACTCAACCCCCACAAGACTCCCGTGATGCAGTTTACATGGGGCTCTTAGCAGGGTGACCCACAACTATTTATCTGGACATAGACATGGCCAAATCCACAACACAACTATTCGACAGACATTTCTTAAAAAAGTCCCAAAGAAACCAGAAAAACCCCAAACCCAAATGGAAGGCAAGCAAAAGACCTTGGGGGAGGGGCTCATTCACATTTACTTTGGACTGCAGAATTAAAACCTGCTGCCAGCCTCTAGAAAGAGTTTTTTTCCTGTCTCCTAGTTCTATCCTGCCTTATCTTCTAACCCTGAACAAGACCAAAAAATAGGATCACGATTCCTACTGAAGAGGAAGCACGCAGCCTTGTATCAGATCACATTGTTTATCTCTAGCTTCCAGAGGTAACATAAAAAAGGGAAAAGAAAAAAGGATTCATCATGTAGGAATTGTTCAGGGTGCGGAAAAAAGGGCAAAGGTCTTCCCGACACTTGTGTACCCAGTTCAATAAAAAAAGGACAAATACTGCATCTATACACAATCCATGTGTTCAGTATCACCTCACAAACACCTACCAGTCAGATCTGCTCCGTAACTCAGGCAGAAATGCCACAAGTCTCCTCT
>VZTU01033393.1:14429-29876 GCA_013400835.1 Zapornia atra
CCCCCCTCTTAAAGACACTGATCTGCCTGTGAAGCCCAAGAAGGAATGGATTCACATGGACAGTGTGGAGTTTGAGAAGCTGGAATGGATGAAAGATTTGCGCCCACCCGGGCAGAAGAAAACCAAAAAGGTTTGAACACAGAAAATGGTATTTTTCATGTGTGGATCTGGATCATGCTTCTCAGCAGTAACAGTTTCAGAGGCTTCAAAAACTATCCCTCTGGTTACTCAGTCTATAAGATTTGGGGGTTGGACTCAGTGCTCTCTTGAGGCCCCTTCCAACCCCTACGATTCTGATTTCACCAGGCTGCGAGATTCCCTGATTTCTTCCGCAGGGTGGAATGATGCATAGTCAGTGGAGCCTGTAGTGTATAGGGGAGCTGGGAAGCGAGAGTCTAGCAAACGTAATCTAGAGTGAAACAGGTCTGAAAGCTAAGAAAAAAGGAAAGAGGGAAGTAATTCCCTAAGAAAAAAGGAAGAGTGAGGCCTAACCTGGGCAGTTCTGAACTGTCACCTTCAGCAGCTGATGTAAGAAGTGGTATTTGAAGTGGTGAATGGACCAGAAAACAGTAGAAATAATCATTATCTTCCCTCCACCCTCTTATTGTAGGGAATGCAAGCTCGGTTCAGTTTAAAAGGAGAATTGGTTCCTGCAGATGCGGATTTACCCACACATCTAGGCCTGCATCACCATGGAGAGGAGGCAGAGGTAGGTGTGATACAGTAGAAAGGGCACACCCCTTTCCATTTGCTGCCTTTGGATTTGGCACATTCCTTTTGTGCTGAGTCTTTTCAGTGACAGAAACCTACAGGTGTGGTTTTTATTCTTTTGAAACAAGTTCTTGAAGAGAAGTTGGATCTGAATGCAACAACTGCTTTACTTCCAGAAAACTGTATTAATGCTTTTTCTCCTTAATGCTATTAAGGATCTGTGGTGTTGAAAAAAGGTGCACATACATCCTTTTCTTAAGAAGTTAATTTTTTTCCTGTTGTATCAATGTTTAGAATCTCTCTTGCAATTGCTGCAAAGCAGCAAACAACATTGCATTACAGTTTATCTCCTGTTACTCAGTATTTTATAAATAATCCTATTTTGAAGGACCTGGTTTTGCCTGTAGCTCAGGGTTTTTGTTGGGTTTTTTCTTCTTCCTCTCTTCAGAGGGCTGGTTATTCTCTCCAAGAGCTCTTTCATTTGTCTCGCAGCCAAGTTATTCAACAGAGGACGCTGGCTCTACAGGTCTTGGGTCGTATTGTTCAAAAGGTAAGTCACTTCCCGTGGAACTTTTCCCCATAATTCAAGGTTCTGCTAGATCAGGGCCCAGATTCTTTGGTACTGGTTGTTTGCTTTCTACTATTAAATGCAGGTGAACAAATTTACCAGCTGAGCGTCCTTTTTCAACTAAGGATCTCCTTGCTGTTAGAAAATTAAGTGTTGTGACATCATAAACTGAGTTTCAGGTTTATTTTGAGGAAGATGCTTCCAAGTGTTCAGCACCAGTTCAGTTGTTGCTTTGGCCCCAAGTTTAGTGGGGTTTTTTGGTGTTACTTTTGTAACAAACCTATCCTTGGCAATGACCCTTTCACTCCTGTGTTCTGAGCCGGGTTCATGATGTGCTTTTTTTGTAGGAGATGAGAATAAACCAGCCTACTTGTACAGTGATGTGCCGATAGCATAAAGCAAAATGAATATTTACTTCTCTGCCCGTTTCCACCTAACTCTTAGGGGAAGTGATAGCCTTCTCTCCAACAGCAGTGGAGACAGAGAAGAAACAGTGTGGTGTTGAGAGTAAAGATGGGGCAGAACAAGGTGAAGTCAGGAGATGGGTCCAGACTTCTGAAAGAAAGATTTATTGCCTTAAGGAACTGGAGTTGCGTACCTCTGTAGAATGGAGGAGAAAATAAAGGGAAAAAACTCAAACCTGCACACAGTTCAGCTACTTTACAATAGAAATGGGAACAGACAAACACGCAGAATGTTGAGATGTACCCAGTTGAAATGAGGCAGCTTTAACACTGGCTCTGTGTGGCATATGTTTCAGGCCAGGGCTGGAGAGTTTGCCTCCTCCTTGAAGGGCAGCGTTCTGCAGCTGCTGCTTGATGCTGGGTTTCTCTTCTTGCTGCGCTTCTCACTGGATGATGCTGTGGATAATGTCATGGCAGCATCTGTTGGCGCTCTGCGGGCTCTGCTGGTGTCTCTCGATGATGAGGTAAGACAATCATTAAGTGCCTGGGTTTGATATTACACTGAGCTGTTCACAGGAATCAGGAAGAGAAGACACGGTAAGCAGGTTGAACAAAGGATGAGTGGGCTTAATGGTCAGTAGTATCCCACTGCTGTGCTTTGGGACAGGCAAGGGAGGGTGTAATCCCAGTTTGAGAGATTTAGAGATCTTTTTTCCTGTTTGAATTGCCTCTGCCTCCTGATTAAATTCAGTGCAGGATGGTGAGGTTCTCTTTCTTTTGACATCTCTGCAGTGTAGACCAGGCCACTGCTAAGGTATGTGTCCAGTTTAGGGTTTTTTAATATGGCCTCTTGTGATGTTGGCTTCTTGCTTTGTAGTTTTCCTGCTTCTGAACAGATTAAATATCTTCCCTACTTTCCCTTACTTGTCAATGCTGCTGCTTTTTTCCCCTCATTACCAATTTTCTGGTGTTCTCACATGCTTATCTTGCACTGATAAATACCTAATTTCCCTTATCACATGTCTGTTTTCTCCTTGATGCTTTTTCTCCTGTTAGAAGGTTGAAACTTCTTTTGGGTGCTCTGGGATACTAGAGCACCCTGAGCACCAAGATTGAGATGTCTTCCAGACTGGACAGAGCAGTCTATTGTAGATAAAGCATGCTGTGTGCTGTGTTTCTAGTTCCTTCCATGAGAGCTGCTCCTCTCTGAGACTGCAGAGGGGTTGGTGAGAGAGTGGGTGAATCTTAAGAAGACCCCTGCAACTTTTCCCAAGCCTTTAGAGCTATTTTAGTGCGGAGGCAAAAGCAATGAAGGCCTGGGTAGGTTTTTTTCAAATCTAGTTCCTTTTTTTAAGCTATAACCTTAATAGTGTTCTGCTAGATGAGTCCTGCCCACCCATGATAGGTAATTATTGCTGTGAATCAGCTTCTTAATGTGCTTCTCTTTCTTCTGATATTGCTCTGGCTTGTAACTGTCCAATTCTCAATCAAAAATCTTGGCATATCTTGTGTAAGTGGGAATTGCTGACTCTCAATGTCAAAAGCAGCACTGCAAATGCTGCAGCAGTGTGTTTTCTCACTTGGAGAGTCCCTGGAGCATCTCCCCTGTGAGGAAAGGCTGAGTGACCTGGGGCTGTTCAGCCTAGAGAAAAGAAGATTAAGGGGGGACCTTATTAATGTTTATAAATATCTTAAGTATGGGATGCAGGGGGAAATGGCCAGCCCCTTTTCAGTGGTCTGTGGAGACAGGACAAGGGGCAATGGCTGCAAGTTGGAGCATAGGAAGTTCCACACCAACATGTGGAAGAACTCTTACACAGTGAGGGTGACAGAGCCCTGGGACAGGCTGCCCAGGGGGGTGTGGAGTCTCCTCTGGAGATATTCAAGACCCTTCTGGACACCGACCTGTGCAATATGAACTAGGGAGCCTGCTTTGGCAGTGGGGGTTGGACCTGATGATCTCTGGAGGTCCCTTCCAACCCCTGTGATTCTGTGATTCTAGAGTTGATTCATGAGATGTTGCTGAGTTTCAAAAGGTCTCTGTGGTGGTTTTGGCCCTAACCAAAGGCCAAATACCCACCAAGCCGCTCGCTCACTCCCCCCTTCAGTCGAAAAGGGGGAGAAAATAGATATTGGGAGGCTTAGGACTTGAGATAAGGACAGAGGGATCACTCTCCAATTAGTGCAATGGGCAAAACAGACGCAGCACAGAATAAAGGAAAGAAAAAAAGTGATTTATTACTACTTACTACAACTACTACACCCAGTGAACCGGAACAAGATAAGAAGCGGCCAGGTCTTCAAGCACCTTCCCCCCACCCCTCCCTTCTTAGCAAACTTAAAACTCATCCCGATTTTACTCCCTTCTTCCCCCCCCAACATGGCGCGGGGAGGGGCAGGGAATGGGCAGTGGGGTTCCGGTGATTCCCAACAAGCTGCTTTTCTTCCCCAGATATTATCACTTCTACTTCCTCCCCCCACCCCTCGCCTCTTCGCACTCATGACTTTAATCAGAGATTCGCTCCCTTCTTCCCTCCCGTTCGCAGTACAGGGGGGGCAGGGAATGGAGAGTGAGGGGTTTCAGTCCGTTCCTCCCAAGCTGTCTTCCATCTCAGCGGGGGGGGGCATTCCACATACACACACCCTTCCCCTGCGGCACCGTGGGGTCCCACCCACGCGAGAGTCGTGTCCACGACCTTCTGCAGCGTGAGTCCTCTCTATCGGGGAGTCATCCCCTCACCACAGGCCTCTCAGCAGGACTCTCCCCTCCATAGGGTGCTGACATCCGGGTCCAGACCCCCCGGCCTGGTCCCCCGCAAAGTCACAAGTCCCTTGGCAAACCTGCTGAGGCGTGGATCAATCTTCACAGGGCATAGTTGTCTCTGCTCCCCGTCCTCATCCATGGGCTTCGGGGGGGACACCCGTTTCACCATGGACTCCACCACGAGCTGCAGGGGAGACTTTCTCTTCACATTCTTCATCCCCCCTCCTGCGGGCCTGGCCTTGGAATCTGTGCAGCTTGTTACATCTTCTCACTCCCGCTCCGGTGGCAAAGTGCGCCTGCCAGCAGTTTTTTTTCTCCTATATGTGATTCACAGAGGCGCTATGACCAGCTCTGATAGGCTTAGTCTCAAATTTGGCCTTGACTGTACCAATGTTTTCAAAATATGGGGCTTGCAGAAAGCTGTAACTGCAGCTTACAAAAGCCACTGAAGCAGCGCAGCTACACCAAACTGCAACAGTCTCTGAGGACGGTACAGGGCTGGAAGTCTGGCTTCTTGCTTTAGGATTATATAACATACAGCACTTGTCCCCACCTAAAACCAGAAGATCCCACATAAAAATCACTCTAGCTGAAGGTTTTGTTCATTTATCAGTGGCTCTGGGAAGGAAGCGCCTTCCTCTTTGGTTAAAGACCCAGGTACTCTGTCTTGTGCTTTCTCCTGGTGGAAGGAATGCTGTTGTCCCAAACTCTGCATTCCAGATGGGCTCATAGCTTCACCACCTAAAGTCAGGTGTCTCTGCTGCTTCTGACCATGTCGTTCGCTCACTGGCTATGTTAAATACTGTTTATTTCTTTGGGTTTTTTGTGGTTTGTTGTGTTGGGTTTGTTTTTTTGGGGTTTTTTTTTAGACAGTTCAGGAAATGTTAATTTAAAGCAGCTAAATGGTGCAAGCATTTGGTTTGACTTCTATATTCTAAAATATTTTTGGGGAAGTAGGTTTGCTATGGGAGCAATCCCCTCTCTAAGGAGTTGAAAACTCACTTATTGCAGCGTTGCGTTAGAACTTGAGAGTATCTGATGCTCTCATTAGCTGGGAGCAAGAAAGATGGGGTTTTGTTTGCTGCGGCTGAGGGGTGTTCAAACAAGCATTGACACATACACCAGGTGGTCTTTATTTTAACATCCTGATTTTTATATCACCGTTGTGTATTATTTGTGAGCAGGGTTCCACACAGGCCCAGAATTGGGAATAGAACCAGTAAACACCAAACTCCAGTTTGACTTCTAGAGCCTTGGTGGTTTGTTTATTTCTATCCTACGCAGCTTTTCTGTTAAGCTGCATTTTTGTTCCTTGTGAATTTAATTTGCCTCACAGAAATGGTTTTCCCTGGTTTCCTGAATGTGTGGGTCGTACGTTAAAATCACTTCCCTGAAAAAGCATTGTGTTTAGAATTCCCTTTATTGTGCTCCTGTTCTCATGGGGTTAGGTGGGAATGGATAAAGCATTCTGTAATCGAAAGCATCCTTGAAAATTTTTTGTCTTCCGTGATTTCTGTGTGAGAATTTGATGTGCTTTTTCTCTCCTTATAGAAGTACCTTGATTGGACTTTCTCATGGTACCATGGGATGGCTGCATTTCCCTTTGTCCCCAGCAATGAGGAGGAAGATGATGAAGAGGAAGAACTAAATGGAACAGAGAATTCTCAAGATGAAAAATTAAAGGATGAAAGCAGTCCAGATCCAGATGTGGCCCGCTATGATGTTGTCAAGGTAAGCACAGTGGCCGTGCTGTCGAAACATCTACCCTCCTGTGTGTGCTATTAAGAACATTCCAAACGAGAACCAGAACTCTGGCTGTTGGATGTTATGTTTCTGTCATGTATCACCAGGAGAGTAATTTTATTCATCTCTGAAAATGCTGAGACTTGACCTGTGAGATTCCAGTGCAGGTAAGTATCCTTAACTTCCTCTAGGGAAATCAGCAACAAGCATGCTCATGACCTTGTAGAACTTGCTGGAAAAACTGCATACAGATGTGATTTTTCAAGCTCAGTCACCAGAGCTGAAAGTGAAAAGGTTCCAGCCACTGTTAAGGTGTCTGTGCGCACTTCTGTGAAGTTAAACATGAGCATTAACAGCTAGGTAGTTCAGCACTGCTTAGGTTTTGTACAATGACATTCTTGTATCTGACATGAAGTGGCTATTTCCCAGATTTTGTTCTTCATGTTTGCCTGTCTCTGATAAACAGATACAACATTTGGAAAGAATTCCTCACATATTTAAGCCTAATCTCACATTCCTGATAGGAGATGACTGTTGATAGGGATTGACTGCGGACTGAATATGAGTCAGCAGTGTGACCAGGTGGCCAGGAAAGCCAATGGCATCTTGGCATATATCAAAAATAGTGTGGCCAGTAAGTCTGGGGAGGTGATTGTGCCCCCGTACTTGGCATTGGTGAGGCCGCACCTCGAGTGCTGTGTCCAGTTCTGGGCTTCTCACCATAAGAAGGACATAGAGGTCCTGGAGCGAGTCCAGAGAAGGGCAACCAGGCTGGGGAAGGGGCTGGAGGGCAAATCCTCAGAGGAGCGGCTGAGGGAGCTGGGGGCATTCAGCCTGGAGAAGAGGAGGCTGAGGGGAGACCTTATCGCTGCCTACTGCAACCTGACAGGAGAGTGTAGAGAGGTGGGAGATAGTCTCTTCAGCCAGGTGACAGGAGATAGGACAAGGGGAATGACAATGCTGCGCCAGGACAAGGTCAGATTAGATGTTAGGAGAAAGTTCTTCACTGAAAGAGTTCTCAGGGCCTGGAACAGGTTGCCCAGGGAGAGGGATGAGTCTCCATCCCTGGATGTGTTTAACAGATGGGTAGATGAGGTACTTAGGGATATGGTTTAGCATAGGACAGGAACGGTTGGACTGATGATCTTAAAGGTCTTTTCCAACCTTGTGATTCTGAGATCTAAAAATAACAGTCTCTGTTATCTCAAACCCAACCTTGGTGGAGCTCATGCAGTTCTTGCCTGCTGTGGTCGTTAAATCAGATCACTTAGTCCATGTGCTTGAGCCTGTGTTCGCATGGCACTTGGTTAAAAGCTTCATGGAAAAATGAAATTACTGTACTTGGGCATCTGGTCTCGTTTAGCAGCTACATGATTTCAGATGTATTCTATTAGGTGACACTGTTTAAAAAGCTTTACAAAAGTAGACAGAAGAGATGAGATCAGTTTATCATTATGAAAACAGTTGCATGATTCAGCATAATGGATTTAACTTGTTCCCAGTGGCCCAGAAGATATTTGGGATAAAATTCTCCACTGTTACAGGTGCTGAGAAATTCCATTTCATACCTGCTTATTGACTGTTACAACCCAATTACTCCACTCAGTTGGAGTATTTAAACTGTGAGCTGAACTTGGTCAGGCCTAAAACTTTTAAAGTATCATGCTACAAACTCTGGTGGTGTGGCATTGCCTTTTCCTAGAACTAGCAGTGCATCCTGGTGTCACTTTTGTTTCCTAGCACCGCCACTGATTGTGAACTTCGCTTTGTGAACCGTAAAATAAAAATCAGGTTTCTCTTCCTACTGCAGAATAGGACTGGTGTCTGTTCTCTGCTTCCAGCAGCTTTCTCTGACCTAACAGACACTGTCAGATCTGTGCTGCATTAGGTAGAGGTGGTGTCTAGCCAAAATGAGTCCAGGAGCATGCAGACCCTTTTCACTCACATTAGCTTTTTCGTAGTCCTTTATAGGAAAGGCGGTTTTCCTATTCCCTGTTACAGTTTCATAGTCTGGAAAATGTAAGTATCCAAACCCTATGAGTGGTGTGGTTCAGAGCAGCAGTTCAGTTATTCCTCTTCTCTTGAACTCTTGCTTATTTGCTAGCATACTACGAAATCTGCAGAAACTTCTCTCTCTGTTTCCCCACTAGTAATTAAAAAGACCTCTCTGCAGAAGATGTAATTGCTTTTGTCTTCCAGTAGCTGCAGTTCAAAGAGCACTTGTTAAGAGTGTAATGTTTTGGGGTTGTTTTGTTTGTTTTAATTTTTCTTTTCCTTTTCAGGGACTTTTGAAGACACGGATCCAGCACCGGCTGAGGTACATCTTAGAAGTGGTACGACCTGCCCCAACAGTAGTCCTGGACATCCTGCACATCCTCACCCACATAGCAAGGCACTCCTCTGAAGCATGCAGCCAGGTAAATCTCCTGTTGTACAGGAGCTCTGAAACGGTAGAGAAAAGCTTTGAAAGAGGGGAAAAAAGATGCATGTATAGTTATGGTGAGGAGATTAGACAAATTTGAGTGTTTGTGTGTCTGTATAATTGCGTACCTTTAGTTACTTGTGCTGGCTGCTATTTCTTTGCAGTTGCTTGACTGTCCTCGGTTGATTGAGACCATTGTCAGGGAATTTCTCCCTACTCAGTGGGATCCCCAGGTGGCTGAACTGGGGTGTTTACTCACCAGCCTCCATGGAGTTGCTTGTCCCACTGCTATGAAGTTCATCCGAGTGTTGGCATCTGGAGGCCGAAATGCAACAGCTAGGCTGGTGAGTGATTCCCAGAAGAGCTTTAGCAATTGCAAAAGTCTTTGTTCTCTGTGTCTTACTTTGCAAGTAAGAGATAGGATTAGTTGGAGGTGACTGACCCAAAGCTGTAATAGTCATTGTGAAGAAAGCGTGTGTGGATGGGGACCTGGGCAACCTTGTGTAGATCCAGGCCTGGAGGTTGGTGGTCCTACCTGTGGCAGGGGGGTTGGAACTCTATGCTCCTTGGGGTCCCTTCCAACCCAGACTATTCTATGAGTATTTTGAAGGAATTGTTGATGGCATCATAATAGTGATGCCTTCTGCTGTGCACCAGTAGAAAAACTCTCTCAAGCTTTTCTCTGCTTCTCCTAACATAGAACAGTTATGCAAAATCACACAGTACAGCTCAGTGATAGCCACCAACAGCAGATGTTTAGAGCACACCTTGGTGTGTGATGCTCTGTGCTCTCCTGTGATCCAGTCACAGGCAGCTTAGGACTATATAAACCAGAGACTTAATCACTACGCTTCTGATTTACAGCCGTGGTTGAACTTCCCTGCCATTCATTTGTCTTAATAACTCTGAGGTCATTTATCAGTATTTCCAGCCCCTCTTATCTACAGGTTTTCCACTTCAGAGATAATTGTGTTCACTCATACAGGCCATCACGCTGGTGCTATAGAAGCATAATAACATCTACCAGGATCAGCAGCCATCACAGTGCAGTGAGCACCTCTTAGGGGCTTTGGTTTGGTATTGTTAATAGCATCTAATAAACTGCCACCCAGGAGATTGTGAACATCAGCAGAACACCACCAGTCTGTGCTTAAAATACGTAGAGTAACGTGCTGATAATGGATAATGGGATATTTAAAGGCTCTTAAGTGATGCTAGGAACATAATAGAAAGTCTCTGACTTCTATTTCAGGCTCTGTGTATTCCAGCTGTTTCAAGGCACACAAAAACTGCTTGCAAGGTTCTTGCCGCTCAGACTTCTGTTGCAGTCTTGTATGGCTTGTTACAGGCACTTAAACACAGGAATGGAAGATAATAAAAAACCTAAATCCTAATCATCAGCTAGCAACAAAATTCTTCTATCATCCTCCTCTGGAAGTAAATTTGACTCTACCCTCTGTTCTATAGGAGGGGTGTCAGAATTCATACTTTGATTCATCAGCTTTCTTGCTGGTGTACATTGATTTCCCTACAAGATGTCTCCAAAGAATTTGAATTTTAAATTACCTGTAATATGTTCTTGTGTTGTGAAGAAGACATTGTTATCTCATTTGTTTAGACAGAGCACAAGCTTTTGTGTGTGTGGGAGAAAGAAAGAGCAGCTTTTTTTTTATGGTTAGAGCAAAAATACGCGGTTGTTGGGGAGGATAAAAATTCTTTCTAGAGAGCTGCGAATGAGTCATGCCATGCTTAATTCAATACTAAAATAACCTCAGAACGTTTCCAAGGCATCAAAATTCTATAATCTTATAAAAGTAATAGGCAGGAAGTACCCTTTTTGTGAAACACACAGAATCATAGAAAGATTTAGGTTGAAGGACCTCTGAAAGCCATTTAGTGTGACCTTCCAAAAAGAATATTGCCATCCATTCAGTACTCTTGTATATAACAAAGTTTTACATAAGATAGATCTTACGTGTAATCCTGACTAATAGAGGTCTATTTATGTATAATTACCCTTCTTTAAGAAGTCATGTAAAAAAAAAAAAAAATTAGTTAAATGGTGCAGAGGGCATCCAAAACAAGAGTGCGTGTGGGCTAGACAGACCTCTTGTCAGGAACCATTTAGGTGCAGTTAATTTAGGTTACGAATGAATTAGGTAACACCTGGGCATCCCTTCTGGGAAATAATTCTCTCTTAATAGTCATTGACCATGTATTGATCCTTTTTAGCATGCCTCTTAAGTTTTTACACCAGATAAAGACAGATCTGAAGAGAGTTCAGGGTAAGGAGAGTTTAGAATGAGCTGAACTGAAATTTGGAGCTCTGTTGGTATGGCGGAGTAACGAGGTAACTGCATGCAACTGTTCTCTTATCCCTTTGTCTTTGTTGTTGTTTGTTCTTGTTTGCCTGCTTTTTACAGCTTAACAAATTTGAAATGAGAAGTCGGTTAAGTCGCTTCATAGCTCAAGACCCGCTGGATCTGCTCCTGCCAAGGGAAGAAGCCATCAGGTTAAGCACCGAAGCCTTCCGCTTGTGGGCAGTGGCGGCTGGCTATGGTCAGGCCTGTGATCTCTACAGGTACAGCCCAAAGCTGGAGAAATGGGGGTGGAGAGTGCAACAGAGATAATGGGCATCCTGTTCTAGAGAGGCAAATGTAGGGATGTCCAAGTTGAGTTTCTACTTCCTTCAAGGGAGCCTTAGCTCCCTGTCTCTGGCCTCCTGCAGTAACACTCGCAGTTTCTAAAGGTATTTGTGTTGAGAATTGCCTTTTTTTCAGGTTGTTCTTTATCTCCTGTATTTTAAGCTCTGCTATTTTGTTGATTCTCCTCTGTACTGTGGGAGACTACCCTAACTTTTTAGGGCTGCATCCTTTGGCCCTCAAAGGCATGAATAATCTCTCTTGTGTGACATCAAGACGCGTAGTTTAGAGCACACCTAGGACTGAATCTGATGACCTAAAGGCAATCTGTGGGCAGCAGTCATCAGCGTGCATGCGAAGTGAGGCATGCTGATGCAGACAAGCTGCATGCTGCATCCACTTTCAGTTCAGTACAAGTTCTTGTGCTTGACCATCGAGGTCTCTACTGGGATAGGTCTGGAGTACCTCAGGCATTGAGTCTTCTTCCTGTAATTGCACTGACTTGAAAGGAGAGAGGTGGCTGTGGTGGTGCACTGAAGAGGATTAAAAGGAGAGGCTGATATTAAGTTTCAGAAGAAAGGTTGTCTCTCCACAACAGCATTTAGTGTTCTCCAGCCCAATCAAGTGTATTGGTTAATAAAGAGTAAAAACGATGTAAACTTTTAGCACTGTAAGTAATGTTGAGGAAAGAGAAACAGTAGAAAATTCATTAAATTTGGCTGAGAATTTGAGAATTAGGGAAACAAGAATAAAAGAAAAAGTAGTTTCCAAGAGATTATCGGACTACTTGGAGGCAGAGTATTAGGCAGGTGCCATTCAGATGAATTTAAACTGACTACTCCTTTGTCATTTTTTTTCCACGTCCATTTGCTTTTGTTATCTTGGTTATGGTAATGGTTCTCATAATCTCATTGGGGCAATCTCTATAAGTAAGCGATGGGATGGTGTGAAGAAGAAAGAACCAGTTTCTTTCAGTGATAGGAAGTGAAAGTATGAGAAGCAGTCGGCCCAAATGGAAACACAGGAAACTTCACTTAGGTGTAAGAAAAACAATTTTACTGTGAAGGTGATCTGGAGTATGTTGCACAGGAAAATTGTGGACTCAGCATCCCTAAAGATATTCAGAAATCAAACTGGACATGTTCCTGAGCAAACTTGCTCTAGTTGACCTGGCTGAAGCAAGGAGTTAAACTATAGATGATCTCCAGAGACCCCTTCCAACCCTGACTATTCTTTGATTCATATTGCAGGGATCTGTACCCTGTGCTGATGAGGATCGTGCAATCCCTGCCTGAATTGCTCAGCACTTGCTCTGAGAAGAGTCCTGTGATTGAGTTGTCTGTCCAGCGAGCTACGGCAGTAGTTACTCTGCTGATACACGTGACACAAACAGCAGGCTACACAGCAGAGCTGCAGGCCAAGCTGAGCAGGTAGGCTCTCTCTCTCCCGAGTTCTCTCTGAGTAGTTGGCATCCTGTCGTCCCTCTCTTTGATTTGGAGACCTGGCTATCACTTTTTTCCCTTCATTTTGGATGGCTTACTGTCCCACGTGTGACTTCCTGCATCATGGGATATTTGCCCTCTGACAAACAGTCTGAGACCTGTGTTCCTACCAGTCTGGTAAGAGGCAGGAGTGAAAATCACAGAATCATCAAGTCCAACCGTTCCTGTCCTATGCTAAACCATATCCCTGAGCACCTCATCTACCCATCTGTTAAACACATCCAGGGAAGGTGACTCAACCCCCTCCCTGGGCAGCCTGTTCCAGGCCCTGACAACTTTTTCAGTGAAGAACTTTCTCCTAACATCTAATCTGACCCTGCCCTGGTGCAGCTTCGTGCCATTTCCCCTTGTCCTATCTCCTGTCACCTGGCTGAAGAGACCATCTCCCACTTCTCTACACCCTTCTTTCAGGTAGTTGTAGGTGGTGATAAGGTCTCCCCTCAGCCT
The DNA here is from genome assembly GCA_013400835.1 of Zapornia atra. Taxonomy (NCBI): domain Eukaryota; kingdom Metazoa; phylum Chordata; class Aves; order Gruiformes; family Rallidae; genus Zapornia; species Zapornia atra. The sequence continues at coordinate 27,633 of VZTU01033393.1, forward strand.
TCTCTTCTCTCGGCTAAACATTCCCAGCTCCCTCAGCCACTCCTCAGAGGATTTGCCCTCCAGCCCCTTCCCCAGCCTGGTTGGCTTTCTCTGGACTTGCTGGAGGACCTCAATGTCCTTCTTATGATGAGGAGCCCAGAACTGGACACAGCACTCGAGGTGTGGCCTCACCAATGCCAAGTACAGGGGCACAAAAATCTGCATTCCGCTCTAGGGCAGAAGGATGCTGTGCTGAAAGGAGCCAGGAAGCAGAAAGTTCCTCTGACCTTGCCTTTGGGAAAAAGAAGGTAACTCCCTTGAGGTTTGGAGGAAAGAACCTCCCTGCAGAGACCAAGATAGGTCAGGATTAAGAGGTGGTCAGACAGACATCAGAGCAGTAGGATTTGCTGAAGATACGGGTACTTTTTCTGGTGAAAAGCAAGAGTCTCTTTTAACTGCAGCTGAATACTGAGGTAGTGTGTCCAGTAAAATTATAGCATAGCTGACAGGACAGAGTAGTGCAGGTGAAGAAACTTCAGCTTTCACGATTTGATTTTTGCATTCACCCTTTCTGCCTGGATTAGTTTTAATCTGGTCTGTAGGAGTGTGCAAACTATTTTTACCCCTGAGGACTGTTGTGGGGTATCATCTTCCAGGCTCCATGCAATTGGAAACCGTGTTATTAAAATTATTATCAAGATAGACACTCACTATCCTGTGTTATTCTTCCACTGTGTTTCAGTAACAGCTCAGAAGATAGTGAACAGATTCCACCTCCTTCAGTAGCATGGAATGAAGTGTCAGGCTTACAGCCCTTCCTTGAGACCAGTCTGAAAAAATTCCTCCAGGAGATATCCCAGGCAGAAACTTGGCAAACTCTCCAGCCTCTGACCACAGCTTATTTGATCTACCTGGGAGTTTATTACAGTGCTTGCAGCCAACAGGTAAGACCTGAAAATACAGGGAGTCTTTTTATCTCACCAGCTTTGGCTTGTGTGTTACTCCTGAAAACCTGAACTTCCAGGCAGTGCCAAAAAAGACAGACATTGAAACACCTACCTGAGAACTTGATTTTGTTTTCCACAGTTCATATCTAGGCTGCATGATATTTAGGGTCAGATATGTCTGCTGAACCTCCACATTAGCACTGCCAATTATCACTGTCTTCCTTTGGACTCAGAGTATCTTTCAAGGTACATGGTAGCTCTGTGACTGTTCTGATTAACTGCAGAGATCCAAACCATGGAGCAAACATGATCTAACTCAGTTTGGCAGTCCTTTCTCCTCGTGGGCTAAAGAAAGTTGTACCATTTTATGTTTGCTGTGGTCTGAGAGCTTACATGTGGACTGCTACACTGCAGAAATCTGGTTGGAAGATTGAGTGTTGAGGGTCATGCCATGTGAACTTTGGATAGAAAATGATAAATAGAAATTTTATTTCCTGCCCCACTGACATTCAAGGTGAAATTCTGTAACCCAGTTACAGTTGTAATATGTGACTGTCTTTTAAAGTGAGTTTTCTGAAGGTGACACATCACATCAGGGAATTGTGTCTTACACTTGAGCTACCTTAAAGATTCATCTCCTGAAGATAAGTGTGAGTTTCCTCTTTACTGCTCAGCTGGCATGCCCGAGTTCTGACCTGAGAGAGCTCTCTTCAGGGTGTGGGGGTAACTTAATGGCTGTAGTTACTCACACTTCTCTAACCCCTCTGAAACTTGCACAGTTTGTTATTTCTGGTGGTTTCTACTCTAGCCACTATCTTTGAAAGATGTCTTCAGTGCCCCCAAAGGTTGGTAGCACCCTTCTCATACCGTCACTAGGTCCTGAGCATTAGAGGAATGAGGATAACCAAGAGGTTAATATTCCTTTTCAACCTTTATAGATATCCAAGAAGAGCATCTGACAAAATCATTTTAGGTCCTTGAACTGTGACGTAAGATTTTAATTTCCACTTGAAAAGACATTCAGTCATCTACCTATGGCTAGCTAACGTGACTTTTTTAAAAGTGAAAAAAATCAACTTGTATAATAACTAGATCAGTGTATAATAGGGCCTTGGAATGTTCTTGCTGTTATGTGACTAAGAACTACAGTTAACATCTTTGTGTAGATTTACTGATTTCTGGAGGGGAATTTTTTTCTGGGGGAAAATCAGATTTTTATGTTGTAGAAACAAATATTTCTGTATCCCAAAGCAACATCCTACTGAAAGGAAAGAACATTAAAATTTGCCAGACCATTCTTTCAAGCTGGAATACTGCT
>VZTU01033394.1:1652-35655 GCA_013400835.1 Zapornia atra
GGGGGTGGGAGGGAAGGAGAAGGAGAAATCATCATCAACCGGAGGGTTGGAAGACCTCTCTCGTCCTCCTACTTCCCTGAGCGAGCTTGGATGCTGGAAGAAGCCTCTTGGATATGGGATCATATCTGATTTATCACAGCCTGGGTTTGATCCTCTGCTGCTCCGTGTTGAGTTCGGTCTACGCTCTGGTGAGTCCCTCAAACCCCTTCATATTCTTCAACCATCCGAGCGGCTGTTTCCTCGATGAGTAATTTACTGTATCAAGGATTTAGAAGGCAGAGTGCTGGGGTTTTGAGGGGTTTTTTTTTGGGGGGTGTGTGTGTTTTTTGCTTTGGTTTGTCGGGGTGTTTTTTAATAATCTCAGCCCAGTGGCTGGTTTCGCTGGCTGACAGCGTGTGCAGTTGGGCTCAAGACTTGCTGCACCAGATGAAATTAAAATGTCTGTGCTTTCCTAAGAGTTTGAATCACTTTTAAACCCCTCCAGACAGGAACGTGTGCAGTTTGACAGGGGATCTGAGGAAACCGTTTGGGAGATAATTCAAAATACACCTATGGGTAGAGGGCAACTTTTCCTTTTCCTTTTTTCTTTTCTTCTTTTAAATCCAACCCCCCCTTCCTAAAACGACAAATTTAATTTTAATTTAATCCTCTTAATCTGCAAATCTGCTTTAATCTCAAGGAAACAGTGCCTTGAAACAGTGCCTTCCTCTTTGCGATTGAATTTGGAGAGGACCTTGGAGTGCAGGGCTTGCAGACAGTTTACACTCGGGAGCATGAAAGTAGTATTAACCCTTTGCTTCCTGGCACTCTTTTCACCTGTCCCTGAACACACCAAGAGAGGATATCTTTATAGACGTAGCTAAAGTCTGTCAAAAGTGTGTTGGTGCCAGTGATGAGCTAAGATCTGCAGGTCCTGAGTGGTCTCCAAATCCCTTCTGGAGAAGCGATGGGTAATGTCACACAGAATCAGCCAGCAGATATTAACCCACTGATGGGCATGCTGCTTTGACATGTGCTCTTTTTGCTCACTCCATCCCTGGAGTCATCACCGTTGCTGGTCTTTTCTCAGAGCCTTCTGATGTAGGAAGGGGCATGATCACCACCAGCTAAAGCAGCGTCTGCTTCCCGCGAGGGATGGAGATGTATTTGGAAGGGAAGGGCTCACCTTAACCCAGGCTCCAGCCAGGTCCTCCCTGACCCTCCAAGAACCTTGGGTCCTGTCCCCTAGGTTTGGTAGGCACTGCTTGGGAAATAAACCTTCTAAACCCCAAATAAACCTTTTAAACCCCAAATAAAACAGAGGAAGCTAAGGGGTCCACTTGTAGAATTGTTGAGGTTTTAGAGATGGTTGAGGTTTCTCCCCTGTTCTCACTTGGATTTGCACCTCTGTAACCATGGATGACTTTGGGGCCATAACATGACAGGGTTTAGTAGGTCCTGTAGCACCTGCTACCCCGCCGCCAACCCCAGCTCCACAGCCGTGCTGCCGCTGAGGTCAGCATCGAAATGCCTGCTAGCTTCAACGTCTTTGTTGGTACCAGTGAAAATCAGGTTCTTGAAAGAGCTAGATTACAGTTGGATGAACTTCAGGAACCAGAAAAGACAGGTGAAGGCTGCAGAGCACATCCCCAGTCCCAATCCCAGATTGTTCCCCTCTTTCAGTACATCCCGGTACCTCCAAAAAGTGCAGACAACCAGACAGTGAACCCAGCATCAGCTCTCTCTTGTTCCCAGGGGGTATTTTGCTTATTATTATCCCCCATCAAAACAGACGCTGCCAGATCACAAGCAATTTGCTCAGCAGCACGGGGAGGCGATGGGAGCTCATAGCTGGAGCAGCTGGACATGCCCTCACACCAGCTCAGGGCAAGATAGGCTTGGGTGTAAATCACGAGTAGTTGTGCCAGAATCACATAGGGACAAGGAAGCAGGGAAATTTGCTATCAAGTTCTAGGTGAGGAAGGCACAAGAGTATTTTCTCTGTTATGTTTCCCAAAGCCTGACCCCATCCTGCACCGATTTAGGGTCCCCACTGCTGGAAACCCCATTTGGTTTCATTTGGCCCAGGTTGAGGTGCGTATTGCAGACGCACCCCTTGCTTTCCAAACCCAGTTCTGACAGCTGAAGCAGTTGCCAGAAAGTTTGAAAAGTCATCCTGCTAGTTCAGGGGGCTGCAGAGATGTCGTGTGTTCCTTCTGCCATCAGCTTGGGCAGAACAAGAAGGTCAGCCCCATGTCACCCCGCTGAACAGCATCTTGTGAGGCAGGGGACAACTTGCAGGGTGCCTAGAGCCTGATTATTTTTCATTTGGTGTTATTTCTTTCCCAAACTAACTTGATTTTTAATATGAACTTGGTTTTTAATGTGAACTTAAAAACACTGTATGGTATTGCCTGCATGCCTCAGCACGGTGATGCTATGCTATAAGATGCTATGCCATAAGAAGGATCACATATGTGATAGATAGATAGATAGATAGATAGATAGATAGATAGATAGATAGATAATATTTGGCTAGCAGGTCTGAGTGTGGTTTACATGCTGCCATCAATAGAAGTGACCAGGTGCCTTTCTCCTAGAAATAACAAGCAAAAAATCCTGCAGAAGGATGGAAGATGCAAGGACTCAATTCAGGGAAAGGGTCCGTGGAAGCTTTGGGTTAGGCTAAAAGTGGTACCTGATCTTTCACTCCCCCAGCAGAGCAAAGCAAAGCAAAACAAAGCAAAGCAGAGCAGAGCAAAGCAAAGCTCTGTTACAGGGTTTGAGTCAGGAGGATTCCCACAGACTGAGGCAGTCAGCCGCTCAGAGCTTCAGGGCACAGTTCATCTGTCTGAGGCTGGAAGACTGGAGTCTTGGGAGCTGGGAGGTTTTTTTGGTTGGGTTCTTTGCAGCTTGGTGGCTTTGCATCTGCAACTTGGTGATGCCGAGATGGGGCAGAGCTCGAGGAGATCTAACCATGAAGCTGTCACTCCTTTTCTTCCCTTTGTCAGCCAGCAAAGATGACAGTAAAGGCACCTTTTTGAAACAAGAGTGCTGATGTAGGGCTGGGAAATGTTTTCTTTGATTGCCTGTGTCACTGGTACATCATGGGGCAGGATGCTGGCAGCTGCATCACTTCTCTGCAGCACCTGGGCTGCGTGTCCCTGCCTTCACTGTAAACTGGGGTGGGAAATTCAGTGCATGGAAAAATGCCGTGGAAGTCTGTCCTTGCTGAGTTAAAAGTGTCTGTGCAGAAATTGAGCCCCCTGCCATGAGCCTGCAGCCACACAAAATCCATAGAGAGATCACCATCTCTGCCCTGAGCTTGTGAGGGGCAGCAGAGAGGGACAGACAGCGGTCTCTAGGGGACAGACGGCTGTCTTTGATGTGGGGTGAAGTATTGGGTGAAGCTCCTCTCTCCTCCAACTCCCCTGACTATCCATACAAGTCCTCCCCCATCATTTGCCTGGGGATGTCATGATTGACACCTGCCTAAAGAGAGAGGGGAACTTCTCTTGTCAACTGAACGCTTTGTGACTGAAATCTGGCAGGCTGAGGGCGTAAATTCAGGTTAATTCTGCTACTTGATCCAAGGGCCAGGGAAGCAACACTGGCCTGAGCCACATAGCCCTGCAAACACGGGCTTAAAAAGAAGATGTGTGCAAAAAGAGGTTGTAAAAGTAGGGTCCAACATCAGCAGAGCATGGGAGACGTTCATATGAAGGCACTGTGATTTTATCTGAGAGGTGCTGCCAGAGCTCCTGGCAGAAAACCCTCCCTGTATCCCACCTCGGTCCCCTTCCCTTGCCTGTCTCAGCCTGGCAGCCCCCAACCCAGTTGCCACTGGGGGAGATATTCTGCATAATGTTGATAGTAGCAATAATAACAGCAATAATGGTATGCCACCAGCCTTCTGCAGGGCTTTGGATGAGAACAGCTCTGTTTTGGGAAGCGGGTATCACCCTGAGCTGGCTGCAGTCAGTGGAGCTCAATCTGACCCAGGGCAGCAGGTCCATGTGGGGTATGAAATGAGTAGTGAAAAGATTTCCACTTTAAGGTGGGAGTCTTTTTAGCAGGGCTCAGTGCCTTGCAGAAGGTGCTGCACACTATGGGGGTGCGTTCTGGCAGCAGACAGTTGTGTTTGCTGCAGTCTGAGGTTCCCCAGCCTCAAGCTCCTGAGGAGATGCTGAAGTTTCCCTCTGGTCTTGCAGAAGAGCTGTAGCACTCCCTGCAGAAAGCTCCCAGCCCCTCTTCCCAAGGGAATTAGTGTTAATCTCTGGTAGGAAGGTCTGGTATAAATCAGAAACTTCACACCAGAGCGATACAATACTCAGGTCACCAACTGCTCAGGCAGCAAAGCACCTGGGCTAAGGAGGTGCTGGTCGGCGTTTTGTTCTTCGACCCAGTTCTGGTTCCTCTGATCAGACCCACATCTTCACCGATTGGGAAAGGGGAAGGACTTAAAGTTGAATAATTTATAGTTGGAAAGGAGAGATAATAACATTCTGCCTCCGAATTCAGCCCATAATAAAAAGAATAACAGTAATAAAACAATCTTGTATGGAGATCTTGCAAATCCCAGCTAGCTGTCTAACTGCATTAAATAAGGACAAGCTCCAAGTGCAGGGAAACAATGCCTGAAATGTTCTTTCCTCTGGACATGCTTGGGAGCGTGCCTATCCCTGCCCTGTGTATTTATGAAAGATACGGTTTAGTTATTGTACTTCAGGATTAGCAGATATCCCTGGACTATAAAATACTCAACCACAAAATATAAAGCAAACAAGCCTCCGTGTCAGGCTGGGATTTCATCCCCTGCAAGCCAAAAATATTCAGCTGCCCAGTGGCAAGTCTGACCTGAACAAGATGGGTTTGGTGTGAGCTCCTTGTATTGGGAAGAGGAAAAAGCAACTGTGCACATGGGGGTCGGATGGGGGGCAAGGCTGGAGGAAGTGAAATCCAAGGTGTTTCTTTCAGGTCCAGGCAGTTGTTGTTTGGTTTCTGGCTTCCTAGAAATAGCCCCGGAGCAGTGCTTTGAGATCAGTGGGATTATTCTGGCTAGGGTGGTGTGTCTGCAGTCTCTGCAAGGGGTACCCCCCTCCCCAGCTCAGACAGCTCAAGCAGAGACAGCTGCTGCCCCTGCCACCGCCGCCCTGAGCTCACATGTCCCTTTGAAAAACGATGCTGAGAGGCTGTCCCACAGCTGTGTGTCTCCTATCGCCTCTTTTCCTGGGCTGGGTGGGCTGATAAGGGCCTCTCCTGGGGTGGAAAGTTGCTGGCTGGAGGATTTCCCTCCACTGATTAAATTCAGTCGAAATCAGCCCCTAGTTTGGAAAGTTATTTGGGGCACAGGCACCACACTCATCACACTGACAGCCCTAAATCACAGCTATGACTGGGGCAGCCTCTGACCAAGCAGCATGGGGTGAGGTGGGAAAGCATCTCTACTGGCACTGAGATACAGAGCTGGGGAAATCCTGCTCCCCAGAGCTGGTGGCAGAGCTCCTGCTAAACCCTGCAGAGGTTGACTTTTCTTTGTGCCTAAAGGCCAGGAGGAGGGAGTAACAGTGCCAGACTCTGGCTGCCTCTGACCCTGGCCTCAAGTTGCACCAGGGCAGGGTCAGAGCAGACATCAGGAAAAAGTTCTTCCCTGAAAGAGTTGTGGGGCTGTGGCACAGGCTGCCCAGGGAGGGGGCTGAGTCACCCACCCTGGATGTGTTTAAAAGCTGGGCAGATGAGGTGCTCAGGGGTATGGGTTAGTAGAGGACAGGAACGGTTGGACTCGATGATCTCAAAGGTCTTTTCCAACCTTGTGATTCTGTGACTTAACCCCCTCCTGAGAACTGGCCCTTGTTGGTGCCGAGTGGCTCCATCCTCATCCCACGCTGCTGGGAGAGGGCAGTGAAGCCTGGTGTGTATTTAGGCACTGATTAGACTGTGTGGCTCTTCGACCCCATGGCTGTTGCTGGGCTCGAATCAGCCTTCTGAGCTCTGGTTCCTCCAAACCCCCTCTCCCTCTGACACTGTCTGGATCAAAGGGAGAAGCCAGCAGGGGTCCCCCACCCCATATAAAGGGTTGTGGAGATGCTGAGGGCACCAGGACATCTCTCTGGGGCAGAGAGGCTGAGGGACTCGGGGCTGCTCAGCCTGGAGAAGAGAAGCCTGAGGGGGATCTGCTCAGTGCTGAGCAACCCCTGAGGGGTGGGCTCAGGAGGAGGGGTCAGCCTGTGTTCAGGGGGTCTAGGGACAGGACAAGGGGCTGTGGGCACAGACTGGAGCAGAGGAAGTTCCCCCTGAGCCTGAGGAAGAACTTCTTTGCTGGGAGGGTGGCAGAACCCTGGGTCATGCTGCACAGAGAGGCTGGGGAGTCTCCCTCCATCTCTGGAGCCATCCCAACCCCCTGAGAGGCTGGGGAGTCTCCCTCCATCTCTGGAGCCATCCCAACCCCCTGAAAGGCTGGGGGGTCTCCCTCCATCTCTGGAGCCATCCCAACCCCCTGAGAGGTTGGGGGGTCTCCCTCCATCTCTGGAGCCATCCCAACCCCCTGAGAGGTTGGGGGGTCTCCCTCCCTCTCTGGAGCCATCCCAACCCCCTGAGAGGTTGGGGGGTCTCCCTCCCTCTCTGGAGCCATCCCAACCCCCTGAGAGGTTGGGGGGTCTCCCTCCATCTCTGGAGCCATCCCAACCCCCTGAGAGGTTGGGGGGTCTCCTTCCCTCTCTGGAGCCATCCCAACCCCCTGAGAGGTTGGGGAGTCTCCCTCCATCTCTGGAGCCATCCCAACCCCCTGAGAGGTTGGGGGGTCTCCCTCCATCTCTGGAGCCATCCCAACCCCCTGAGAGGTTGGGGGGTCTCCTTCCCTCTCTGGAGCCATCCCAACCCCCTGAGAGGTTGGGGAGTCTCCCTCCATCTCTGGAGCCATCCCAACCCCCTGAGAGGTTGGGGGGTCTCCCTCCATCTCTGGAGCCATCCCAACCCCCTGAGAGGTTGGGGGGTCTCCTTCCCTCTCTGGAGCCATCCCAACCCCCTGAGAGGTTGGGGAGTCTCCCTCCATCTCTGGAGCCATCCCAACCCCGTGATCCTGGGTGCTGTCCTGTGCAGCTCGAGGGGACCCTGCTCTAGGGGGGTTGGATGGAATGATCTCCAGAGGTCCTTGCCAACCCCAACTGTTCTGTATATCTGTGACATGGCAATAGACCCTTGGGGCAGAAACTCAGCTAGCAGAATACCCTCTGGGTCAGATTGAGCTTTGCTGTCTTGTGTCCTGGTAAGAAAACATCCTGACTCATGCTTGGTGCACCTGGCTTTGCATTAATCCCTGTGTATCCACTGAGGACAGGCTGACCCTTGCTGGTGATTAGAGGGGCTCTGTGTTTTAGTGTTTCCCTGTCCCTTCAGAGGCTGTGTTGACTTCCAGAAACCTCAAGAATGGAACAATTTGGACTGATGGTTCCCTTTTATCAGGTCACACTTTGATCCTCCTGCAACACAAGTTCCTCTCACAGCACTCAGGTGATGGGTTGGTTGTTGAAATCTTCTGCAAGGCTGGCCTATCTTTCTGGCTATGTGTTTTTCTCTTTGCCCACCAAAGCAGAAAGTGGATTTCTCCACCTCTTTTCCCTCTCTCCTCCCCAATATCCCTGGTTCAAGGCATTTCAGCAGCACAGGGACTGTGCCCCTGCCTCCCTCCTTCCCTCCTGACCATGTCCACCCCTCCATGAGTTGATTCAGCTCACTGAGCTGGCACCAAACTAACTCAGGATGGAAAAAAGAAAATAAATGTAGAAAACCTGTTGCTGGGTCAGTGAATGGCATCTGCACAGCAAAGGCTCTGATGAGCCCCCAAGACACGTGAGGGAGAGATGGGGTCACAGAGGTGGGGACAAGAAAGAATGAGCAGCCAGCAATGCATGCAGGCCTGCCCTCACACCATGGTTGTACAGTCACATCACTTTGGCATAAAGCCACCCAAATCCTGGGCTTGACAGACCCTACACCCCATCCCTGTTGGGATGGTTCCAAGTGGTGGTGCAGGATAACATAGATCAGGGGTGTTGGTATTCCTTTTTTTAGGGGAAAAATTGAGTTTAGGCATGTAGATGTGCCATGCCACTTGACTTTAGGGACAGAGGACAGTGCTGGTATTTAGCAGTACAGACATAAACAGGGACTTCTAGCATCCAGAACATCACAGTTGGTGCCTGCTTGCCTGCTTTTTGGTGTATTGCTGGCAGGGACAGTGAAATGGTCAAGCCAAACCATCACCCCTATGTACAGGTTGAGGAAGGTGCTGAGCAGGACTAGGCAGCACAGCCATCCTGCCCTGGCCCACCTCTCTGACCCTAGCAAAGTGCAGAAAAAAAGGTGTCTAAAGGTGTTTGGTGCCTTTCCACCATAACAACCTCAAGGATCAACTGTTCTTCAGATAAGGGCAGCTCATCAAAAGGAGTCTTGGCCACTCAAAAAAAGACCTAGATCGGTGTCTGGGCCAAGGGACTGAGACAGGAGCTGCTGCCTCAGCACACAAGGCAGGCTGGTTATCTCATTTGTACCATTGCTAATCACGGTTCCTCGATGTTATCTCCACTCTGGCCTCCCTTCCCCTCACTCCAAGCATTTCAGGGTATTTATCTCCTTGGTCTTGCCACACTGAGAGCAAGAAGCAGCCTCAATTGCATCTGTAGAAGCAGGTTTGGAAGCCACTGGGTGTCCTTAGAAAACCTCCTGTTCACTGAACTCTGGCTTGGGACCTACATTTTTCTGTATGTTTTAACAGAAAAGTGAGTGGTATGAAAAACCTACTTCATGCTTGCACTTTGTAAGCAGATGGTAGGAAGCTACCACCTCTTGGGCACGTAGCAAAGGACAAATGATTGATTAACTGAGACCCAGTGGTGCTTTGAGGAACTCTACTGCTGTTCAGGAACACTAGCAAGTTATTTAGCCATCATCTCAATGGCTTGATTTATTCAGTTGAGGGAGTGCAGCATCCCAGAGGAGCTGTGAGCCCACCCTGTACACTAAGCACAGGAATGGTGCTGGTAGACAGAGAGTGGGATGTTTCTTCGCTCAGAAGGAAAAGGAGGGTTTCAGAAGCTGGAGGCATCCTGGCCCTGCTCTGCCCAAGGTGGCTGGGACTGATGGAGCTGGGAGCATCGTTTGAACCTGATTTTGTTCACTTTCCTGCATGTTTTCCCCTGCTCCATCTCTCCAGCCTGATGACAGCCCACATTCAGACCAGGCCCTGTAGGTACATGGGAGCCCTTCAGAACACAAGGCTGACTATGGCTCATGCACCCACACCATGTCACTGACTTTTGATGACATTTCCCTTACTCACAAGACCAGAGAGTGGTCTCTAGGCCACTTTATTCAGTGACACAGTGAGGCTGGGGGCTTCTGACACTGCTCAGCCCTAGGAAACAATAGGCCAACCTGCAGAGTAACCAATTCACTGATGCTGTGAATTAGAGCATATTAGGCAATGCCTGATCTTCTCCCAGAGCAAACAGCCAGGTGCCTCTTTTGTTCTGCAAAGATACAAATCAACTTCCAAAATTCAGTGGAACCACTGGGCTGATTTCCATGAACTTCACATGCTATTTCCATCTGTCCCACTTTGATTGTCTAGACCTCAGCCTTGCCTCTATATTACCTTGGCTTTCCTCTCTGCTCCTACATCCCAAACCGCTTCTCTGTTCAGACATCAAGCAATCAGAGTTAAAGTAGCTTGGAGATGCTGGCTATGGAGAGTGGTTGCAAGGAAGGACCTGGGGGTGTTGGGTGACTGCAGGCTGAATATGAGCCAGCAGTGTGCCCAGGTGGCCAGGAAGGCCAAGAGCATCCTGGCTTGTGTCAAAAACTGTGTGGCCAGTAGGTCTGGGGAGGTGATTGTGCCCCTGTGCTGGGCACTGGTGAGGCTGCACCTCGACTGCTGGGTCTAGTTCTGGGCCCCTCACTCCAAGAAGGACATGGAGGTCCTGGAGCATGTCCAGAGAAGGGCAATCAGGCCGGGGAAGGGACTGGAGGGTAAAGCATGAGGAGCGGCTGAGGGAGCTGGGGGTATTTAGCTTGGAGAAGAGGAGGCTGAGGGGAGACCTTATCACCACCTACAACTACCTGAAGGGAGTTTATAGAGAGGTGGGTGATGGTCTCTTCAGCCAGGGGCCAGGATATGGGAGGAGGGGCAATGGGCTCAAGCTGTGCCAGGGCAGGGTCAGATTAGATGTTAGGAAAAAAAATTTGACTGAAAAAATTGTGGGGCCTGGAACAGGCTGCCCAGGGAGGGAGCTGAGTCACCTTCCCTGGATGTGTTTAAAAAAGGGTAGATGAGGTGCTCAGGGATCTGGTTTAGCATAGGATGGGAATGGTTGGACTTGATGATCTTAAAGGTCTTTTCCGACCTTGTGATTCTGTGATTCTGTGAAATGACCTGTTTCTCCCAGCCTACTCAAAGAATAAGATCAATAAAGCATCATCATGTAGTGTATCTATTTCATCGTTAGCAATTCCACTCAGCTCCATAAAAATACAGGGGAAAAAAATTCAAATAAGACATGGACCTGCTAAGAGATGACCAACACATATAGTTTCAAAACCCTGGACTGCTGGCTTAGTGAGAACCATCAATTTTTAACATCTCAGAGCTGGTATCCCTGAGATTTTCTCCAAGCTTGTGTTTTCTCCCAACGCTCTCAAGGTTTTGCTCACTGAATGGCTTCCTCTAAAATGGCCACTCCAGTAAGGAGAGGAGACCAGGAGTTGAGATTTAGCTCTCCCATTGACTTTCTGTGTGTTTTCAGGCATTTCTTGCTCTGTATGTGCATGGAGGACTTGAGGGAAGTGAAGGTGGACGCTGTGCATTTGGAAACATGATTTATTTTTGGTGGCCCTGCCTGTGGCAAGCCGTTTGGAACTGGGTGATCCTTGGGGTCCCTTCCAACCCAGACCATTCTATGATTCTATGATTTTTATTGTTCTTCCCAGAAAAGGGTAAAAGAGAGAGAAAGAAGAAGACAAACACTGAGGTGGAAATGTTTTCCCAGTGTAAATAGCCACGGTTGTGGTCAGAGGGTCTGATGCATCATATCTAATGCAGACGTGGATTCTCCTCACTCATGTTGAATTACTAGGACTGTTTACCCAGGCTGGATGGGGACAAAGCAGGATAGGGCTGATTTCCCCTGCTTGGCTTCAGAGGTCAACAATTGGGTGCTCAGGAATCTCTGAGCTGCCCCATATTGTCAAGGGGCCGGGTTGACTGCAGAGCATCCCACCACAGATCATCCACGACTGCCACCACAGAACCTGGGTGGGCACTGAGGTCTTATTTCCTCATCTGACAAAGGCACAGAACTATTCTGCATGTGTGTATATACAAATGAGCATGAGGGTAAAACCATACAGCTCTGACTCACCCCATAGCATTGTTAAACAGTCTCAAAGCATCCCACCATATGATCCCACTGCAGAGTACCAGCTTCATCTCCAATTCATTTCCCACCACGACTGGTGTTTCTCCCATCAGCCTTTCACCACCACAATGAAGCATGTTTGTTTTGCTTTGGGGTTTGGGGGTGGGTTTTTTTGTTGTTGTTGTGGGGTTTTTTTTCATTCCTGGGATCAGATTTTCTCTGTGATTTGCTTTAACCTCATCACAGAAACCACAAAGCTCAAGGGGCCAGAACCTTCTGCTGGCGTAAATCTGTGGAGCGCCGAAGAGCCAAGAGAATCTCATCTGATGTCAATCAGCATCACTGCAGGGAAATAAGGAGAGAGCCAGAGGGTAAATCAGAGAAGCCCAACTGGCACACACTGGTCCTGGTCTCCTGGCCCTGGGTTGCATCTGGACAGGAAGGGAGAGAATTCTGCAAATTGAGAGATCTGGATCAGATGACAAGCCCCCAGTTTCCAGATGCTTCTCCAAACCATGTTCAGCCATGCTTCAGTAGCTTCTTTTGTGGCTGGCTGCCTTGTGCAATGAATGCCTTCTTGAAAGCATTAGAACAAGAGCAATTTGGGGAGAGGGGTCTGAAAGTGGGGAGGGGGGGAGCGTCGCTCTTGTTTCTGGCTGTGGTGGTGGTGGGGAAGGATGATAAACATGTTGGCAGGCTGGGTTTTACAAACCACAGGACAGAGCTGGCTTCAGCTGTGGATTTTGGGTCCATTCTTAAAGGATGCCAAATCATGATGTCTGAATTTGGGAGATTGGAGCAAATTTGAGCATTGGTGTTTCAAAGCTGACTGCACAATAGATGATTGCTTTTTCTTCTCCCCTACCCAAATTTTTGTACTGATTTTGCCTTTGCAGCCCTTGGTGTCATTGACAATGTCAGTGTGATCAAGAAATTGAACTCTAAGTGTATTTTTGCATATGTTTTGTAGGCTTGAGAGTGGTAAATCAGGCCTTTCACAGCCACAGCTACTGTGTACCCCTAATTTACTCTGCCATCAGCAAAAGATGACTCAGGTTTATGGAGGAACAGGGGGTGGGGAGCACGCTTCAGCAGGTGAAAATGAAACAGAGTCAGCCTGTGTTTTGCATCCTGGTAAGGATCCATCCCTGGTTCTGTGCCAAAAAGCCTGAACACAAAGAGGATCTCCGTAGGGGTCAATGCGGGCATGTGCTTGGTTGACCTGACTCAGAATTTCCTAGGAGATAAGGGCTCTGGGTTACCCAGATAAGCAGAACAATGGCCAAGCCAAAGGGAGAACAGACTGCTATCCTATGAACAGAGCTGGGTGGAGAAGAGGCCAGAGGTGGAGTAGAAGACAGACCATATGGAACCCTGCGTCCTTCCACTTGCCAGTTTTCCTGTTCCTGCAGATATGGAGATGAATCACTCATCCCACCTGTAATTGCTAAGTAGCCAAATTGCTTAATTGCTTCATAATAATTGTCAACATTGTTGCTGGGTGAGAACCCAAGGGGTGTGCACAGAGATCTCATAGACCTGGGTACAAGATGGCAAGAGATAAGATTGTTTGGGGAAGGATCCAAGGCATTAGCTTCAAGTCTTGAGTTGGTATTTGAGCTCTGGAACAGGTCAGGGGTATGTACAAGCATACAGTCCCCACCCTAAGGGCAGGGACTGCTTGGATGGAGCAAGAGGGTCTTTCTGAACTGGCCAAGGGAAGGAAAGCATTGACAAGCAGGGTTGTTCCTCCAGTCCTGGCAGGGGGTGGACAAGGGAGGACAGACACAACTTTGGCACTGCCAAAAGAAGCTCCCATCTGACAGAGCTTTGCCTTTACTAATAAAAAAATAGGCAGGCCAAGGATTAAGTGCTTTCCTGCCATTCTCCATGATGTTTTACTGCCAACACTCTCCCCAGCATTAGCTCTTATGGACCTGCACTACCCCAAATAATGCTTAGGCACAATTCAGGTATATTACAGGCTGAAGGAGATCACAGAATCACAGAATGACTAGGTTGGAAAAGACCTTTAAGATCATCAAGTCCAACCGTACCTGTTCTCTACTAAGCCATATCCCTGAGCACCTCATCTACCAATAATGGTTTGGATGAGGCCACGCTGCTTTGGGAAAAAGGTATTGTAGACATATGGGTGAGGGCCTCATCAAAGGGGACAGAGAACAGGAGCCAGCTGATGTATTTTCTCACAGAAAATTAGCTGGTGCTTGTGGTCCCATGGGAGGGCACCCACACTGCAGCAGGTCCTGGTTGGATCCCTGTTACAGTCACATCCAAGCTATCAACAGCTGAAAAAAGGCTCTTTTGGGACTCCCACCACCATCCCCCATGCAGTACCCCTGTGCTTTTCAGTCTGGGGAACTTCCTTCTCCCTCCTCTCTGCCTCCCACCGAGGCATGCACAGCCACCACAGCTTTCACTCCCTGGTGGCTCTGAGGCCATGGCTACCCTCAGGTCCAGGTGAGCAGCATGTCAAGCCCTCCCAGCATCTCCCCAGCAAGAGGAGGAGATGAGGGTGATGCCAGAGCTGAATGGCTGAAGCTGGGAGAACGTCACAGCCCAGAGCTGCCTGCACCACACTGAGGGCTTAATGTGCCGTAATCACAGAGCTGGCCTTGTTGTAACAGCACCCTGGCCATGCACAGCTCCCAGACGCTGCTGGCAGCTCCTGTGGTTGCTGCTGGGTAGGGGGGGGGGTGGTGGTTTGGAATAGATGCCCCCTCCCCCCTCCTCGAGCAAAGAGAGAGGGGTCTGCAAGGAGGAGGAGGAGGGGAGAGAGAACGAGTGGGGTGGTGTCCCATCTTGGCCACCGCTGTGGCCAACCCTATCAGGTTGTGAATCAGGACATTAATCAGTGTTATGGGGCTTGGGACAGGGTCAGATACCTGTGGTTTGAGGCGTGCTGGCAGGGCTCAGCATCGCTGGAGTCATAATACCACACACTGCTCATGAAAGAGCAAGAGCTGCGACGTTCCAGGAGGCATGGTGCCGGGAGGGACGACGGGGGACGGGCTTGGGAGGCGGTTGCTGATGGGGGCAGGAAAGGAAAGGAGAAGGGAAGAGTGGGGGAAAAAATATAGAAAGAAAAAGAAAGCAAGCCTCTTGGTGGGTTTCCTGCCTGCTCTGCCTGCAGAAGTAAGAGAGTTGCCTGCTTTATGACCTGCCTGCTGAGCTTTCGCCTTGCCTCGTGCATCCTCTGTGCAGGGAGTTTGCTGCTCATCCCTTCCCACAAGCACTGGCAAGAAAAGTAGGGGTATGAGAGCATGAAAAGTTAATTACACCAACCAGGCAGGAGAAGTAGAAGAGGAGTGTGGGTAGGCAGGACCCTAAAGGCTGGGCCAGGAGCTGGGGAGAGAAATAAATAGGATTCCTGTTCCTGGGAAGAGGGGAGGCAAGAGGAGTGTGGGTCCCTTCATCGTCCCTCTGTCTGAGGGGGCTTTGCTTTCCATGAAACAGTTTTTCAGCTGCATCTGGCTTTCAGGTTATATTAGTTGTTATAAAGTCAAAAGAAAGCTGTCAGGAGCTCAGGTTTGGGTCCACCCAGGCAATCTGCAGAGCTTTCCGTGCTGGTTTCTCCCCACCCATGACAGGACACCATGGATGAGCTCACAGAATGGGATAAGATCAAGGGATCTGCTATGGCAAGTCACATGAAGACAGTGGTGTGCCAGCCAGGGTGTAGCCACATCTGAGGACTGCCCTTGAAAAACCTATGTGAAGTTGTGTCTTCCCTTCCATCTCTGCTGCTTGAGCTGGAGAGGGGCAGGAGTTCCCATAGCAAGCATGGGGCTGACCATGACAATGTCAGGCTTGCTTGGAAGTCAGATAAGATGGATCTTACCTGCATTTAGAAGCCACAACATCTCCATCTCCGAGAGAGAGGTAACCCAGTTTTCATCTGTAGGCAGCAGAGATCCAGCAAGGAGAGGATGCTACAGCAGGCACCTAAATGGGAGCAGATAAAACACACTACAGCATCACAGAATCCCAAGGTTGGAAAAGACCTTTAAGACCATCAAGTCTAACCATTCCTGTCCTAAGCTAAACCAGATCCCTAAGTACCACATCTACCCTGTTTTTAAACACATCCAGGGGTGGGGACTCAGCCCCCTCCCTGGGCAGCCCCTCCCACAGCCCCACAGCTCTGCCAGGGAAGAACTTTGCCCTCCCAGCTGAGCTGACCCTGCCCTGGGGCAGCTTGTGCCCATTGCCCCTCCTCCCATCTCCTGGCCCCTGGCTGAAGAGACCCTCNCCCCCCCCGGCCCCCTCAGCCGCTCCTCGCAAGCTTTGCTGCTCTCCAGCCTCTTCCCCAGCCTGGTTGCCCTTCTCTGGACACTCACAAGTACCTAAATATCCTTCTTATGGTGAAGAAATCAGCATTGCTGATTCCTGCCCTACTCTTGGGAGAGCCATGTGGTGAGCTCACAATGCCATAGAATCATAGAATCCCAGACTGGTCTGGGTTGGAAGGGACCCCAAGGATCACAGAGCTCCAACCCCCCTGCCACAGGCAGGGCCACCAACCTCCAGGCCTGGAGCCACACAAGGTTGCCCCAGCCAACCTGGCCTGGATATCTGCAGTGGGGCGAGCTGAATCACTGGGTCAGACAGAAGCAGAGCATCCCTTGGACACTCCATGTCTGTCTGCCAGGGACCAGCGGTGCTAACTGGCACACGCTGCTTCTGCCTGTGGTCTAGACAGCCATCAGCCACCTCCAAAGAGGAGGTGTCAGGCCACCCTCCAAGGCAAAGGCCCAGGCCTACTGACTTAGTGCTGCATCTTTCTCCTCTTTTATTCTGTTCTTTACCTGTTTCTGGTTTTGTCATCTTATTGTTGCACCTTCTACCCACAGTGAGCTTTAGGCCACCCTCCCTGTTTTTAAGACAATAACGCTGTGTTTGTGGAATCATGGTTGGTGATGTCAGCAGGATGTTCTCAAAGGCTTCCCAGTTTCCAGGAACACTGTCTGCTCTGGATTTATTTTGCCAGTTGATGGCACTGATTGACCTTGTAGGTCTTTTTCCCTCTGCAAACGGGGAAAAAAAAAACCAAACCCTTTTGGCCTGTGTAGTACAATGGACATCTCTTTCTTCTAATAGAAGAGGGCTGAATGTAGCTTCCACTGCTGCAGAGAGGGAGACCCTGTTGTAGCAACCCATGCAAAAAATTACAGGTGGAAACCATTCCCAAAACCATGACAGTTGCTTAAAATAGCATGAACTTTTCTAAAAAGGGAAAGTTTTTATTCCTCTCCCTTTTCCTCCCCTTATTCTGGCACTCTAGTGTGAACTCTCCAGCTTCTGGAGCTGATCTCCAGCTGATATGCAGGTAAATTCTTTTATTTAAAATGTGAGCTGGCTTAAAAAACACCAGATGGAGTGAAAACTTGCAGTCCCAATGCATGGCTGGATATCCATGTACTTAAAGGGTCTATGCTATTATCTTACTCCTATGTGTCCTCCAGCAAGTCACCCTCTGGAACCAGTTGACAAAGTCAATGTCTAAACAGTTTGGGGGAGTAACTGAAAGGAAAAGCTCTTTAGCTTCTACATTCATCTTCCAGCCAGTCACTGAGTGGTAGAGGAAAACATCAGGGCAAATGAAAATAAAACAATAATCTCCTGTGTTTTTACTGCTCTGGGACCTGCTGGTGTTTGGTTTGCTTGTGTATGAATAGGTGTTCTTCTACAAATGCCTCAAAAGAAAATTGGTTTCATTTCTTTGGTGTTTTTTGGGGTGATTTGGTCTTTTTGCTGAATTTGTGATGTTCAGAGTTAGGAGATCTTGACACTGAAGTTTTCCTGTTTAGGTTTGGGAAATGGGCCTTTGGAAAGAGCAAACTCCTGTGTTTTGGACTTGGTTTTATTGATTTATTTGGCTTGTTTGGGGTTTTTTTTTTTAAAAAAAGGAGTCCTGAACGTGGTGTCTGAGGAAGGCAGAGACTGTCTTGGAGTGAGCACAGGGATTGCAAGTAGCTGTAAGAGCATCTCACAGGGGGATACTTAGGAAGCTGTTTTCTCCTCCCAAGTGCTCCTGTTTCCTCTTGGCTGTTGGAGCTGGAAGCTTTTAGAGGCAGAAGCTGCTGGTCCAGGTTTGTCATCCCTTCCCCTGGGCATCCTGAGCAGAAAACGCCCCTTGCCTGTTCTGAGATGTCCAGGTGGCTATCTGGACTTCTTGGTCTGAATTTCTCTGTGGAGCTCTAGCCAGCACAGCGATGAACCTGGAGAGAAGTTCAGTTCACTCTATGTAGGAATTGAAGGCTCAATTCTTTTGCCCCCCCTGTAATCATCCAGAGGCACTCAAAGGTGTCCAAGTTATCTACCAAGGGCAAGTAGACATGGCACAGGACAAGCAGGAAGCCACAGAGCGGGAGCTGGAGACAAGTGAGATACTGCAGGGCATCCAGTTGTACTCAACACTCTGTTTCTTGCCTGTGGCAAAGCGAGATTTGGGATTTTAACTGTTGGAGAGTGTTCAGAGGAGGCCACAGAGATGATTAGAGGGCTGGAGCAGCTCCCCTATGGAGAGAGGCTGAGGGAGCTGGGCTGGCTCAGCCTGGAGAAGAGAAGGCTGTGGAGGGGACCTCATTGCAGCCTGCCAGTCCCTGAAGGGACCCCAGGAACAGGAGGGGAATCAGCTCTTGGGAAGGGCAGAGACTGGCAGGACAAGGGGGCTGGAGTGAAGCTGGAGGAGGGAAGGGTTAGAGGAGAGATTGGGGGGAAGTTCTTTGCAGAGAGAGTGGGGAGGGGCTGGAAGGGGCTGCCTAGAGAGGGGGTGGGTGCCTCATCCCTGGGGGTGTTCAAGACCAGGTTGGCTGGGGCCCTGGGCAACCTTGTGTAGCTCCAGGCCTGGAGGTTGGTGGCCCTGCCTGTGGCAGGGGGGTGGCGCTCTATGATCCTTGGGGTCCCTTTCAACCCAGACCAGGCTGGGATTCTATGATTCTATGATTTTCCCCTCCATTGTTAGTGGATCAAGACAGAGACCTGGAAAGGGTGCATCACCCCTCACAAGCAGAGCCTGTCTTTATTGACTAAGTTGGAAGGACTCACCCTAAGACAGCACAGGTATGTGAGGTGGATTTTGGCTTAGGACATTAGGCTGTAGTAATTTCTGGACAGTTCCAGGTCAAAGCCCAGAGCTCCTGTAGTAATGCAAGTGGTTGTTGTCAATACAATTTCCCCAAGGTGGATAATTTTCATCCTTCCTTTCTGTCCATTATTGGGTTTCAAATCTAATGGTGTGTTTTAAGTAAAAATTTGTAATCCTTTTGGGGAAAAAAAGCACCAGAAAACAACTATTTATCTACTTGTGAATAAACCTACTAATTTCAAAGGCCAGAAGGAAAACATCTACTGCAGCAGGAACTTCTGCAGCTTGGATGGAAGGTCCACACCTCCACCAAGAAACAGCGAAGGGCTCACAAATAGGAGAGTTGAAAGCCACAGCTCAGCCAATAGTTCCCACATTTCTGTGGCCAAGAGAAATGTTAGCCACCAATATTTTCTTCAGATCACCACGATTTGAAGAATTTTAAATTAAAAATGCTACTTTCTACTCTGGTTCTGTAGAGAAACTGGGGATCACTCAGCAAGACACTGTCAGCTGACAGATGGTGTGGACAGTGACGTGGGATCACCAGCCTAGGTGGAAACTTGAGTGTGCTGCTGTCCTCTGCTGAGCTTCAGATCTCACCTTACCTAGCCTTTAAAAAGAATTTCTTGAGGTTTCTTCTGTAGCCTGTCAGCCAGCCATCTCTTCTCACCCCATGGAAGGTGGGCTGTATCGCCTGCTGGTTGTTCCTGCTTCTCATTGTGGTCTACAGAAAAAGCCTTGAACAGCACTCTAGGTTAGATGCTTAACCTTTATATGGCTGAGGATGGTGATGGCTCTGCACCAAAATAACCTGTGAGCTATTTCTGGCTCTGCCAATCACCCTGGAGTGACTTTGAGAAGCCCCTTCCTTTTTTGGTTCTTCTATCCTTTGTCCAACTGGCTTCTTTAGGTTTGGCTTTCGAAGCACCTAGGTACTAACTGCAATCTGAGGGAGTTATCACCAAAACAACTTTATACCCTGATTTCTGGGCCCTGAGCCATAAGTTCCTCAGAGGAGAGATGTGTTTTGCTGCAAGCCTGCATGAAGATAAGCATAACCACAACAGACTCTTATCTGTGGCCTCAAAATGTGTTTGTCCTACAAATGCTGATGTAAATCTCTAGCTTGTGCCTCCCACAGGAGTCACTAATACAGATCTATTGGCTTTAGAGTGGTGGCTGGTTTTGCTGTAGGCAAGCAGCCAAAAATAACACCTTCCTGTCCTCCCCCTTCAAAATCTATTGTGTGGATGCAGTGTCTCCTTTCAGATGGGGCTTCTTTATTTTCAGTAGCAAATGATCCTCAGTGTGGATAGGATCACATATGTAGAGATGTGTATCTGGCTGTGCCAGCTCCTGTTCAAAGGTGGTTTTGACTCCAGCAGAGCAATAGTGGATGATCTGGGGGGGTGAAACAAAGATGTGAGCTGGTGTTCTCCAGTGTTTCCTTCCTCCTGTTAGAGGATGGAGTCTGGCCAGAGAAGCTTTCTGCTTTCTCATTGCCTTTGCTGCAAATCACCCCGGGGATGGGAGGAGGGATGGTGTAAAAGAATCACAGTTAATGGGTTTGAGAGATCATTACAAGGGGGAACTGTGCACGATGGCTTTGTGGTTTCAGCAGCAGCTTGGAAATATCTCCCCTCTCCCCCTGTATCTGAGTGCTGTGGATATTGTTCCAGACTCCTGCTCAGCTGAGCAGGATAAGCTGTTTGTGCAGGGTATCAGTTTGTTTTCTCCAAAAACTGCCTCCTGGGTCTTCTTATTTCTTATGAAAAAGTCTATGAAACTTCTGAAGGTTTAGGAAGAGCATCCTCTGGTAATCCTTGGTGAAAAGGCTTCCAAATTAACTAGTCTATATTAGTCTAGGCTAAAATACCTCTCCCCTGTGATGTTTTTTCCTATGCCAATGCACATTTCATCTGTGGAAATCCTTGCTGTAACTCCTTCATCTGTGGAACTCCTTGTTGTAACTCCTTCATCTGTGGAACTCCTTGCTGTAACTCCTTCATCTGTGGAACTCCTTGCTTTATGGCCAGGGCTAGAGAAAGAGTTGAGTGTGGGCATGAAACCAGACAGAATTATCACTAAGAACACTTTTGGGAAGTGATCTTCCTGTGATGCTTCAGGATATAAGCTCTAAATAAAGGTCAAGACGTTTCTTCCAGGAGAAGACTATTTGATAGCTGTACATCATGAAATTTCTCTTGCCTTCAGCTGAAGCTGCTGGTGCTGGCCAAAATCAAAGGGCAGGATGTTAGAACTCAAGATCAAGGATATCACAAGCAAGCATGGCTTTGCAGCTCCTTCAGACACAGATCAGAGACCTGCCGACTCCCAGGCAAGAAAACAGAGCATTTAATGTGATGCAGTCATGAGGGTTCAAAACCTCTGGTGAATTCCAGAGCTCTTCCAAGATAAAAAATGTCTTGCCCACAGGAGAAAGTGCATCAAGGGTGTGATCCATGGAGCAGATTCGGAGGTATGCCCAGACCCAAGTGCAAGGCTGGGCTAATACAAGATGCTTGTTCATTAGAACAACTAAGCTGACAGCTGCTTTGCATCACTGGAGCCCTGTGAAACAGCTAATGCAGGCCAGCAGAGTCAGCCCCTGTCATCTTCATTGTGTTTATGGTATTGGTGGTGTTTGATGGTGTGTTTATACAGGCTTCACGCTCTGACATCCTGGGTAGGCACATAATGTCACTGCAGAGCACGGCTGTGTGGGAGTTGGGTGCATGAACACAGTGGGGACCTGGACCAGCTTCTGTTTGTGCTTAAGGAAGGTGATCCATCAGGAAATCTGTATCTTCTGTGTCTGGACCTGATTTCCAGGTCTTGCTGCTCCACGGTCTCCAGACATCCAGATGGATCTGCAGAGAGTTGGGCCCATCTAAAAACGCTGCATGTCAAGACTCTGAGGCATTAAATATTTTTCTAAAAATTCTGGGCTGTTATCACCTGTCTATGAACCTACATGAACTGGGAGAACCAGCTCCCTCAGAACTGGTGCCAGCCCCACTCCCTTGGTCACCAGTGTGTTTCGGAAAAGCACCTGTCACGCATCTGGGTGGTGCCATCTGTCTGATTATCTACTAAATAAACATCTAGGCAGTGCAACTTGGGTATCTTTTCAGTCTAAATCATGTTCCCACTCTGCTTTTCCTCCTTTTTAAGGGTTATTATTTCTCCTTCCTCCTTTTCTACCCAGGAAATGCTGGGATGCTGCTTTTTATGGAGCTCCCAGGAGGTAGAGCAGATCAATTTTGAATTCAATTTCCTCTCCCTCTACCATGGGTTTATCTAATAGCATAAAGCACCTAGGAGAGGCAGAAGACTGGAAAGAGACAGACACATTTGCTAATACCCAGAAGGGTGGGAAATAAAGGCAGGCCTGGCGCTGTATATTTCTGTCTGCCTCGCAGAAAAAGAGTGTATTATTTTCTTGCAAGAGCCGTCAGGTTGGCAAGGGAAATTGGCCTTGCAGTGGTCATAGTTTTGTGCCTATACTCTTTAAAACCCAAATCTACACCAGTTCTTCATGTGGGCTCTGGCAGCTGTAGGGAGAAGTAGGGAAGAAATAACCGCTTGTATCAGTACAGGCTGGGGATGACCTGCTGGAGAGGAGCTCTGTGGAGAAGGACCTGGGGGTGCTGGTGGGTGACAGGGTGGCCATGAGCCAGCAGTGTGCCCTGGGGGCTGAGAGAGACAATGGGATCCTGGGGGGCATCAAAAGGAGCGTGGCCAGCAGGTCAAAGGAGGGGATCCTCCCCCTCTGCTCTGCCCTGGTCAGGCCCCACCTGGAGTGTTGTGACCAGTTCTGGGCTCCCTGGGATAGAAAAGCCAGGGATTTCCTGGAGAGAGTCCAGAGGAAGCTCTGGAGATGATGAAGGGCCTGGAGCATCTCCCCTGTGAGGACAGGCTGAGTGAGCTGGGACTGTTCAGCCTGGAGAAAAGAAGACTAAGGGGGGACGTTATTAATGTTTATAAAAATCTGAAGTATGGGATTCAGGAGAAAATGGCCAGCCCCTTTTCAGTGTCTGTGGGGACAGGACAAGGGGCAATGGCTGCAAGTTAGAGCATAGGAAGTTCCACACCAACATGCAGAAGAACGTTTCCACAGTGTGGGTGAGGGAGCCCTGACACAGGCTGCCCAGGGGGTTGTGGAGTCTCCATCTCTGGAGATATTCCAAACCCATCTGGATGCCGACCTGTGCAATATGAGCTGGGGAGCTGCTTTGGCAGAGGGGTTGGACCCGTTGATCTCTGGAGGTCCCTTCCAACCCCTGTGATTCTGTGATTCTGTGAAATGCTGTCCAGTGAGTCTACAGTCTTCAAAAGCTGATGGTCACCCAACTACCCTTGGGGTTTCTTATGCAGTTAAGTGAGCGCTTAAGTGCTTATGGAGTGACTTGTCATCATATAAACCAGGTCTTCTCCAAGAGGTACTGTGTGCATGTATACAGCACGCACCCCAACATCTGTGCCCAGCCCGTCTGGTGTAACCAGCATTCAAGAACCATCAGGGAAATAAGCTAAGCAAACATGGGGTATTTTGGTCTCAATCTCATGCAGAGTGTCAGTAGTCCTAGGAATCGAAATGTCCTGTGATGGAACAGTAGGAAAGGCTTAGTTTGATGAGGTTCCTGCTGCTAGTTGTATTGTTTCCTCCTTATCCTAGAGCTTGCTTCAAAGACAAGGGTAATGTCATTAAGAAGGCTGGAGCGGGCTCTTAGTCTTACAGCTGTATCCCAACGAAAATAAACACAACATAGGAAGTTCCACACCAATCTGGGGAAGAATTTCTACCCGGTGAGGGTGAGGGGGCCCTGGGACAGGCTGCCCAGGGGGGTGTGGAGTCTCCTTCTCTGGAGAGATTCCAGCCCCGTCTGGACACCGACATGTGCGACCTGTCCTGGGGACCCTGCTTCGGCAGGGGGTTGGACTCAATGATCTCTGGAGGTCCCTTCCAACCCCTATAGCTCTGTGATTCATGGGAGATCAGATCTGTCCTCTACTGGGCCAGAGGTACAAGAAGAAACTTGGTCAATGGTGATGAGACTCCAGCTTCGGAGATGCAGCTCATGCAAGTTCCCTCCCTCTCACGTGTGAGTGGTCATGAACAGAGCAAAGCTAAAGCACATCTAGGACATCTGCCACCTCAGGTAAATCTCCTGAGGAAAGGCCAAGGGACCACCTTAGAAGGGGATCTCCTGCCCCCCTCAGTAGTGATCCTCCTCTCTGCACCACAACAAATAGACATGGAGTTACCAGCATCCCAGGGGCTTAGTCTGGGTATCACTCTGATGGCACATCATCATTTCCTGGCGACAGGGTTCTGATCTGTGGCAAAGAATCTCTTCAGGGCTTATGTAGGTAGTGGGTAAAATATTTATGAAGCAGAGTTGATGTACTCTGCAGGCTTTCCAAGGGCAGGGAGGGCAAGGGAGGAGGATGAAGCAGAGAGAGCCCTATGATTGCAGAGGCTGCTATGATTTCTAGCTCAAATACACCTTCAAACCCTCCATGAAATGTTTTCTTTAAACAGGAAAGCTTTCACACGCATGTGGGCAACCCAGATACCAGAACAAAGTTAACAGCTCAAACCAAAGCCTGCTCAGAGGACGGATTCGCTGTGCATCTGGTATGTGGTTAAATAAAAGGTTGACATGGCAGTGATCACCACAGGAAGCAATGTGGGAACCTGCAGCACCAGCCCACCACAGCAAGTCCAAGTAGTAGCTGTAGCAGGGAAGATGCAAGACCATGAGGACCATGCAAGACCATGAGGACCATCCCAGACATGAGTATTCTGGGAGTCCTGTCTTTCTTCTCAGGACAAAATGATTTGGTCTTTGTCCCCCACCTACTCTTTTCTCATCCTGCAGTCTATCATGCAATGCCTTGCTGCACCAGAAGCTCCCTGAGTCCTTCTGTCAGCATAAGGTCCTGATTTGGATAGGCACATGCACTGGGGCTTGCTCAGTCTGTGGTTCAGCCCTGGGCATGGGGGGTTTCATCCAGGCAGGAGAGGAGGTGGAAAGGGATGAGTTTCAAGCTGAGGCACATCTTTCTCTGGATGTCTAAAAGGTGAGCACTTCTGTCTGAGCTAGTCACCCCACTCCACACGTAGATAGATCATGGAGGGGATATCCAGCTGTCAAAATCTCTCCTAAATGGAGCTGTCCTCTTTCAGCACTCATTTCTCTCAACTGGCTGAACACAGCCTGCAGAGAACAGCTCAGATGAAACATCTACCTTTCAGATGCTTTCAGTTTCTGAAGTAGGATGGAGGAAACTCTGCTCAGGTCCCAGGATAGCATTAGCACACCAGCACCCAGTTCTCCCTGGGGTCCTCCTAAAACACACAGAAAACACAGCATCTGCCTGCCCTGCTTGGTGCAATACTCCAGATGGATTTGCTCCAGGTCCCTGAGAGGAAAAACTCATGGTAGAGAGAGCAGCAGGCAGAAAGACTTATCTGCACAGCTCTTCTACGAAGAGCAGCCCTGCAACTCAGCAAAGTTCCTGAGTCTCCTCTCAGTAGGTGGCCAAGAGCAGTTGGCTTTGGGAGGATGTAACAGGTCAAGCATAATGCAGTGTTTCCTTTCAATATCCAAACCATACAAAGTTCAAGGACTTCCTGAGCAGGACATTTTTCCCATGGACATACCAGACCTGAGTGGCTGGGTTTGTTTGTTTGTTTAATCTGTCCAGCCTTTCCTTAAACTTTTAGCATCCACAGGGTTTCATATCAAGAGGTTTTCCAGCTTTACTAGAACTCAGGCAGAGCTTAGTGTTGAGTCAGGCTGGTGACATACCATGGAGTAATCTGATTCCTGCACTTGACTTTGCCACAAGTCTACTGGGAGTTTTTGGGCGCACACACCCATGGTATCCTGGGCTCCATCAGAAGAGGGGTGGCCAGCAAGGACAGGGAGGGGATTGTCCCTCTCTGCTCTGCTCTCAGGAGGCCCCAGCTGGAGTCCTGGTTCCAGAGCTGGGGCCCCAACACAAGAAAGATGTGGGGCTGTTGGAGAGGGGTCAGAGGAGCCACGAGGATGCTCAGAGGGCTGGAGCANCAGGAACAGGAGGGGAATCAGCTCTTGGGAAGGGCAGAGACTGGCAGGACAAGGGGGCTGGAGTGAAGCTGGAGGAGGGAAGGGTTAGAGGAGAGATTGGGGGGAAGTTCTGTGCAGAGAGAGTGGGGAGGGGCTGGAAGGGGCTGCCCAGAGAGGGGGTGGGTGCCCCGTGTCTGGGGGTGTTGAAGGCCAGGTTGGCTGGGGCCCTGGGCAACCTTGTGTAGCTCCAGGCCTGGAGGTTGGTGGCCCTGCCTGTGGCAGGGGGGTTGGAACTCTATGATCCTTGGGGTCCCTTCTAACCCAGACCAGTCTATGATTCTATGATTCTTTTCCTTAGGTAGCCAGGGCATCGCTATGTTTAAAGTCATATGAGGGCTCTGGAAACATCCTGGTTTCTAACCAGGTAGTCCTTCAGAGGACCATTTCTCACTGTCTTCCCTGTTGTGTCCAGGTCTGTCACTGAGCTGCATTTTACTTTCTGAACTAAACAGGCCAAATTCATTCCACGTGGAGTAAAGAATGGGGCTGAGCTGACTTAGCAGTTTGGTACACCTTGGTGCCTCAGAAATGAGACCAGAGAGAGGGCATCAACAAACCATCTTTCAGCTCCTCTAAGGTCTGAGACACAGGTAGACATCACTGTCCTGCCCCACAGCAATTGTTTGGAGCTGGGCATGCAGAATTTCACACAGCAGGTAATGATGTGTGGGACTCCTTGCCACGGGATGCTCTGAAGAAGGCTTAGTGGTCCTGTGGACGAGACCATCTCTCCCCACCAGCTACGTTCTTGATACAGACTTCACATGGGGTGAGTTGAACTGAGCTGGAAGAACATGGTGTTTCCTTGGGGCTGTGGAGGTAACCCTGCCACCCCATCCTGGTTTCTGTTCCTCTGCTTCCTGAGTTTAAACAACACGGTACCCACACCAGACACACTGACTCCAAGAGACCCAGATCATGGAGCTCATTTAGAAGCTTTGCCACAGAAGTGCCCCAGATGTCAAGAGGGTCACAGGGGCCATGGGACTTGGGTTTGGGGAGGGGAAGGGAAGAGAGGAAGAGGGGCTGGCCTGAGGGTCCTCTGCTATCGCCAAACTGGCCGTCACAATAGCAGCACTGTTGCCTCGTGGGCTGGCTGGGTGATGGGATTTCACAAGGCTGTAAATCACTTTCCTGGCGTCCGTGTTCTCCTGCCTGTGTTGAAAAGGCTTAGGTTTCCCTTGAGCAGAAGCAATGGCAAGCTCAGGGAAGGAGGCGGATGCCAGGTGCTGGAAACATTCAGTGGGGGCATCCCCAATCACATACCTCTGAAACCTGACCCTGGCAGGGAAGTCGATGCGGTTCAACTGACTTCAGGACCTCGCTGCGCTGGTGCCAGAACAAACAGCTGCATTGAGGATTCCTGGGCCATTAGCAGTGGCCATCCACACTGGGAATGCTTTCTTCTGCCTAGCCAGGAAGGAGGGAGGAGGCATCACACGCTTGCTTGTGCAGTTCCCAGATGCTCGCAGGCAGCCCCATGCTCTCAGGGCACGTGCGTGTGTAGCAGCACTCACACTGGGAACTCCTTTCAGGCATGGGGGGGATGAAACCACCCCACCCTGAGAGATGTACAAATGCTGGCAGACTCACACATGTCCAGGCACTAAGGGACAGGCTGAGCAGGACATTGCAACCCGCTCAGATGAGCACCCAGGAGTTGGGCCACAGAGCTCTGCAAAGTCCCTGTGAAAAGCAAGTCCATGATGGAGAAGGCTTTCCATCCCTTGGGAAGAGCTGTACAATATGGCTGCAGTGCAGGTGGGGGTGTCTTCTGGAGGAGCCTCCTGCCATGCCTCAGTCCCTGTGTCCCAATCCACGAGTCCATGAGTTGAACCCAGTCTGTCCCAGGGATCCTCTGACTTAGCTGCATTAAATACTTGGGAATGGGATGCAGCACTGAGAGGTGGCAGCTCTGAGAGGCAGGAGTGGCAAACAGCCCTGAGAGCATAGATATGGTTCTGTGGAGTTAGGCTGTGTCTTAGGTTTTAGGAAGGGAGCATATAAACAGGAGGGGAATCAGCTCTTGGGAAGGGCAGAGACTGGCAGGACAAGGGGGCTGGAGTGAAGCTGGAGGAGGGAAGGGTTAGAGGAGAGATTGGGGGGAAGTTCTTTGCAGAGAGAGTGGGGAGGGGCTGGAAGGGGCTGCCCAGAGAGGGGGTGGGTGCCCCATGTCTGGGGGTGTTGAATGCCAGATTGGCTGGGGCCCTGGGCAACCTTGTGTAGCTCCAGGCCTGGAGGTTGGTGTCCCTGCCTGTGGCAGGGGGTTGGAGCTCTGTGATCCTTGGGATCCCTTCCAACCCAGACCATTCTATGATTCTATGATTCTGTTTTTCTGATGTCTCTTTGGCAAGAAGGATAGAGGATGGAGGCCAGGAGCATAAGGCACACAGTACTTCAGGTTTCTGCCTTGCAACAAATGGGAGAAAGCATTCACACTGTGAGTATGGCCCAGCCCAGGAGGAGCTGAGGATGGGTGGCATGTCCTCTCCAAAGGACAGGAGGGTAGAGTTGACCTGGAAAGGCAGAGAGCACATGGAAATCTGCATGGGAATGTTCACTGAAAGAGGAGAAATATTTTGATCTGTTGGGTGATGGTGATGCTTATACAGTGTTAAGAAAGATGCTGCAGCCAGTTGAATATCTGCTTTCTGTTGGGGACATTCATGCAACTCACAGTTTTATTTTTGCTGGAGGGGTGTAGTCAAGGAGAAGACCATGCTCTTGGAAAGGCAGATACTTTGCCTGGGCTCTCAGGGTGACTGAAGAAGAGCCCTCACTCACACCACAGAAGCTCTATGTCTCTGCTCGCCCGTTGCTGCCTCATCACCCAGCTAACCCTGCGTGCACCGAGCTCAGGTGCACACAGTGATGGTATCTCAGGAGGAAGCTAGAAGGCCCACAGTGATTCCACTGTGCATTTGCTGGTAGAGCAGCTGAGGTACATATCTAGCAACCTTACAAACAAGCCCACATCATATGCTCGAGCAGCCTGTACACACCCACACGCGCGTACACCCACACGCTATCTCTGCACAGGGCTTGCTGTGTAAAGGAGATGTGTAAGGCAGATCAAAGGAATCCTGCACTAAATGTGTCTGGTTTCCTCTTCTGAATGTCTCCAGTTGGTCTGGTGATGGTTTGGGGACACACCCAGTGAGTGTCTCTCCTGTGCTGACACCATGTGTCACCCTTGGCGCTCCTCAAACCACCCCCAAGGGTGAAGGGCTCCATGCATGGTGTGTGCTTCCCCATAAACCCTTTGTATCAGCTGTGTGGTGCAACAAGGACTTTGCTCCTCTCTGGGTTTTGCATTAAGTAGGGTGGATTGATGTTTCCATACTTCATGCAGTCAGGACAGTGCATGGCTTCACGGTGTCTCAGCCACCAGTGGTGATCCCCCATGGGCTGGCTCTTGGTCCCCAGAGCAGATATCAGGTCCCATGCCCAGTCATGGAGCAGGAAGCAGGTCTTTGGCACGTGAGATCATGTTGATGTGGGGTGGGGAAGGAATGAATACAGTGAGGTTGTCTAAGGAGAGTATTGTCCAGGTCCTCCCTGCCATGAAGACCCAGGGCAGGCTGAAGTGCCACATGGTGACTCCCTGACCTCATGCAGTCAGGAGAGACATGGGCCAAGACCTGGTGAGAAAAGCTCATGAGACCTGACAGGTTTTATATCCCCTGTATGGGGAAACAGAGACTACACAAAGGCCTTCCCAGCAGAACAGGATGTGAATGGTGGGCTACAACACAGCAGGACCTCTCCCACGCCTTACAGTTCAGAAAGGAGGGTTTCCCTGGTCTCTGGGGAGATGGTGAGGTTTTTACTCACTTTTGTGTCATTACTTATCAGAAGCTGCCAGGTCTTGGGCAGACCCACAGCATTATAAGGATCACTTGCTCCTCTGAGTTTCAGCAGACATCAAACCTTCAGCAAGCTGCATCTGGCATATGGGGTAGTGGGGAAGAAGAGGGGCTTCAGCTCTGATTTGATTTGGGATATACAGTCTAGTATTCAGAGGGGGCTTCCTAGAAGATCTAGATCCCCAGTCTACAACCCAGATGCACATCCCATTCCCCAGTGCCTGATTGTGCCCACGATGCTGGCAGGGAAAACTCTCAAGAGCTTCATTTTTGTCCCCCTTTTCATTGCACAGGTCAAAGGCAGCAGGAAAAACTTGCTAATAAAGAAAGGTGCATGCTGTTCTGAGCAATCAGCCCTCTCCCAATTATTCCAGGATCATTAAAACTGTGTCTATGACCTCTGACACCCTCCCAAAAAAAAGGCAAAAAAGCCAGGGCAGATCAAGCACCTGCATTTCCAGTCCCTGAAGGGAGTTTATAAACAGGAGGGGAATCAGCTCTTGGGGAGGGCAGAGACTGGCAGGACAAGGGGGCTGGAGTGAAGCTGGAGGAGGGAAGGGTTAGAGGAGAGATTGGGGGGAAGTTCTGTGCAGAGAGAGTGGGGAGGGGCGGGAAGGGGCTGCCCAGAGAGGGGGTGGGCGCCCCATCCCTGGGGGTGTCCAAGGCCAGGTTGGCTGGGGCCCTGGGCAACCTTGTGTAGCTCCAAGCCTGGAGGTTGGTGGCCCTGCCTGTGGCAGGGGGGTTGGAGCTCTGTGATCCTTGGGGTCCCTTCCAACCCCAACCAGTTTATGAGTCTATGATTTCTGTAGCTGTAGCCAGAGAAAAGTATTGTGCTACAGCAGTGGCTGCACCTGATCTGGTAGGAAACCAAAGAGAGTGTAGAGATGATGTATGATCTCATGCTAAGCCTGCCAGGACAAAATCACCACCTTCAAACCTTTTATGTACATTTGAAATCACTCTCTGAAGTCTGTGGGGTACTGATGCAACAGCAGTCCCAAAATCAGAGTTGGATGTTCTCCAGACATCACTCTCTACACCCCAGGGTGTAAAAGGGAAAAGGGAGAGAAATGACACCAAGAGGAAGGGGCAGAAATGTTTTCCAAAGTCCTTCCAGTGTCTACATCTGTCTGTCTGTCACCTGCGGGGCAGCTGTGCAGCATCATTTGCAGCCCCCAGACTGTCACAGATAGTTCCCATCTCTCTTGTCTCTGCCCTTAGGAGCTATTATTGGCGAGCACTGAGTCAAGTGGCTGGCAGAGCCCTGCTTCTCTGCCCAGACAGAAGCTTTTCATGGTGTAACTGTGCTTAGAACTGCTGTAAAGCCCCTTTCAGACATCATCTCCCTGCCTCCCCGTACATATTTCTATGGCCAGCCATGGTCTGCATGGGGGAGAAGCACCCCTGTGCATGCAGAGCGCTGAGGGAAGCCCAGCCTGCAGCTAGATCCCGGCTCTTAACTGCCTTTGCATTATTTATTACTGGCCATAGATGGCAGCAAATGTCTCGAAGCATCCTGCTGTCTTGGCTGGCTGCAGCTGGGAGCTGCAGGAACAGAGGCACAAGCCAGGGAGATTCCTCTATCCCTTTGCTGTACGGGCATGTGGCTTCTCCAGAGGTAGAGAGGGTCACCAGGGTGAGGTGCAGGTCATCAGATGGGTCCCATCCAGGGATCTCCAGCAGAACAGGTCTGCTGTACAAGAGCAAGAAACCCCTGGGTCTCCTCCTGGCATGCTTCAGGGTGCTGGGACAAACTGGGGGACTGTGACCCTCAGGGAATGGTCCTGGAGCTGACCAGGTCCTGTAATGACAGGACAAGGGACAGCAGTTTTAAACGGAGAGAGAGCATATTTAGATTGAACATAAAGAAGACATTTTTCACTATATGGATGATGAGACACCAGAACAGGCTGCCCAGAGAAGTTGGGCTGCCCCTGGATCTCTGGCAGGGTTCAAGGCCAGGTTGGAAGGGCCTTGGGGCACCCTGGGTGAGAGGAGGGTGTCCCTGCCCATGGCAGGGGGTGGGCAATGACAGCCCCAGGATGGGTAAATGCCTGCAACAGGGTAGGAAGGACAGCAATGAAGGGCCTGGTTTGGTTCATTTTGCCAGTGTAAATGCAGCTGTTGCATCCAGGTATAGAAAAAGAAGGTAAAACTGAAGGCTTTCCTGCTCCAGATCTGCATATCCACCTCTATACTGAGGCAGCTTTGAATTTACCAACCCAATTTTCCAACAAGTCTACAACCCTGCTTTACCTCCAGCAGCAGCTTTGCAGGGGTTGGATGTGTGCATCTCCCTGCCCCTTGTGTTTCAAGCTATAGGATCTGAGCAGAAAAGCTTCCCAGTCATCCCACCACCAAGGAGAAAGCCTTGCAAGACCTGTTGTTTCTCTCTTTGCCTGGAGTTTGCCATTTTACTGGATTCTCCCCCTCCAGCTCTTTGTTCTGTATTTTGTTAGCCAAGCTCCAAACCCATGGCTCTTCTCCAGAGCCTGGAAGGCTGTTTCTCTGCCAGGTCCCCTTCTCTTTACCATCCTTTAATTATCATTTCAGGGGCATAATCACCCAGGGAAGAGAGAGAGAGAGAGCAGGAGGGAGAGATGGAGTGAGCAGGAGCATGAATTCCCCCCATCCGTTTCCCCCTAGAAGTTCAGAAGAGGAATGCTGAGGTTCTATAGGTTTGCTCCTAGAATTAGCACAGCCTGTGTAATTAGACCAAGATAGACAGTGCTGGCAAGGAAACACCTCATCAGCCTAATTTCAAACTGCTATAAAACCAGGGAATGGAAAACCAAGAGCAACCATTTGGTTCCAATTTTGAAAAGTGCAGGGTTAAGGTTGGTCCTCAAACTCCAGCTCTTACACACACACACACACACACACACACACATGGGTGGGTGCTCACATGTGGCTAAATGAAACTAGAAGGGAACAGGGAATATACAGCAGTGACAAACCTTCTTCCTTCTCAGGACACAGAGATACTGAGGCTGTAGTGTTAAAACCCAAATCAAAACTTTCTTTGCCACACTCCCTGTTGATTTGGCTACACCCTTTGTTTATTTACTTGGATTCCTTCTCCACATCTCCTCCAGATTAACGTCTCCAAAGGAGGTTGAGCTCCCCTGTGCTGGCCAATTTTGGATGTTCTTTTTACCACAGAGAGCTTATGGCCTGAGCTGTGAAGGAAGGTGGGTGAGAGACTGAACATGAGCCAGCAGTGGCTCCTGCAGCTCGGAAGGGTGATGGGATCCTGGGCTCCATCAGCAGAGGGGTGGCAGCAGGGACAGGGAGGGGATTGTCCCTCTCTGATGTCCCCATCTGGAGTCCTGTGTCCAGAGCTGGGGCCCCCAGTACAAGGAAGATGTGGGTCTGTTGGAGAGGGGTCAGAAGAGCCACAGAGATGATCAGAGGGCTGGAGCAGCTCCCCTATGGAGAGAGGCTGGGGGAGCTGGGCTGGGTCAGCCTGGAGAAGAGAAGGCTGTGGGGGGACCTCATTGCAGCCTGCCAGTGCCTGAAGGGACCCCAGGAACAGGAGGGGAATCAGCTCTTGGGAAGGGCAGAGACTGGCAGGACAAGGGGGCTGGAGTGAAGCTGGAGGAGGGAAGGGTTAGAGGAGAGATTGGGGGGAAGTTCTGTGCAGAGAGANCCCAGGGTCACCCCATGAGTCTGTGTCAGAGGAGAGATGAGTTTCTGGCTCCTAGCTGTTCCACCTGAGCTACACTGTATTAATCTTCCCCTGATCTATTGATCCATCTTCTTTTAATTCATATCTTTCTCAGCTTTATGGCTTTTCTCCCAGCACTCCTCATCATTGCTCTCTTCTCCCACCAAGCAGGGGGCTGGAGCTCTGTCATCCTTGGGGTTCCTTCCAACCCATACCATTCTGTGATTCTATGATTTTCCTTCCCACCTTTATTCTGTCCCCAGCTACAACAGTCTTAAACTGCCTGGGGGTGCTTCTGCACTCATGTCCTGTGATGGGATAAGGGTGGCTGTCTCTGTGACTAGTGCACAGCTAGGGATGTGTCAGGGGGGGCGGAAATGTGTGGGTCACAAAATAGGATTCCTCCCCTTTCCCTAGAAAACAGCACTGTGATTGTCTCACCCTCGATTTCTCCTTCTTGGTAAACCTCAGAGCCCTGCACTGGTAAGACTCACATGTGCCAGGGCTGAGGACAAGTCTCTGAAGTTGTGTACTTCAAGGAAGATGTTGCCCTTTAAAGCCCAGGGCTCAGCTTTGTGCTGAAATGCCTCCAGCTCAGCAGGATATCTTCCCAGAATCAGGAGAGACACTCAGTGTCTTGTCCCAGCACTAAGGAACCATACACAGCTTTTTGGAACAAAATCCCACTCAGGCAGCTCACTCATCTTTAGGTTTTGTTGCAAACTTCAAACTCCTGCCAGGTCCAAGTTCACATGTGCCAAGTTCACTTAGCCT
The DNA here is from genome assembly GCA_013400835.1 of Zapornia atra. Classification (NCBI taxonomy): domain Eukaryota; kingdom Metazoa; phylum Chordata; class Aves; order Gruiformes; family Rallidae; genus Zapornia; species Zapornia atra. The sequence goes on from VZTU01033394.1 coordinate 35,582, forward strand.
TTTCTGCTCACCAGGACACAGGGTCTGGGAGGGGACGGGATGGGGAGCATCTTTTAAAATAGAATCATAGAATC
>VZTU01033396.1:378-54498 GCA_013400835.1 Zapornia atra
AATTCTGTTGTGTAGAATACCCACGGTGGTTTTATGACACCCACTTACCAATAAAGTAAAGTGGTTGTCACAGAAGCCTTTGCAGTACCAAGACTCAGCAGATAGATGTAGACAGTGCTAAATGGATGATTTTCTGTCACAGCTTTTTGTCAGGGCTTGTGGCTTGCAAATCAATTTTATTCTTTTTTTTTTCCTCCTTTCAGGCAATAAAAATGACAGCTGCCAATCAGTATCTTGTTGGACCTGCAGATTTTCAGGGGCCTTTTCAATTGGATATTGATATTTCTGGACTGATATTCTCTCATCATCCCTGTTTTAGCCGTGAGCACGTGTTAGCAGCTAAATTGGCTCAGTTGTATGATCAGTATTTAGCAAGAAAACAGAAGAATCTTACCAAGCTTCTCACAGACAAGGTATTTCTGTTACGTGGTCATGGCTTATTGACATAATGATGTGACTGTTTAAGGTAAAAACTGAATTTGTTTCATCAGAGCAGAGCAATTAAATGCTAATTGTAAGTAATGAATGCTGTTTTGTGGAAAGGCAAAACCTAAGTATTTCACCTAGGTTCTGTGTGTTCATTGCAGAACTACATTTTTAAGATTATTCTTTCCTTTCATCTTCTATCTGAAATGAACTCTGTGCAGGTTCTGAGGTGAAGGGAATATAATTGTTACGATACCATGTTCTTGTATTGTAGTTTTTACATAGTACTCCTTAAAGTACCCAAAATGCGAATGATGGATAGGGCTTCACGGGATTGCATACAGCAGCTCTGACAGGCAGACAGCAGAAGATGGATGGAGGGAAGTTAGTGAAGTTTAGTTTCAGCTGTCAGGTAAAAGCAGAAGGAAACAATTTAATTTCACCAAATTCTACCAAAGCTGATGACCCGTTTCCAGGTGTATATCTGTGACAGATGCTATGTTTTAAATGTGTACTGTTGTCACATTTACTATGGACATGGAAAAACCCCAGGGCAAGCATAGGCTCTTCTGCTCCTGGCTCTGGTACTGATTTGGAGGATGGCCTTGGCTGGGTTGCTTACCCTCTCTGTACTGTCACTCTTCCTACATCTGTACATTGGAAGGGATGGTAGTGGCCTTCTCTGGTGTAAATTTGTACACCAGCACCAGGCATTGTTAGTACAAATCTAGTGTCATCAGGGCACGTAAGAATATTTTAAAAGTATTTTAAAATGCTTTTGCAGTCTGAAAGGATAACAATTCTCCAGGAAATGTGAGGTAAATATTATGATATGACATGACTAATCGTTGTATGCAAGGTCATTTTTGTATTACTATCATGAGGGTCAGTAGGTGCTATACAGATAGTTCTGAATTTTGGTTAAAAGCCTCGGTTATATTTCTGATGCTGGACAAATATTTCAGACAGTCTCAAAGTAATTCTTTGGTATACTTTGTATCTCATTGATTTTGAAGGGTTTGGTTTAGTTTTCCAGTGAAATAGGATATTTCAGTTCTCAGTGCCCGTGTTACAGGAACCTGTGTGTGGAAGGGGTTTCCCAGGTGTTTCCAGGATACTTGGGCAGTATTGTAGGCAACTGCATAATATATTTTTCATAATTGACAATTAGGTATTTTGGACACCATCCTACTACTGATAGGCAGTTTTAAAAACCAGTCTCTTCTGACGGTCATTATCTAATGGCCAGATTGTTGCAACTAAATTGTTTTTAGGCCCAAACAACTCTTCTTCCTCCTTCCCCCTGCTCTGGTCCCTATGGACTTACCCACTTCTGATGCTTGTCCTTTATATCTTAAAATATATCACCTTTCAGTCCTCATTTTGGCAGGCTAAAGAAACGGCACTTTCTGTCTCCTTTTATAAATCATGCTGTCTGTGCCCCAGATGGTACTAGCAGCTTTCCATGTGTTCAGTTATTCTTTCTTTCAAAATTTCTTTCAACTTTTTTTTTATACCAGTGAGTTTCATGTTGTGGTTGCCCATGTATGCTTTTAGCTGTATGCTTCCACCTCTGCAGTTACATTGTCTCTCCAGTTGGAAAGATTTGTTTAAAAAAATCTTTGCTTCTTGATTTATAATTTTATGGCTGCTACTTTGGGTGGAGCTGCTTTTGTCTCCTCAGTGCCATCAGCCATTCTGGTTTCACATCCAGTGTTATCCTTAAGGAGTACTACAGTGACATAATACCTAAAACTTTAGTTTTATCTGACTGCTGTTCCTTATTTTTCTGTCTTCTCCTAACCAGTCCTTTACATTCTCTTGTCTTTACAGGTTTTTTACATTCTCTTAAACTACATGTCTGTCTTCTGTATACTCATTTGACTCCTATCTTCAAATCTTAGTTGAAGGGGGGTGGCTTCTTCTCTTGACAGTATGGCTCCAGAAGTGCATTTGAACTGTACCATTGGTCCCAGTTCTGTCTCCTCCTTAGACCTTCTTTTCCTCCAGTTGTTACAGGCAATCTGTTATGCTTCAGTGCTTTGTTGTCAGGTGCCCAGCTTCTGTAGGGCGTTCATTAAATCCACAATCACCTCATTTTTGTTGTTTATTGATTTTCTAGGATTACCTTTAGTGGCTTTTCCTAGTGGCCAAAAAATGTGGGTTTTTTTCAGACTGAAGTTCTATTTTTTTCCTACTCCTTTGATCACTGATCTTTCAGAATAATCCTTAGATCATTCTTATCCCCTCGTTTAGATCTGGCACAGTGGTCAAAGTCACCAAATCTCCCTCATGTCTAGGCATCATAATTAGAATTTCATCTTATGGAATCAGCACCTTGCAGACATTACAAAACCCTGTAAATAGCAGAAAACTGAATTGATTCTGTATGTGGTAACTAGTTCTTTCATGTCAAAGTGTGCTACACTGTAAAAGTCAAGCCATCTGTTAATTGTTTGTCATTTATTTAAGCTTCATGCTTTGAGGAATGCTGTGCAATGTAGTATAGAAGGTGGTGATGCTGCTGTTCCTAGTCCTGTGGTACAACAGAGCATACCTGAATACAAAATTGAGATCAGGTAAGTATGGATTCATGAAAGCATTGCTTTTGAGAACTGTGTTCCTTTTTTCCTTTCCATGCCAGTACAGAATATGATTCCTGTCAGACTTTTACATTCTGCTGTAAATAGCTCTAGAAGAATTCTGAGGGCTTAAGAGTCCTTCCTGATAGGGTGAGTAAAAGAAATTATAAAGAAAATACAGCTTAGGCAGAAATTTTGTTTCAAAAGTGGTCTAATTAAATTACATTTTATTAATTACTAAGTAGTGTGTCTTGCATAACTGTAATTAAAATAAGGTTCCAATAGACATCAGCTGGATGCATGAAGCTCTTAGAAAAACAATGCAAGCGACCTAATTTTTTTAACAGACAAACCCTTTAGTTTTCATGATCTTCCTCAGCACACAAATAATTACACTTCCCATTCTTAGGTGTCTTAACTGTGTTTTTACCAGTGGGCACATATACATAAAATGGTAGAATTTTGTTTTACAGTATTACAGTTATTGTTCTTGGCCAGTAACTGGGCAGTAAAAATATATTACAGTTTTTGGCTTGGCAGTGAAAGTATTTTTGACAGATCAATGGTGGTGAGCTGAAGTGTAAGAAATATGATAAGAATTGTTTTGGAGATCTATGCTGACCAGCCTTTTAGCTGCCAGATACTTAATAAAAATCTGAAAGTAGTCAATAAGGTATTAATTTCAATAAACAGTAGTTTAGGCTGATGTCGTGGATCACATTATAATATTTTTAAATAATATTTTTTTGTTATAACAATTCCAATTTCAGCCTTGAAATCTACTTCTGCTTACACTTATACATCCAGTCACTGCTCTTAGTTTGGAAATTGTTTCTTCAGATTTTCATCTTTCAAGTAGGTTTTCTGGTAGTGCATTGGTATCTCTGCAGGACATATGTTGAAGTCTATAATGTGGTTTTTTTCTTCCATTGAAAAAAAGGAGTAGTTTTTATTAATATTTTCTGTTCTGCATTTACCATGCAGTTTCTATATGCAGTTACCATACAGTACCTTTGAGAAGGGACCTCTCATCAGGGAAAGCATGAGACTAATAACAGACAGGTTCACTGTGGGAAGGAGTCTCTTGGATTTTGGCAGCAACCCTGAGGCTTGCTTGATAGTTAATTCTTAGATAGACTATTTCTGCTGGATATCTTAAGTGTTTTTCTTGGTCTATGAGTACTTTTGTGTCACACTGTTATCGATCAGGAGACACTCAGCTGAGATTGGTGTTATCAGTGTTGCATAAGTAATGTGATTATTCTGGGACTTCTCATATCTGTAATTCTTTCTGGCTACAGCTCTGTTGTTGGAAGCTGTTACAGGTGTGAGGCTCAGATGGGCTCAGCAATTTTTACTGTCATGGTGTTTAATACTATTGTGGACCACATATGGTGGTAGAAACACTGGAACTGCCTTGTGTCTCATTTAACATTGCATTTCCCTGATAGTCAGTGTAGTTGTCATGAGAAGTTAGAGATGTGAAGAGAGTTTGGCATGGAAAGCAGTCTAATTGTTTCCTCCACCCTGCGGTCACGTAACTGACAGCAAACTCCTTGCTGTTTGAGGATCAGAACTGTAGTTTTCCATCAGTTTGAGGAAGAAATGTCATCTGAATGCAGAAAAGTGGCAAATGAGCAGATTTAGCCTCATTTGTTGAGGAGGAAGCCATAGTATGCTGTGGCAGGTTTCAGACTCTTCTGTCTGATGTGTTTCAGCAGAGGTGCTTCTCTACTGAAAGGTCCTGCTTCCAAATCAAATAAGTTAGATTACTGACTTGCATGTTCCTCATGTATTTAAGCTTTGTCTTCTAGCTTCATCTCATAGACAAAGAAGAAAAGGTTAAGCCTCATGGTTAAGTAATATTCTGCTGTAATAAACTGCTAAATAATGAAGTGGAGAAGTCACTCATATTGCTTCCTAGAAAGTCTGTGTTCCGTCTTTGTTTGTTGTTTGTACAACAAACTGCCAGCTCTTAATTCAGCCTCCCTGCTTCCACATTCTCTGAACATTAGTAGTGGTAATGTGTTTGTGTACATCTTCTGTTTTTTCTAATCACATTATTTTTACTAGACATGTTTAGCTACTGAGACAGTACTGGAAAGTCTGTGCTTGTGCTGCATAGACACTGGCATTAGAAGTGTGTGTTGGTCATTAAAAGTGCCAATGAATAGCTTTTGTTACAAACAGATTAGAGGGTGGAAATGTAAAATACTGACTTTGAGGGGAAAAAACAAAGCCAAAAGCTGTTAGGTTTTTTGTGTTAAGAATCTTGTAGGGCAGTCAAAGAACTTGCATTACTTCATACATTACTACATTACTTCATCTCTGCACATCCTTATAATTGGAGCTAAAAGCATGTTAAGTTTAGAACATATTTTGTAATGTACAACTGTAATAAGCATTACTTCATAGCAGCAGTGTAGGTTTCCTGGGCTGTTGTTTACATGAATGGACTTTAAAATGTTTTTAATGATGTACAGCTGTAATAAGCCTTTCAGAAAACTTTGGGATCCCTAGGGAACGAATTGTAACTGAAGTCAGATTGTCCAAAATGCAAGAAACTGAAGTACAGAAGAAATTAAATCCTGCCATCTTGAAGTGTGGGGTTTATGCTCCTTGGATTTAAACCGCTGCAGTCATCCATCAAATTGAAACCCACATCACTTGGCTTTTATTGTTAAAAGTTTTTACTCTATTGTTCCACTAAGTTATACAATTCTGATTGATTTTGTGCATATGTACGTATATTTCTAGGCAAACCAGAAGACTTCGTGATGCTGAACAAGAGAAAGACAGAATGTTGCTTAAGACCATTATAAAAGTTTGGAAACAAATTAAATCCCTCCGTGACTTCCAGAAGTTTACTAACACACCCATAAAACTGTACTTGAGGAGGTATGGTTTGATAACGCTTTTTGTCTTTCATTTGCCAGCAGTGGAGCTTTCATAAGACTAATTTGGGAATGTGTAATTCTGATATAGAGAGTGCAAAAGTATAAATTTGACAAGTGTCTGGCCCTGGTTGAGCCTGACACTATTTTTTTTTCTTTTTTTGAGTTTGGGGAGGAAGGAAGGTTAAAATAACAACTAATTACTGCAACAGAAAGGAATTTCTAAAGGCAAATGAGTAAAGAAAAAGTAATTATATTAATTCTGGATAGTAACTATCTGCTAGTACTTTTAAATAGAGCACACTTTTGATACAACAAAAATAATTTGTGGAGTAGTAGTCTTACTATATTGTAAGTTATAGGCTTAATTGTAGCCCTTGTGTTAATTTCTGCAATATGTTGGTAATTACTGTTTTGAAGGGAAGAAGTTGATCAGAGATTAGATGAAAAAGAATATGAAGCAGAAATTCAGGCTGAGGTAAATGAGTTACTAGAAGAACATATGGAGGAGTATGAAAAGAAAATGGAGGAGTATAAAGCTGAACTACAAGAGTGGAAATCCTGGAAGAAGGCACAGGTTTGTTTAAATCATTCAGTTTCACAAAAAATAAAATTATTACTAAATGTGTTCAAAATTTGTCCTTCTAATACAGGGGAAAAAACCCAATTAGTTAAGCATAATAGTTAAGCATAATTAGTTAAGATAGGTAAACATCAATTTTATAATGCATTTGGATACATTCTGTCAACTTAGAATATGTTGGTAAATTGTTCATTAAAAAAAATCAAAATGTGATAGGTTTTTATGGGGCATTGTCTTCCTGATACTGATTTTTAGCACTTGAGCAGTTCTTTCTTTAATAGTTTTGCAGCATTCCCATTAAATGTATATCCTTTTTGCAAAGGAATTGTGGTTCCTTCCTTTTAGAGTGAAAAGTACTACACAAGCTTTTCATGCCCACACATACTTTATTTTACTCAAAGTACTTTATTAGTTAATCATTGCTGTTGGTGTCTTACCACTAGCACACATAACGTGGATCTAGGGAAGTCATTAGAGGTAGATAAAACTAAATACATTTAAAAGAAAACACAGGAACAAAAAGGCTACTGTAAAGTCAAGCTAAGAAAGAGTATTTATTAATTAAAACGTGAACAAGTTGTTTATCTGGATACTTTCATGAGTGAGGAAAACCTGTTTGCTTTCCTCAACTCCTCCTGTTTGCTTATGATGTATTAAATTGTGAAGTGGCTAGTCCTTCCAGTCAAGCTATACTTCCAAGTGATCTGTAAGTCTGTGGAAGGAGGAACTTGCTTGCAGTTGTTTAGAACTGAACATTCAAGGCTGGGTTGGATAGGGCCTTGAGCAGCCTGATCTAGTGAGAGGTGTCGTTCCCCCCCATGGCAGGGGGGTTGGAACTTGATGATCTTTATGATCTCTTCCAACCCAAATCATTCTGTGATTCTATGCATGTAAATAGTGCAGTTCTGCTGTTCAGGAGAGGCTGAAAGGTGCTACTGGCGCTGTTTGTTTGTTCTGTTTGGTGCAGAGGAAGGAAGGGGATCATTCCACATGTGCTGAGGATAATGACTGCTAAGCTAAAAAGCTTGTGCTCCAAAGCTTGTGCCACATGTGAATTCACTTTGGCAATGTGTATGCAGACAGTTCTCAAAGAACTGTGGCTACCTGTTCCTTCAGTCCTAACAGAGTGCACGTGGTAACTCAGCTGCTAGCCAGGACGCTCCAGAAATACATTATTTTTTCAGTTGGTTGGGAAGGTTAAGCAAAGGCTTTGTTTGAAGTACATTGTGTTTTCAAAGCATGTGAATGAAATGCATTGCTGAATTCTGAATCCAAAGTGGTACTATAGAGTGAGAGAAATCTTATTTTTATGTGGTGATTTTAAAATCATACAGTCATTTTTCATATATGTTTATCACTTGTGAATTGAGAGAACGAGAGGAAAAAAAAACCTCCTACTGATTGAAACAAATTCAGGAAGAATGTTATTATTTTCATATCCAGAAGTCCAAGAAGAAAAAGAAGAAAACAGATATTCATGAAGAAGAAGAATCAGTAGATTATGATCTTGGTGAGGAACGTGTAAAACCCATCCCTCCTAAAATGGCCAATAGCCTGGAAATAGAGCAGCAGGTTAGGAAAAAAGCTGACAACTGCAGAAGGAAGCCTGGAGAGCCTGCTCTGATTCCTGAACTTGTCCTGTCAGGAAGCATAACTCCAACTGAGTTGTGTCCACGGTAAGCTAAATGTTGGGCTGCAAATTACTTTGTTGTTATATACTTCTATCGTGATTTTCTGCTGTTGTTTCTTTATTGATTGTACAACTTCAGAAGTGTATGCTCACCGTTCTGGTTAGCCTAAAATGTTGAAACTTCTGCTTCTGAAGCTGACATATTTTTTTAAGACACCTGTAACCTTATATAGACTAGGCTTGGAGAATGCCCATCTGCACGTTCCTTTTGAACCTGCTGATGCTCTTTGAGCATCTGCATAGCACAGTGGTGTATCTATAAAGAAGCTGGTTTTAGCGTAGAGTCTATGTTACTTCTGGCAGTACCTCACTAGCTAGTCCTTTACACCAGGTCTGTGCTATAGTCAACAAAGGTAAAAAAAAGAAATGATGTAATAAACCTGAGATTTCACTGTGGATAAAAGAAGTATGTTTACTTGTTTCTGCTAATTTCCACATTTACACATGCAATTTAACATATATCTAGCTGATTTCAGTAATTTTAAAGCTGCTTTGTGTTGTACTTACTCAGCAGATAGGCTTCTTCAAGGAATATTGTTCGGCTGTTCTGCTCCCAATGACTAAAAAGTTCAAAATCTTGACTCAATCTAATATAATTTGTTGTGCTGAGGAGGAAAGGAATAGAAGGGAATTTTGTTTGGAGGTAGCTTTAGTGAACCTAAAATTTTGCCTGTTCATTTTTAAATCATCTTGCATTCATAAGAAGATAAAACAACTGTTAAATAGTAGTTTTAAAGTCATTCCTGTGTAGTGATGTTCTTAGAAGCAAGCCGCTTTTATTTATGTGACCTCTGTTTCCCTTGAGGAATCAGATTCTCATTAAAAATAACCAAAGAATAAAAATGTTATTAAAAATCATATGACAGCTTGTTTTGCATATTTACAGAGCAGAAGTTTTGCGAAGAGAAGATGTGAAGAAATGCTCTGCATTTATAAAAGTCCTTTTCAACTCCAAAGAGGTGTCGAGGACTGTTACCCGACCAATAAGTTCAGATTTCAGAGTTCACTTTGGGCAGATTTTCAATTTACAAATATTCAACTGGCCAGAGAGTTTGAAACTACAGGTAATGATTTATCATAGTAACTTCTAAAAAGATAGCATGAAATGTAGTTATTCCTGGAAGGCTTGTATTTTGCTGTACAGTGGTATTGTAAAGCCTGAAAAACCTATGAAATACCCTTTGTAAATCATGAGTCTTGTACCTGTTCCTGACTTCTCCAGTCACAAACTTTCAACATTGCTGCTATTTGATGCTTGTGCTTTATATATATGTGTGTGTGTGTTTGTGTATATATATATGGCTATGGACTGCATGGGGGAAATTAAGTAATTGGGACATGTGATCACATATGTGAGTGGAACACCCTTTTGATTTTAGAAAAAATATTTTATGTTGCAGATAAACTGCAAAATGGTATTCTTAAAAGGCTATTGTCTACACAGCAAAATCATCATAACGTTTGCTGGACGGGTCATGATAATGATGTTCATAACTGCACTTGGCTTCATCAGCAGTGCAGTTAAGTCAAACCACCACCATCCCTGCTACAAGTAGGAATTAATGAATGACTTGCAAGAGTAATTTTCAGAGCGAATGCATTTTTAGGAGGATCAGGATCCTACTTCTGTTAGATAACTTGTCCTTATAGGTAACATCACAGATAGTATACTCCTCACCTGCTGCATTTATATAACACAAAAATTGAAAGGAAAAAGGAATAGAGTCGTCTTGGATGAAAAACATCTGAATGGAGAAATAAATCACAGCAATCTGGGCCTGAAACTGACCAGAAAAGAGGGAAGCAGCCTGTAGTACTGCTGGAATGGGAACTGTGAGCCTTACCTTGCCTTTCGTGGTAAGGGAGAATTAATGAGGCAGAATCCCTCTGGCACCTCTGGCAGTTGCATGTTCAACAATGATTACCTTTAAGGCCTGGAGTTTGTTGTACTATTCTCAGATGCATTAGAAAGGTGAGGAAGATACACTTTGTAGAGGAATTCTGGCCAAGATAGCTGCTGATGGCTGAAATGTCTGCTAATTGGATGATTTAGAAAGTAAATGAATGCAGTTGCCTTCGATGAATTATTTCATGCTTAAGTTGTAGTAAAATCTTTTGTCCAAATATCCTACAATGTGTTTTCAACTTCTTGTTGTATACATGTGTACATTTTTTTACAATGTCTGTCACCATGTTTTTTCCTAGATCTATGAAACAACGGGTATGAGCAGCACCACCTTGTTGGCTGAAGTGTTCATACCTGTCCCTGAGACTACAGTTCTGACAGGCAGTGCTCCTATGGAGGAAATAGAGTTCAGCAGCAGTCAGCGTGTGGTGTTGGACCATGAAGGGGTTGGCAGTGGTAGGAACTCTTGGTCTTTGTCAGTTCAGTGTTTCTCATTTTTCTGAAACCAGATAGCAGTAATAGGCTGGTATGCAGAGTAAGTTGTTAGGGTGTTTACAACCTCTGTTACTAAATCTTACAAGGATCGTGACTATTTTATTAAGTTTGCTGTGAAACTTTTGTCTCTTAATAGTTTTAAGCTGTGTATCATAAAAATGTGTTTGATTATTGTTTGTCTTGTAGTATTAGTGGGGCTCCACTAGCTCTATAAGGTGTTTGGGGCTTTTTTTGTGCTTAAGTAATTAGGCCTCTGACACTGCAGAAGAAAGCAAATGGTATTAATCAGGATAGCTCCAGTGATTTTTAAAGTTTTAAATTACTGAGGAACTGGCTGTATAAGTCCTTTATGCAGATTAATTTCTTGTCTTCCTAATTGCTTTGATGACACCCTGCAACACGTTTAATCCTTGGGACATTAGAAAGATAACACAAGGAAGGGGTGGGGGAACAGGAAACAAGAATAATTCATAGTAGCACATGGAACTTCCAAGTTCACGTAATAAGTTTGAATGGTATTATGTAAAGACTGACTTGCATAAATTTGAAATACAGATCAAGCTAGAGTAGAAGAATAGGTAAAAAGCTGTGTGTTTAGGTAAAAAGAAATGTGTTTAAAGAAATCATTACAACAAATGTGTGCATAAATGTCACTGACCATGATGGCTGTATACACAATTGCGTATCACAAAGCATTAGGACAGACTTTACGGCCACGAATAATTCTTCTAGCTCTGAATCTCTGTTTCATTAATAGCAGTATGATGAATCTGAAAATTACCAGAGAGATTAAATAGTGTGAAGGAAAAAAAAAAGCCTTTGGCATAGCTTTTAAGGCATAGCTTTTCCTTCTGATGGAATGGAAAGCCTTTCTGTAGGTGGAGTAGAATCTTTCACTCCCTTAGTAGAGCAGAGCCCTTCCCCGCAGTATGCAGGGGAATCAAGTTGTTTTGCATTGCCCCATTTATATAAAAGCACAGATTATTTCACTACTTATTTTCAGGAAGTATTTTAAAGATGTTTAGATGTTGTATTTGAATGCATAAATATACTACTTTGGGTTTTTTCCCCCTTAATAGGTGTGCCCTTCTCATTTGAAGCTGATGGTAGCAACAAAATTACTTTAATGACCTCTGGGAAAGTATCCAATAGTGTCTCTTGGACAGTTGGAGAAAAAGGAATCCCCTTAGCTCCTCCAGTGTCTCAGCAAAACACAAGCATTCCAAGGTAAGAAGATAGGAATCTTCAGTGACTCATGGGCAACTGATTATACTAGTACTTAAAAAAACCAAAGCAACGAAACAGAGAAACAAAATCAAGGAAAAAAAAAGCACAAAAAAGATGTTCATAATCGAGAATGTTGATAATCTTTTTCCTTAAGTTCAGATATTTTACTTTGCTCAGTAACCCCCTGCAGATCACAGAACTTTAGGAGTTGGGAGGGACCTCAAAAGACCATCGGGTCCAATTCTCTGCCAGAGCAGGATCACCCAGACTAAATCACACAGGAACACATCCAGGCAGGGTTTGAATGTCTCCAGAGAAGGAGACTCCACAACCTCTCTGGGCAGCCTGTCCCAGTGCTCTGTCATCCAAGACACCCTGAGGTACACGTTTTTAGTAAGTAGATTTTGGCTAGAAATTTATCTTTCAGTATATTCTTTATAGACAATATTAAAGTTAAACTCAAGGTGATTCATTCACTTTTGTGACTAATTGTTTATATTGGCAAGGAACTTTCCTGCAGTAATTTTGCTAAGAATGGAAGCTCCAGCTCTTTCTCATCTGAAGAACATTTGCAGAGGGGGGACAGATGCTTTAAATGCCTTTTCTGTGATTAATGATAAAAATCATGCTATGAATGCAGTAGAAGTGTGTGAGCTTGACACTCTTGAGTTAATTAATCAGTGAAAAATTCACATCTGTCTTATTATTCCAGGATAATACTTTTCCATGATTTTTCTCCATCAGAAGCCTAATGTAGAAATAAGTATACTGTTCTGTTCAAAACTGTCTAATTTGCCCTTTGGCTGCAAGATTATTTGTCTATTTTGTTGCTTTTATATAATCCTAGTAAAGTCAAGGAACTGATACATAAAGTCTGCTTTGGTAATGACCTCAGGTAACTTCACGGTTTTCCCATGCTTACTACCACTGAGACAGTGGCTCTCCCAGCTGATTAGACTCTGTGAAAATTTTATTTATTTTGAGGCTAGACCTTGGCATTCAAATCACTGTTACTATTTTTGACCCAAGCTGCAGCCATTGGAATAATTTGCTGATCAGTATATGAGTAACCTGATGACTTCAATGAGACTGCAATAGCAGAAGATTAAAACATAAGACAAAACATTCCCAAAGGCTAGCTTTATACTCAGGAGACTAATCACTCTTGTAAATGGAAAAATGGGGAATTTCAGATGAAAGTTTGCTGTAAAACACTCTTCTTTGAATTATCCTGAGATGAACAACCTTCAGTGACTTTCCATTGTCTGTTGTGAAAGCTGAAGCCAAGATTTTTGTGCCTGAAGTTATTTTTTTTTCTGCCCATTAGCTTTTCATTATGCATTTGTTCAAGACTGGTGCCTAAAGATATAACCTTCATTTTACCACTCTATCTACTCCATTAACTGCTGGATATTTGGGTGATTCTAACCAAGTGCAAGAAAGATCCTTAAGTTCTCAAAGCTTTCTTAAAAATATTTGGGTAGTGGAGAACAAAGACTCAAATTAGCATCCCTAGCAAGAGAAAGGGCAACATCCACTTTCTGTGGTATTTGGCTAATCACAGGCATGACCTGGTGTATTGGGTTTACCTGAAAATGTTTTGGTAGTGGGAGCTTCAAGGGTGGCCTTTGTGAGAAGATGCCACATGCCTGGCCAAAAAGTCAGTATACAGATGGCCTCCAGGCTACTTACCATGCTTCCTGAAAGCAATCAGAAGCATCCAAAGGATAGGGAGTGGAGCTGGCACTCGTAGCGACTGTCAGGCCCAAAAGCAGGGCTGCACCTCAAGGGAGAAGGCTACAAGGGTGTCCCAGCACAAGCAGTGCCTTTGCCAGCCGCCTTGCAGTCCCACAGGAGCTGAACTTGACAGGGTGCTGGCAGCAGCCCCAGACATGAGAGGACAAATTGGTCCCCAGGGTCTATCCAGAAACAGCAGGGAAAAGTGGCAGAGACCAAGGCTGCAGTGCAGGTCTGGGAGAGCCATCCAGGAGATGGGTCAAGACAGGATTTAAAACATTGTGCAAGCAAGGACAGCACAGCTGAGAAGTTCTTTTCAGTGTAGATTGTCAAAACTTTAATGTTAACTTTCATGAGGTAATGCAATTTACCATCTCATAGTAATCAGCAATATGGGATAGTGTAGGTGTATCATAATATGTCAGTAAGCACCTTATTACCCTGTATAAAAGTTTGTTCCACCAGTTCCTTCATATTTCCCCCTTTACTTTCCTTTGCAATTCGTCATTCCCCTGGTTGCATAGCTGTAACTGAGAACTGCTAGTGGAATTTACTGTTCTGCTTGTGGGGGGCTTTTTGGTTCTTTCTAAGATTGCTCTAAATGCTTTTAAAATATTGCCAAGTCATGGGTGGTTTAGGTATAAGTTCTGTCAATTCTCTCTCTTTTAGTGCTTTAAAAAATATTGATGCTATTGCATCCATTGGTACATCAGGCTTAACTGACATGAAGAAGCTAGCTAAATGGGCAGCAGATGCAAAACTTGATCCAAATGACCCAAACAATGCAGCTCTGATGCAGCTGATCATGGTGAGTGGCTTTTCCAGAGCTGTCTGTCGGGCTAATGGAACTGTGAGACACCTATTCACCAGCACCTTCTCAGGCAATCTGCGTGCATGCCCGGGATGCGGTAGCATTTGAGTTTGTAGTGGACATACTTATGTCAGTGTTAGAAAGCAAAATGCCTATTGAAAATATTTATGAATCAGTTTAGTAGTATTCTAGTGGCAAAAAATAGGTATAAGGGAATATACAACCGGATTAATTTGTAAATTAAAACAAAACTACAGATTTTGAGTTTGCTGTTTCCTTGAAGCACGGGGTTATTCCCAGTGTGCTTGTATGGTATTGAATAGGAAGCTGCTCATTAGTGTCCATTGCACAAAGAGATCTAGTGTTGTGTGGAAGTTGGGACTTACCTAAACATGAGATTGAGGAGCTATTTAGATAGCTGAAGTTGTGTAAATGAATCATCTTTACAGTACAGCTTCCTTGGTTACTCTGCCATGTTACAGTTTTCCTATTCTTTAATGTTTTGCTTATGTTCTGCAAATAGAATGATATTGTGTTCTTGTATAATCTCATACGCTTTCCTCAACAAAAGCTACTTTAAAAGACTTTGTGGCTCAGTCTCAGTTTGATCCATCTCCATTGCTTTTTGCTTAAAATGAAAATCCTTGTAATATGTATGTTAAGACGTAGAGATATTTTATAGACTTGTGACACTTTCTATGAAAAAATAATGTATTTTTTACTAATTTAGGTTGCCACAAGTGGCGAGGCACAAGTTCCTGATTTCTTCAGGTTGGAACAGTTGCAGCAAGAGTTTAATTTTGTTTCTGATAAGGAATTTAATAGATCCAAGAGATTCCGACTCTTGCAGCTCAGAAGCGAGGAGGTGGCTGAGTTCCGAAACTACAAGCCAGTCCCGTTACATGATCGAGAAATCAGTGACAAAATCTTCCAGGTAGCACGTCACCTGAAACACTTCTTTCTAGTTCTAATGCTAATCATAATTGACTTCCAGTTGTCAGTTGGTCCCTTAAAGAATGTACTGCAGTGCTGATGAGTAAAACATGAGAATTTTATTCCTTCAGTCTTTTTTGGTGTTATTCTGATGTAAATAAAAGAACTTCTTTCCAAGGCAACTGGGGAAAAGTAACAGCACAAAAGCTTCTGTAGACACATGTTCTAACATGCGTTGTTGTGGTGTTTGTCTTTTTTTAAAGGCAATAGACTTTAAAAAAAAAAAAAAAGAGTGATTTCAAATATAGAAAGGTAATGCCAAGATAATTCAGGCTTAGGTTTATTAACCTTTGAGCCCTTTCTGTGAAGCCTGCTGGAAGCAGTGACTCTAACCAGAATGAAATCCTTCTTACATTTTACAGCAGCCTATGTTAAAGTTATTTCTGGTTTAGTACATTGTTCCAATTACCTTACCCTGTCCTTGCCTGTTAATTACCTTACTGAAATGCAATGTGTGCGGTTTTTATTTAGGTCATACTTCAATTATTTTTAATCTAAACTCCATTATTAGTGTTAAGTCACGCATTCTTTTCCTCTTTAGCAATTCATGGGGCTAAGGAGCAATTTAGTGTATTCATTCCTTAGCAGGATCAGAATAATTTCATATTCTGGAAATTGCTGCTTTATCCCTACTTCTTACTTGAATTTATTTGAAAAATTCCTTTGTTTAATTTCTTTTGGATTATATTTTTTTAAAGGTATTAATTCAATCATGACTGATTTTTTAAAATAAATATTTTTCCTTTTTAAACTTTATATTAGGTTTATATCTTTCATTTAGACATGTGCCACAACTTTGATACATGTTTCTGATCCAGTTGATTTAATGGAGTAACTTTGCTCATTTCATGTTATCATTCAATATTGAAAACCAGTTTAAAAATAGTTTTATTCGTGTTTTGTTTTGGGGTGTTTTTTTCTTCATTAAGGGTAAATTGGATAAACCCATGAATACCCATTGCAAGTTGATTTTATATGACGTGATCTTCAAAACTTAAGTTTAAAGGGGTACTATTCCTAGTTGGTTTACTAGCTGTTTGGCAAGGAAAAATCATAGAATCATGGAAGTACCGTTTGGAAAATCTTGTCTGGGGCTTCATCTAGTTCTGCTTTCCACTGAAGTGGTGGACCTGTTGCCAGCACTGGATGAGGTTAGCTGTGTATTTTTCTAGCCAAGTCCTGCAAACCTCTGAATTGGAGACTCCACAGTATATCTGGGTACGCGTTCCAGTGCTACACTATCCTTCCAGTGATTATTTAAAACTAAAAATCATATGCAACCTGAGCCTTCCAAGTTGTATTTAACATCGGTTTTCCCTTGTCTGGAGCTACAAAGATGAGATTGGCGCTCTCTTCTTTGTAATTACCCCTCAAATAGTTGTGGACAGATACTGGATTGCTCATTAATCTCTTCCTCACCAGACTAATTAAGTTGAATACCTTGTCCAGTGTAAGAAAGACACTGAAATACTGGAGCAAGGCCCAACACAGAGCTACCAGAGTATCTACAGGGCTGGAGCGCCTGATGTACAAAGAGTTTTAAAGGGCTAAGTGTGTTTTGGCCTAAGTAGGCAGGGCTAAGGAGGTATCTTACTGCTTTCTTCAGGTACCTAGCAAGACGGTGTAGAGAACAAAGTAAGACTCATCTTAGAGGCAGCATAATAACAGATGCAAGTTGCTCCAAGAGAAATTCTAGTTAGATGTAATGAAAGCATTTTTCACAAAGAACATATATTGAAATTGTAGAACACGTTGTCCATCAAGTTTGTAGAATCACTATCTCTAGAGATACTGAAAATTCAACTTGCAAAGGCCATGAAGATCCTCACTGAAGTCATTCCTGCTTTGAGTGAGGTTTTGGATCAGATGCCCATCAGAAGTCTCCTCCAACCTACCTTATTCTAAGATCCTGACCTCTTCTTTTAGGTCATGCACTGCAGGCATCTGATTGTCCCTGTAGTCCTTTAGTGGACCCTGTCCAGTTTCTTCACATGCTTCTTGAACTTGCAGCCCAAAACTGGACACTGTCTCAGGTATGCTGTCACAAGTTCCAGGTTGGAGGGCCTAGTAATTTCCCTTTGTCTGTAGGCCATGCGGCTCCTAATATAGCCTGTTGTTTGCCTTCTGCCAAAGGAACATGCTATTGATTATCCTTAAGCCATAACACCCACATTTTTTTCATGTGGGTGAAAATGCTGGTTGCTTTCCAGTCTGTACCAGCATGTGGGGTTTACTCCATCCTCAGTACAGAATTTTGCTTTGTCTTCATTGAGACTTCAGTTGTTGTGGTCTTGAATTGTCAAGAGCCCTCTGAACTGGGGTTAGGTCATTCAATGTGTTAACAACTCTTCCTGACCAAGTATTGTTGGCTAAATTACTGACAGTGTACTGTCTCCTCATCCAAGTCACTGGTGAAGATATTGAGTAATATTGGCCCTCTAATCAATCCCAGGCATACTTTGCTAATTAAAGGACAAGAACTAGATAGAGGTTAACCTATTGAACCTTACTGTTAGAACTCCGTTGTCCATCCTGTTTTCATTTCAGCAAGCAGTCCATTCAAACCCATACTTTGTCAGGTTATTCTAACCAGGAATAACTGCAACCTACTTCTTGACAGCAGTGTTATTTTCAGTCTACATCTTGGCTCTGTTCTTAAGTGACAAATTCTGTAGTCGTACGTGAAGCCTGATAATGGAAGTTTCCTGCTGATGATCCATTGTGGTGTTTATTTGCTTCCACTCTCCCTCCCTGGACGGGGGAGAGAATAGGTAGAGCAAAAGCAAGAAAACTCACTGGTTGAGATAGTTTTATAAGTGAAGGGAAGAAGAAGAAGAAAGAAGTAACAGGCAAACAAGTGATATAAAGGCACTTGCCACCTCCCAACTCTAGACTGATGCCTAGTTAGTCTTTGAGCAATGGTTACCCTCCCCAAAATCCTTTTTACTGCTGATTATGTTATGGAAAAATCTCTTGAATCACTTTGGGTTAGCTGTTCTTGTTGAGTCCTGTTGCAACTTCTTGTGCACCCCCAATCTACTTAACTGAAGAGGAGTTGGAAAAAGAATGTTGACACTGCAAGCAGAGGTCAACAACAGTCAAAACACTGGTGTCTTATTGATGCCATTTTAATCACAAATTCAAAACACAGGACCATACCAGGTGCTGTGAAGAACACCTAGTCCATCCCAGCCAGACCCAGTACAAGTAGACCATGAAATTATCTTCTTTTTTCCCCACTGTGGTGTTTCACCAAGTGATTCTGTTATAATCATCCTCTCTCATCATCTTAGACTTCTTTTGCTTTATATTTTTTGGTTGTGTTCCTCAGAATGAATAGATCTGTTCTCTCTACCACCAAACCCAGCAGCATGGGCTGTTGGCTTCTGATAACCCAAGCCATGCCATGCTCGTGGGCAGGCAGACTTGATACACTTACAGAAATAACTCAAGTGTTTTGGGTCAGATGGGAAGAGCTTCAGTGTGGGGTTCAACACCAAAGTCGGGGCCAATCAGTCTGTATCTATTTGATTTGTCAGAGGTTTATGATCTTTTACTGTTTCTTCTGAAAGTTTATTTAATTCTAGCAGTTAGTGAGTACTAATTATTGATCTATGGTACTTAAATCATACTGCAGTAAAAAGTCTTCTGAAGGGAGCAATGCATATGCATGTACCAGTTAGACATTCAGCTCCCGTTATTGGATTTCTAGCTTAGTCATTACTAGATCTGCCTAAAAGTTAAGATTTCTGGCAATAAGAGCTATTCTTACTTTATTTTGTTGCCAATTGAAGTCATTCCACAATAACTGCCATGCACTGGAAAAGTTAGGTAAAGTTTTATTGTGGAAGTAATGAAGTGCTACATTTCCTGACTGCTGTTCCTGGAGCCTTTATCATAGAAAAAAAAGAGTATGTTAGGTAACAACAGTAGCACAATGACCTGAAGGTTAATTTTCCTGAGTCACTTTTGCATGCTAACTAGGTGTAGTTCTAAAGCCAACCAGATTTACAGACTACCGTTAAGCTGCAGGTCCCGGGGGGCCCTCTGGACTTGTAGTCTTTGTGTTTGGCCTGGAAGCTGAGTGTCAGCTCTGGCCTTTTCTAAATTTACAAGACAATTTCCAAAACTTGTGGATAAAAGTTGCATCTGTCAGTACAGCTTTCATTGTAGCCTACCAGGACAGCAACCACAACCCTGAGAAATACTCCATCAACATACTTCTCCCCAAGAACCAAGTAGCACTTGGTATCACTAATCTTTTCATGTGGTAGTAAGCAGTGTTTGTTTGTTTCAGCCCCTCAGTTAGGCTGAGTTAGGTTTTGTTAGGCTCTTCTGTCGCACCTCAGGCAAAGCAAAATCTTCATACTCTGGCTGCTTATAAAGCTTTCAGTTCCTCACAGTGTATGACAATAGGTCTTATTATGCTATTAAATCTCTTTAGTTCTTGATTAAAACTTTAAAATAGCCCCAAAATTGTTTCTTGATGAACTTTCCCACAAGTAGAGTTTCTTCCAGTGTTAAGCAACATGAAAACTAGTTACATGTATCAAAACACGGTTCAGATTTCAGGTCATCTTCCATGTACGCCGCATCACTTCTGTTTAGAAAGGATGCTCCTTATTGCAGCTGCAGTAACAGAAGCCATTTCCAGTTCAAATGGAGTTTCATTTTGCAGCAGGAGGTCAAAGTTCAGCTTTAAAAAGCAGAGAGGGAAATCTTCAAGTTATTCATAGTAATTTAAACCACATGAGTCTTAATGGAATTCTTGTCACTACTCATGGTAGTTTAGAAATTCTATTGCTGTATACATTAGCATTTTATAAACCTCTGACATCTGTTTTGGTTTACTGTGATCCATATGTTAATATTAATGAAATATTTTTCTTGTATGTAATAAAGCACTGAATATATATATCAGATCACCAACTCTAGTAAATATCTTTAGGACTATGAGAAGAGAGTGCAAGAGAGGGATGTGATTGACAGCAAAAATTACCTAGATGCACACAGAGCAGTTGTTGCAAACTATCTACAGAAGGTAAGCTGTGAAAAAGATGGATCCAGCATATTTCTTTAGGCCATATGTTGCTTCTGTACATTGGATGCTTTATTTCCAAGAGTACTAAAACCTGCTTCGTCTCAAACGTGACCTACAGGTGTCTTAAAATTCCAAGTTAGGCTTGGAGCTGGTTTAATTGAACAACTGGAGGTTTGTGAATGACTCAGTGTTATTGAAAAAGATGCACTGTACAAAATGACCAGCCATTCTGGATTTTTCTAGCAGTTCTTTACATTCTTTTTTTCTCCAGTGACATAGACGTTTGTACTGTTGTATCCTAGGTATTCACTTATTTCCCTATACTCCCTGTTTTCCTTCTTGTAAGCTGTGATGCTAAGAACTTAATTATCTCCAAGAAAGTGGCCCTAATTGCTGTTAAAAATCATTTAATGCAATACTCAGAGTGCCTTGTCCTGCTGGCTAAAGCAGAGGGCATATCTTTCATTGTGGGAACATCTTCTCCCCTTTACCTTGATTTAATTTATTATTCTAGTCTGTTTATTCTGTCAGGATGACATTCTCTTTAATCCTTAGGGGAAAAATTATAGGAAAACATTTGTCACATAACCAAGTTAAGTTTGCAAATCCAGATTATTTTTGCAAAATACCCAGTGTAAAACATGTCTACCAGTTTGTTACCAGTTCTGAAAAGATCAAAAAGTGCATCATATCTGAGCCAGCCAGCAAAACTTTTAATATGATGATAAAAATGATTTGATGTGGGACAAAGCAGATTGTCTGTTAGAAAGAATCATAGACAATGAAGAGTGTTTTAATTCTTTCAGGCAAGTGCCAAAGCCCAGATTCAGTATGATAATCTGAAAAAACCCCAATCTTTTAACAAAGCTGTCATGTCTGTGCCAGCCCCATATGTTTTGCATAGTATTTGTGTGTACTGAAACATATGGTTTGTGTAGTGTACTGCTATACAATTATTCAGTACAGAGTAACATACATTATAGTACCTTTATTTTAGACTAAATACAAATAACCTTTTCTAAAATAATATTTGGATATTTTGCATGTTTATAAATCGTGTGATGTGCCTGAAAATTAGATTGCTCCTATCAGAACTGAAATTCATTTCACTCTGAAATGTGATCTTTATGTGGCTGTCCATCAATGCAAAGATAGCATAGGAATAATGAGCATAACTTTAAAACTTTTTTTTAAATTACAAAGGGAGATGTATTGCAGAAAATTGTTTGTTATTGCTGTTCTGCAGCTGATCTTGTAATAACACAGTGTGTAAAGGCATTGCTGGCATCAGTGCTAGGAAAAAAGGACAAAGGCTCTGTCAGTCTGCTTCCACATAGTTATTGGGAGAAGAGGGAAGACTTTAATCCCTGTGCTTCAGTCTGTGACCTCAGCATAGAAACGAAAGGAGTGAGGGATTTTAAACGTTTATTTGAAGTTAGTGTTAGTAATACAGGCTTGATCCATTGTGCTGCAGTCTGAAGTTGTGCCTTTTCTCTATAACTAAGACCATACAGATTTCTCTACAGCCTTTTCTGCAGCTTACTTGGACATGAAAAGAGCTGTCCATTACTGTCATTTATGGTTGTGATTGTTTCTAATGAATAGCTGTAGGCAGATAAGAGTCCATTTTCTGATTGCATGCCATGCTGTGCCCCTGTATCTGGCTCCCCAGTATGTTTCTGGAGAATCACTGTGTTTGTAAAATGTTCATAAAACTTATATTCTGTTTTGGACTGTTTTGGAGAAATATCTGGTGGAAAGAAAAATTTCATTGGACTGGGATTCTCTTAAAACTGGGGGGGGGCAGGAAATGTGCATTTGGGCACTGTGTTTAATAGGATTGCAAGTATTTGCAGTGAATTTGGATTCAAAATGTACTGTTATCTCCTCTCCCTCCCCATGCTCAGGTTCGAGAATCAGTAATAAACCGCTTCCTCATCGCGAAACACCATTTCCTTCTCTGTGACCTTGTCAACGAAGAGGAGATTCCCAGCCTGGGGTAAGGCAGCAGTTTTTATTTGCTCTAAATCAAAATGAGAACATAAAACTGTCTCTGAACTTTTTTTGCGAAGTGTATTGATGTGACCAGCTGATGCTATGTAGTGTTTAGTGTAATACAAAAACTTCTAATCGCTGTGTAAGCCTCTGCCAGCCCAGGCAGTGTATTGATACAAATCGTGCTTAAAAACTTACTTAAGAAGAAGTCTGGTTTTGACAGAAACTGAGCCCAAGGCAGTGACAGATTGAGTGATTTCCAAATATCAGACAAGTGTCAGAGGTAGTAACACTACCACTGGTTCCATTGGTGATGCTCATTTTGAGTCAGTGTGTATGCCTTGCAGATGATGTGCAATAGATTTTTTTAACAGTCATTTTCTTTATTTTACTTCTTATGTATTTGTTTGCTATTGCCAGCTGTCATCACATGCTGTTTACTTTTAGCAATGTTACTGGGTTTGGAAGTTACTTCTTTTTTGCTTTTAAGATTATTATTAGTTTTATTACTTAAGCACGTTCTTTAAATTTCTGTTCCAAATTCCATACCTGTGGATTTTGACATTTATCAATCACTACAGCATAGATGATGCTTAATTAGTGATGCTCACTTAAAATCTGTAGAAGTAAACAAGTTGTGAAAGATAGTTATTCCTTATTTCATGCAGAAGTTGGTTGTGTTCACTAGGAATGTGACACCCTTAAAGGACAGTCAAAGTATTTTCAATCAGCAGTATAAATCTAAACAGTCCCATCTGCTGGAGAGACAGAGACTTGCTCTCTTGCAAAAGAGTTCATCCCGTTTTTCTTTTTTGATCATGTTATCACATCACAGAATGGAAAAATCCGAGCAAGGCTGTAATCAGCTTCTGGAGTTGTTTGAACTCCAATGTTTCATTGATATTTTAGTATTACGAGTACTCATTCATATTGGATTCTATTTTCAAATGTATGTGCTTAGTGAATTTAAAATACATCTTTGTTTAAAGCATCTGCTTAGTGAGATATTTCAGTAACTCATGGGTTTGTGTTATTTTAACAATAATTACTGTGATTTTTAAAAATTCTGAATAAGGAATTAATACCATTGGCTACTAGATTTTAAAGTAGATTGTGGAATGTCTGCTCAGTAAGGTGTAAAAACATATATCTGCTTTTTATTCTTTTCCTGTTTTGCCTTTGTTTTTTTCCCCCACTGGTTCTGCTTTGCCTTGGGTTGTAAGTTCTGAGGGTCCAGGGTATGTTGTGGAACACTCATTCTGTTTCCTTTCTATAGTTTGTTGTACATAGCTGTGTAATTAGTTTTTTTGCCTATTCCACAAAGTGTTTGTCTTCATCTGCTAGATATCTTGTTTATAGCACTGTTGTTTAGATCTAGCTTGAAGCTGTGTGATTTTCTTATTTGTATCTTACCTCGTTTTGAAACACCCCCCAAAAAAACCCACAAAACCCTTTTTGTACATTTAAGTTCTAATTTCTGAAATACATGACAAAACTGGGTTGTGTAGTACTAAGCAATTAAAACATTTTGACATTTCATAGGGTTTTGTATGGTGCCAACAAGGGCATGTATTTCCTTTTTCTGTTAGTACATGATTTGTACACGTGTCATGGAAACACTCCAGTGGGTTCTATGCAGAAATGACTAAAAATCTGTTTTATGATTATTAGTATTTTGGGACTCAGCCTCTTTAAACTGACAGAGCCAAAACGACCACTAAAGCCAAGAAGGAAGGAAAGGAAGAAGGTCACAGCACAGAATTTATCTGATGGAGACATAAAACTGTTAGTGAACATCGTTAGAGCTTACGATATTCCAGTGAGAAAACCAGTGATGAGGTACGTTTGTTTACATGCCTGTTTACATGCCTGCTTACAGGACAGCTTCATTTTCTGGTTGCAGCTGGTTTGATGACAGCTGAAATAACTAATGTTGGAATTCAGCCATGTGTGTTGTTTTGATCTTCGTGATGCTCATACATCTGTGCTTTTATTAATAACGGTAACTGCTGTTTTCTAAGTAAATAGAATAATATGATGGATTATCAATAGCTGCTAAATTCAGGAGGCATTTTACTAAAAACTTTATTCCTCTGCTTGAGGAAACATAACTTCATAACTTACAGCTTTCACGTTACAACTCTGGTAATATCAGATAAATTATACCTTAAGCAAACTGGCTAGTTACACTGAGGGCAATTTCAATTCATAATACCTGTATTAAATACACAAAATAAGTCTTACAAAAATACGGTTCTTCATTGTGGGATACTGTATTTGCTTCCTGAGCATAGCATATTGGTCCTCTCCTTCATGAGCTCTTTGTTTAAGTTAATGGGCTGAGCCTAACTTGGCTCTGATTAATTTTATAGGTGACCGTTATCTTCAGGCGCATTAACGCAATGCCTGCACTGCGTGATGCTGTGTCATGTACAAGTACTTGAGTTCTGAATGGGCTTGTTCAGTTCCAGAAGCAATGTGTTACTGCAGTGTTCTCTCTCTCCCAAAATGAATACACCTTACATTTAGCTCAGAGGTGTTTTCAAGCTGACCAATTACTGCACATAAAGAATTTAGCATGTTTTATCTCTTTACTGTAATAAAGGTTCTCTTGGATTTCTGTGAATAAGTTCGTATGGAGAAAAACAATTCATATTAGAAATGTTGACAGAAAGGAAAAGATGAAAATTTCAATTCATTATCAGTATTACATAAAGAACTAAAAACTCTCCCAGTCTTTTTCCATTATGTGATATCTTATTTTGAGCTGCTTTCTCCATGAGTAGTTATGCTTTTGGAATCTCTACACAAAAGGTTCTGTGGAAACACTATAAAAATAGATGTATTAACATTTATTTTATTTCACTCATGGGTTGTTGATTGTGCAGTATACATATGGGTTTAATTTTGTTGTAAAAGCCTTGCCTGGATACCACAAAGTCTACACTGTTTACAAATTCTGTGGGGATTCATCTTCTTAAACTGAAAAACCTGTAGTTCAAGGAAACGATACAGGGGAGGCAAAAAAGAAAGTCTGGGGTTGATAAGCTCTTCAGAGAAGAGAGCCTTCAGGCACAGAGCACTCTTGCGATGAGGCTTACGAGAGCTATACACTCGCTACTCCTTTCTGGCATTCTTTTTGTGTTATTTGATCAAATAAATAGCTTTCCAAGGTTAGACTGGTAACATGATATATCAGAAGTGTTTCCAGTAATCTGTGTGGTTAATGCGGAATGTGAGGGATTCATATTTTGTCATGTCCCCTCTGTCTTTTCTTCTTGTTGATGTTTGTCTCCTCTTGTAGCAAGCTTCAACAACCATCCAAATCTTCAAGGTCCTTTAATGAGATGTTTGCAGCCTCTCCGTCAGCTCAGAGCCCAGCTGATAGCCCAGATTGGGCATTCAACCAGGTATATTATAAAACTAACATTTTCTTATGTGAAGTTGTGAGCATTCCTCTTTCCAACAGCCAGTAGCATTTACCCTCAGAAGTATACCTTATTGTAAGGTTGGCTTGCCCGCTCCTTGATCTCCAAAAAGACAGTAAAGCTGCAAAAGGTACAGAGAAGGGTAATAAAGATGCCAGAAATACAGAATGGCTACTGCACCCTGAAAAATGGTAGGGCTCTTCAGCCCGAATGGCAGCTCCTGCGAGTTGGGGAGGAGGGTGGCTGCTGCACGCTTTGTCTAGCTAAGCCAGCACAGCCATTCTTGTGGCCAACTACGTTTGCTTGCCACTGTGAGCTAAATTCAGCATCCTTCTGAATGATGATGGAAGGCCTTCAGGGTTTGTCCATGTGTTCCTTCAAAATTACTCTGTCTTGAAAAGTAGAAAGGTTCTGCCACATGCATTTAAATGCTAATGAAATGCTCAATTATGGCATTTTTAATCATATTAGGGGCTTGTTTTTTCCATCAGGATTTGCTTATCTGTAATAAGGACCAGTTGCAGAGACAACCAGGATTGTAGCAGTAGCCTTCTTGGATTACAGATAAGAAGATTCAAGTGTGTTTTGTTGCACTGGTGCCTGGATCACCTGCTCTCTTTCAGTTACTTTCTCTCATTAGATGGCCAGCAGCTTTCCCACTCTCAGGGGAAAATGTGGTTTTGCTGATGTATGTATTTAAATCTCTAAGTATTCTGAACACATATAATCTTTTGGACATGCTAGCATATATAATATTTTTTAAAGCTTCATGAATGCTTAGCAGCCTGGAAAATGCAATATTTAAGGTATTAAAGTTTTATCTGGGCTGGACCAGCCTGATCACCGCAAAGTAAACATTTAGTTTTATAAATACATGAAAATGTGTAATTTAATATGTTCTGATTAATTTTCACAGAGGTCTGTTGACTTTGTTTTGGCCTCTATTTATAGGTTTTAGTCCGTCCTTTTGTAGAAGTTTCATTTCAGCGAACAGTCTGCCGGACAACAACAGCAGAGGGGCCAAACCCCAACTGGAATGAGGAGCTTGAGCTTCCATTTAGGTATGGCAGAATGAAATCAAATTATTTCTGAGTAATAATAAATTAATTTGAAAATGCAGATTTTTTTTTATTTTCCTGTTCTGTTCAAATCACTTTATTTATTTAACCTTTTCAGAGCTCCTAATGGTGATTACAGTACCTGCAGTTTGCAGTCAGTGAAGGATGAAGTTTTCATTAACATTTTTGATGAGGTACTTCATGATGTGTTAGAGGTGAGTTCATAATTGAAGGACAGTGTACATTACAGAATAGTACGAGCTTTTCGAGGCTGACAGAATAAGACTTCTCGGTGTCATAGCTTTCACCCTCCTGTGTCTCTTTTGTCTCTATTTTGTCATTCCTTACAGTTTTATATCTAGTCAATACTGCAGGATTGTTAGAGGGAGCAGTCTGTACAGTGTTTAACTTTGTACAAATGAAGCTTGCACTATACAATCTGTTGCTAGAGTTGGACATGTGTATGTGATGTCTTGTCCTGATTTTTAGTGACACTGGAGATACTAAAATTGAGAGACAACATATGAACTGTGGTCTGAGTTCTATTCTTCTGAAGCTTAATCAGGATTTTTACTAAATTTCAGATGAATGATCCCTGTTCCTGTATTTTTTAACAACTCTCTTTTTATGCTCTGTCTCATCCATCCTTACAAGCTGTTTGGTGAAAAAAGCCCACATCTTTCAGTTGTATGTATTCATTTTTTAGGATTAAATAAAAATTGCAAGAAATTTTAGTAAGCTCTCAGTGTTGGCGTAATTCCTTCTGTGCTGAAACTAGTGAAAGCTTTCCCAGTCAATTCAACATGAATAAAAATAGCAGCACTCAACATTCTTAAAAATATAGCCCAAAAATAAACACACACGTTTCACTGAGAACAGAATACTGTCCTCAGAACTGAAATGGAATTTAAAGAAGGACTTTAAACTTGGATGCCACTAGCCTTTAAAGATTTTTTTTTCTTTTTTATTTAAATAATGTGTAGGCTGGTCATACTAGATTTAGAATTCCCTGATAGATAATGCACATGAAAACAATGCTTCCATTCCACAGGGCTTAGTTAGATTTTCATATAATTTTACCTACAGTAAGCTTCTTTAAATACTAGTAAATTATTTCATTGGAAGATCATAGCTTAATTTACTTTAAGAAGACTCTAGTAGATTCCTTGACATGTTTTTGAGTTCTCCATTACAGGTTATACAGGAGTTGAAGCCTGAAACGTGAGCACATTTTACCCCAGACC
This sequence comes from Zapornia atra, assembly GCA_013400835.1. Classification (NCBI taxonomy): domain Eukaryota; kingdom Metazoa; phylum Chordata; class Aves; order Gruiformes; family Rallidae; genus Zapornia; species Zapornia atra. Next base: position 28,489 of record VZTU01033396.1, read on the forward strand.
ATGACATTCTTGTCTTTATTTGGCATCTGGCATGCTTGAAAGGCCTGCAGAATAATCACTGCCATGCTAGTAACTGAACTTCCTGTAAATTATTGAAACAATACAGAATTTTTATTAATGCCTTATTAAAGTGTTGATTGAATTAGAGGAAATGAAGCTGTCTTACCAAGTTTTACATTGGGCAACTCCTTGATAGGATGATCGTGAAAGAGGAAGTGGAATTCACACTCGTGTGGAGAGACACTGGCTGGGATGTGTTAAAATTCCATTTACTACGATATATTTTCAAGCAAGGGTAAGTATCAAAACTTGGAGTAAATATCTTAAATACAGAACTAGAGAATGGAAAGGGGTTGTCAGGTTTCTTTATGTTCTCTGTACTGTTACTCTGTTTTTATGGAATTGTTTGAAAATGCCTTTGAAACCACTGGAATTTTTGTCAGCTTTGCTGAGCATTCATCAGTAAGTGCAACGTTTTGAAGGGAGAAGAGATAGACAAAACATACTTTTACAGTGACCATGCAGCCTGGCTTCCTCCAGTAATGAGGTTTAAAATGCAAATTCTTTGGATGGTATTGTCAGTGGCTTTTGAGATCTCTGGTGTTGCACAGCCTAGATAGGTAACTAGGAATAGGAAGATCACATACATAGATAGGTGACAGGAAATGTGACCTAACTCTTCTTTGTTGACACTTTTCATGAATGACCAGATTTTGACTTCTGCATCTCCTGGTCCCTTATTTCGAGAAATGTTCTTCAAGAGGTATCAACAGTTAGTCATGGGAGTGATAGTAAAATGTGCAGTTCTTCACAGGGGGAAGGCATTTTTTTGTTCAGGTACCCATCCTGGACTTCAGTTAAGAAAACTAATTGTTTACATCAGTAGTCCTATCATATTGTAGTCTTGCCGTAGAACTCCTTTTCTGCAGGGCAGTTACTTTCATGTATAGATCAAATCATCATGTCACAAAAGTCTAAATTTCTTACTTCATAAAGATTCTGACATTAGTTGTGTACCTAATGATTCATTAATTTGCCTTTCTCTGACTCTGTGAGGCACTTCTCAGAACCTTAAGGGCTTTAAGAGCCTCCTGGTTTCTTTGAGTGGATGATAAGTCTGTAAGGTTCTCATTTAACTTCAGTGCTTGAGGTTCAAAGTTGGCTCTCTGTTTTCAAGGCATAACGGAATTCTCATGGGATTCAAGTCAGAGTGGGATTCTTTTCATTGCTGAGAAACTTGGGATAGTGTGTGTCTAACTAGTGCTAGTCCATGTGCTTCATCTAGATCATTAATAATATGTTTTCTTCAACTTCATGTTTAAATCAGTGTATTAAGGTGTTTGAGGGTTGTGGTGCCCTATAGGATGAAGCTTTCATTGATTTGAAAGAAGATGTAAGTAGCTAGAAGGTCTGGCCACCTTTTCATGAGTCTCTGGGCATCCTGTGCAGACAATGCAACATAATGCGACCACCATTGTTACAGGTCAACAAACAAGAAAGAACAAGATCCTTTATCCTTCTTAGGGAAATGCTGAATGCCTGAAATTAATCAGAGAAGTATGTCTGCTCACAATCCTGAGAGACTTCACGGGCAGGCTTAGATGTCGTAACAGGCTGCTTACCAATACATAGTGAAGGACACAGCCTGTGACCAGTCACTGAAGATTATCAATATTAATGTCAACCTCTGTTCTTCATACTTCTTGTTGGTGTATCAGTCTTAATGTTACAGAGCCAGAGTAGCTCCAAGAAGTTCTGTCAGATGCACTCTCTTCGAGGAGGTGTTGCAGATTACAATTCCCTAAGCGTTGTATGGATGCCTGCATAGATCTTCCCAGCATTAGAGATTCTTTTCATTTGACCAGGATTTGAAAAAGCCAGATCAGTCCAGTGGTTATATCAAGGTGCAGTTCAGTTTCAGTGCCAAATGAAGCATTCCTGCTGCAGTGTAGTGGAGCGGGATGAAGAAATTCTGAATGATTTATTTAGATTCTTCTCATTAAAACTTACTTACTTTTCTTCTTAAATGTTTGATGGGCCAGCTCAGCAAGTCATCTGTTCATCTTCTATATCCACTGAAGATGTCATTCTTGATGTCAGTCACCTGAATTCTGCCCAAATAAGGAGGTTAATTTTCTCACTTTTCTCTTGAAGCTGTGTACTTCCATGGTTGAGACTTGCCCAACCATGGGTGGGATGTTCCATCTCTTGTCTTACACAACCTTTCAGAAAGACCTTATCTTTGTGGTGGCAGAGGGAAGAGTGAAGGGCTGGTGAGTCTATCCCTTCCATGGGGAAGCTGCCTGAATGGGCCAGGGTTCCAGTCATACCCAAGAAGCATCAGATGCTGCTGTGTGGAAGGTGTCCATCTGTGAGATGCTCGAGCATCATTCCCACCTCACTCAAACACAGGCAAGAGCCTGTTGGTGTGATGGGGCTTCAGAAGTATATTCCTACAACACGTGTTTTGCCATTTTGCTGTTTTCCAGGTAGATAGTACCATGTGGAGATTGGTATTTGAAAGAAAAACAGTGAAAGGCCAGTGCTCTTTCTTTGTCTAGTGTGTATGATTTCCATTATATCAGATAGTAGTATCCATAATATGCAATGGAAGCTGATATCCAGTTGTAATTTATACATTTAACAGCAAGAAGTCTCATGTTTCCCCCACAGTTAATGGGTATTGATGTAATATTTTCTCATTTTATTGTTTTGCAATTCAGATTAATCAGCAGAATCAAATGTTTAAATACAAGTAGCAAGTGCATTTGAGAAGGAAGTTTTGCTTTTTTTGCTTCTGGTGAGAAGTATTTCTCTGTCTGTGTTTTAGATTGATGGTACATTTAAGGTGGACATTCCCCCAGTCCTCCTGGGCTACAGCAAAGAGAAGAACCTGGGGATCGAGAGGGGTTACGATGCGGTGCGGAACCTGAGCGAGGGCTCCTATATCACGCTGTTCATTACCATTGAACCGCAGCTCATTCCTGGGGAGTCGGTCAGAGAAAAGGTAACTAATCGGCTACTCATCACTCTTGCTTTTTGTTTCCACTGGTGTAGCTCTTGAGGTGCATATAAATGGGTATGCTTAGCCTGCTGAAGGACATTAATACAAGTGTAGAAAGACGTTAATAGAAATTCTGCATGTTCTACTTCAAATCTTTCAGCTCAGTTCAATTCAGTTGAACACACCATCAAGTCAGGTGAACACTTAATGCATGAGAAGTAACTTTGACCAGGTATCTAGTTCCAATGTTAATAGCAGGTAAATTTGCATTCATTACCTGGGAGTATGTAATTTTCCTGTTTACTTCTCTAAACAATGAAGTGTTTGTGTGAGGATTTGTGAACAGTGGACGGAAAGGAGGTGGCAGGTGCAAACATAATATTTTCTTACTTCTATGTTTCTACTTTCCAAACACAGCATTTATTATTTATGGCTTCATGCATGCCTCCAGATCTTGCAGATAATTATTTCTAAAGAGCAGCTGTTGTTTGGGGTTTTTTTAGTTCTTGTGCTAAACCAGCAGTGCCTTACGCTAGCAGCAGCAATAGGCAGTTAAAATGCATACACTGCTTGCTGTTCTATGTAACCTTACGCAACCAGTTTGAGATCTCTTCAGCGAGGGTGAGTATTTTTCACACACAAACAGCAGCAGCTCATTCTTTTCCAGTTCAGTGCTACACTGGCCATTTATTAAAGACAAACAGGAAGTGGAGAGAAATGTATTGTTATGTAATTTCTTTTTCAGAATAAAGCTGTACGATGCATTCCCAAAACTCTTTTTCCTGTTACAGTCTTGGCAAATATCCAGTCCAGTATTTCCTTGCTCTTGTGCAATACTGTGGGAATTGTTACAATTTAGTACTGTTGAAAATAAAGAAAATGAATAAAGTGCATTCATGGATGCCTTTTAAAGTTAACTAGTTTGAAGAAGATTGTTACTGGGACTAGAAAGCATAAATATAAATTTAACAGTCTTGAAGCATCTGTAATAGACGAGACCTTATTCAGGTCTCTTATTCAGCAGTTTCATAGTCTCAATCTTCACATACAGTAATTAGTTGCTGGGAAAAATTATTACTGAATTTTAAGGGAACAGATCTCCCTTTATAGAAGAACCTGTCTCCAGTACTGTTGAAGAGTTATGTCAATCAGCTGATGATTTGTTTACTAAATACTAAGCCCAAACCAAATTATTGGGATCTTCAATTAATCCATTTTTTTCAAAGCAACATAAATAAAACACTAAAATTCCATTTCATGTTAGAGGCAACTCTGTAGTGCAGGACCAGATTCATTAAGAGCCTGCTCTGATTCAGGTGGTGTGTACTGAATAAAAGCAGAACTAAGTGACACAAGTGTGTATTCTAACTGTGACTGAAATAAAAATTACCCTGTGCTGCAGCTCCCCAGATGCATCACGTATACTTAGCATAGGAGGTGTTTGGTATAAAATGATGGAAAATAAATATTTTTGCTGTCCTTTGTTCCTATTCCTAGCTGTTCCCTCTGTAGTTAGGTCATTTGAAATACTTGTCTACTGTTTTAGGATGCTAGGCTTAATTTTAGTTTCATTTTTTGACACCATTTTTTGTTTCTTTGTTTCTTTACCTGTTTTTCCTCTCTTTCTTGCTGTCCTTCCTGCATCTCTATAAAGATGAATGAAATGCTGAAGAAGGTACACCATTAACAAATTAAACCAGTTGAGAGCTTCATGTTGTTCCCTGTTTAAGATGTAGCTTGGTTTTGTGCCCTTCAGCAGTCTTCTTGCAGCTTGCATTACTTCACTCTGACCTAGCCGTGGCTTCTTTGCCTGTAACATTTGCAGTGGGTTACTGCTGCAGTGTTACAACGTGACAGAACCCTCTTGTCCCGGCTGTTAGTTATGGCGGAGGGAAATGTCACTGAGAGCCTTCCCTGCTGACTCAGTGGTGTAGCTGCAGGGCCCTGACCAGCTGTTACACCTCTGGTTAGTCTGAGAAGGGTAACAAAGGACAAAGTGGTTTATTCTGAACACAAATATTGTGAAGGATGAGCCTTCCTTCTCAGCCCCACTAGAAGTACCTGGGGTTTTGTAAGGAGTTGTAAAATAGTATTTTAGCCAATCCTAAGACTTTAAAAATTTGACGTTAGGTGACATATGAGCAAGTAGTTGTCATTGTTATATAATTGTGATTTTTGAGTCCTAGATTGACTTCTAGAAAATCTGATCTAAAAGCATTAAAATTTTAGACTGAATTACAAGGATTTATGTAAAATTTGCTTGGGCCATCCCCATGAACCCTTTGGCATTGCGCAGAGCAGTCACAGTATTCCTTCTGTGACAATCACTGGGATTTTGTGCGTAGCCTCACAAATGTGAGTGTGGTTTAAATGGAGTGTGATGTGAACAGCATGTAGGATTAGTGCTGAACCCTAAGTGCTTCCCTTTGAATTAATAATACATGATCATCCCTGCAGTTTTACTTGGCCATAACTTTCACTGCAGTTTCAGTGCTTTAATAGAGGCAGCTATAGTTGCAGGGCATTAAATGAGTTCACAAGTAACTGCAAAAGGCCTGCTTCTCTGTTACCTTAACTTTCCTTGTATGTCTGTGAGCCAGAGTATATACTGCAAGGAAAGGATTTTACACTCCTTTTACTGTCCTGTGAGCGGTGAAATAAGGCCAGGCATAGTAAAGACTTAAGTCCAAATCATAAATAAAACTGGGTTTTTTTGTATAAATACTACTGTCTCTTCAAGTTTGATACCGAAGAAGATGAGAAGTTGCTCCAGGCAGCAGAGAAGTACGAAGCTGAATGTACATCAAGGTTTCCAAGCCGCCAGTGCCAAACAACTGTAATTGACCTCAGTGGGAAAACAGTTTTTATTACCAGATACATCACACCTCTGAACCCACCACAGGAGCTTCTGGATGCCGTCCCAGACAGTTCTAGAACAGCAGCAGTAAGTGCTTGGGACAGCGATGTTTCTGGGGCACGGTTTCACAGGGGGTGTGTTCGCGTGGGGGCACACGCATGCGCAGGGGCACGTCACCTTGTAAGGTTTGCTGTGCAGCTGTGCTTCTTGGAGAGGCAAAACTAGAGACACGAGCCAAGTAGTAATGGCAGGGTGTGATACACAGTAAGTCTGACCATAATGGTGGTGGGAAAGGTTATTTGTCTTCTCTGGGGGAAAAAAAAAAGGTATATTAATGAGTGGTGGCCTTTTTGTCTTTTAAAGACAAAAGAATGATACCAGAGCTCAGTGGGAGGAAATCATATCAGTCTTTGGTACAGGTTCTGAAATGAGCTTGCTGCTACTGTAATGAGGGCAGTCAGTGTGTCATCAGTGATGTTTGTGGCAACAGCACTATGCTTCACTTCTAGTATAATCCTAGTGTCGTTGTATATCCGTGTCATGGATTGAAGGGGTCACTTGATCTGTTTTGTTTTCTTGCAGGAACTGGTGGCTCGATATGTTGCTTTGATTCCTTTTTTGCCAGATAGTGTGTCATTTGCTGGAATTTGTGATTTATGGAGTACATCAGACGTAAGTAATTCAGTAAACAGAAGTCCTTTATCCTCTTGAATGTGATGTAACATCCTAGCAGGCCCTGCTTTTGGGGGAGATCTTATTAGATGAGCTCCTGAGGTCACTTCAGACCTAAATTATCCTGTGATTCTATTATTTTGAGGACTGTTTAATTTTCTTTATAAGCCATTTATTGAATGAGAACCAAAGCTTGAGAAAAGTTTCTCATCTTGGTATGAGCCCAAATTTTTATCTTTGTAAGTTGTAATTGATTGACCTTAAGAGTGTTTAGGGCTTCAAGCCTTTCCTGAATTTTTTCAGTTATAAAATAACGCAAAGTGGCTGGTCATGCACAGCAAAAGGATGCTGACTGGTGGAGACTTCAGACTGAAAATTGATCATTGCAGTTCCAAGGAACTACAGAAGAAACATTGTGATGTTAGCAGTAATGGTGTTCTGTGAAACATATGGATAAATCCCATCATCTCTAGAATAACAGCAGGCATTAAGTTAATCATAGATGGTGTTTTTACCATCTAAGAACTTTTTTGTGAAAGAATAACTCAAAAGACCAGAGACCTTGGCTCTTGTAGTAAGATCTCAGATCTGTTCATGGACTTCCCCAGCAGTCACTCCCCATCCTGTGTGCTGAAGCCATGCCCAGTAACTGATAAAGATCAGTTCCAGGCACCTGAGAGGACTCTTTCTTGCTGTAGAAGTGTTAAGAAAAGTTATTAAATGTTCCAGGTTGAAAACACAGTTGATAACTGCATAGGCTTTTTTTTTTTAATTAGCAATTTCTTTACCTTCTGGCTGGAGATGAGGAAGAACATGCCGTGCTCTTGTGTAATTATTTTCTTGGTATTGGGAAAAAAGCCTGGCTTATCATTGGCAATGCTATTCCTGAGGTAAGAGAATTTTTTCACTTGGACTGGATGTTAACTTGTTCTCAGAAGTCTCTGGTTCCCACCAATGGATAGAATGGATTCTTGCTGTCACGTAATGACAGATCTGTTCAGCCTTGACCAGTCAGTCTTCATCTGCCTGCTGCTGTGCTGCGGACAGGTTCACACTCTGCTCTGCCCGGGGCCACTGCGTGCCCTGCTGCTGTGTGAGCCCGCTGTGGCAGCAGCCTGGCTTAGACTGGCCAAGAACTAAAACATTTAGGAGGTTTTGGCCCTTAGGAGGAGAATTTGTTCTCAGGGGAGCACGCAGATTTCCAAGTAGCCAATCCTGCTCTTTTCAGAAATTGGAAAGAATGTTTGTAATGCAGATTTCCACCATTAGCATCTTAATTAGCAAGTGCCTGTCAGAGCTTTGCTGTCAGGACTAGTTTCTTTAGCAGTTCTGAACGGGGACTGGGGTATATCCCTTCCCCTATAAATCGGATGGAGATGGTAGTCCTTAATAAAGCCTTCATCTTATGCAGGCTGTACAGAGGGGGATTATTCCGGGTATTTCAAGGTACCTGGAAAATGTGAGAACTAACAAGAAAAGAGAAAGGAAGGCTGATGGATGGGCCACACAGCGTGCTGCCTAGGTTGCTTTCTCTTGACTCCAGGATTGCCCGTGGCAGACATGCTGATACTGAAGTGGCACATGTTAAACATTCCTCTGTATGGAATTTGTCATCAGTTTGTAGCTGAACCAAGACAACTTCCAGAATCTCTATTTCAAGAATGGCTCAGGGCTGTGTTTGTCTAACATTTCTCTGCCACGTAAGAAACAGGGAGCACGTTATTACGTACCTGTTTGTTGGCTGAATTGCAACAAACCTGTAAATTCTCCCAACCAGTTTGCCCCCATAAGTGCTATTAATCTTAAGAGTAAAAATGTAGTAGTCCAAACAATACAAACTGTACTGACTCTGTAGCCAGCTTAAAACATCTATCTCATACTTCTTTTTCTTCCTAGGGACCAACTGCATACGTATTAACGTTGGAACAGAGTCAGTATGTAATTTGGAATCCCAGTACTGGATGTTTTTATGGGCAGTACGACACTTTCTGCCCCTTACAAAACGTGTATTGTCTGGTCAGCTGTGATAACGTAAGTGGACCCATTTCCATACACAGAAGAGGTGATAACTTGGGATTTTTCTTGACCTTATGTATCGTTTGTTCATCCATGTAGCTGTATTTATGCTGTCATGTTAGTGATTTTATTCATCTTAGGTAGGTTTTTCATCTACTTTAAATAAGAATGGTTTTTATTTTTTTTTTAAATCAGCATTTAGGTGGATGATGATAGCCATCCATTCAATTGCCATTACAGGGTATTCCTTACATGTTTTCTAATTGGGGTGGCCTAAGAGTATGTTCCATTTACCAATGCTTAGCTGAGGAGTAGCAGCTCAGTAGAGCTCATAGTTTGCAGGTGCATTGTAACTGGAAACTGGAAACTAAAGCGTATTGGAAGGAGTGGCCCGAGCTGCATCCGTGAGGGCAGGCACGGCCTGGGACGGGACGGTGTGCCAAGCACAGAGCGGGTGTTACAAGGCACCAAAACCATGCTGGGATTTTCTGCCCAGTGTCGTCCTCCTGTTTATTTGCTATAAAAAGCAAGTCATAGTAGTGCCTCTTCAACAGAGTGTGCCTCCCATCCTGTGGCTGAGAGGTAGTGGCGGGGGAGAGGAGAGGAAAGACGCGGCAAGAGCTGGGCAGCTCTGGGTGGGTGAGCCAAAACCACGTGGCACAGGGCAGAGCTGAGCCTGTGCCCAGGACAGAAGCTGGGGCTGGTTCCTGCCAGCAGCACTCCTTGACCTGGCTGGAAGCCAACCAACACTGCTTCTGGGGATGGAAACGGATGCTTGAGCCAGGCAGAGGGATGTGTGAAAGTCTGAAACTGGGGAAACAGAAGGCGGGTTTGGAAAAACCCCTAGGATTTATCTGAATGATGACAACTAAGAGTTGGAGTTTAAGTTTGCCTCTCAGGTTTTTTTCTTAGGGAAACAGTGAGTCAGGCTTCCGTTGTGCACTGAAATACAGCAGACATTTGCTTTGTTGTGTCTGCATTGAAAACAACTGGAGAGGGCTTTTTATCTTCTGGGGTTTTATCCTAAATGCAAGGTTTGGGTGGGCATTTAATATTATAAAGCATATTTACTTTACAAGTGACAGTTCTGTCTTTCATTGGCGTGTTCTAAGAGCAGTTCAATTGGTTTGGGGTTTTTTTGAAGTAGCACCAAGTCTGTTTAAGAAAAAAAACATAACTAACTCCTTGATGGCTGGAAGAAGCAACTGAGGACTTCGGCACTGACAGTCTCCAATGGCAAAGCTCAACCACATCTTTCCAGGCAACTAATTCCAGCCCACCTGTGACTGAGCAGTTGTGCTGCCAGCAGAGTGATACTACGTCACAGCCAACAGGGAAAATCAGGCTGTACCCAGAACCATTAGTTATAAAAGGTTACATATTAATTAGTACATTTACATATTAATTGTTGGTGCATTTTGCAGCTTTAGCAGTAATTTAAAGGTTGATTTGATCAAGATGCCTACAATACTTGCGCGTTTCAGATGAGGCTCAAACACAGACCCAATTCAGGGCCTGTAGAAAAGCGGAGTCCAAGACGTGGGTTCCTCTTGATGACAAAACTATAAAGGACCTCTGTGTGCAGCATCATAAGCTTGAACTCACAGTGTGCTGAGGCACAGCAAGCCACCGGGCATCGCAGCCACAGCTGCACCATGCTGGTGGAAGGATTTCATCAGAATTCAGAAGAGACTCGTGTGGGAACCCAGAGGGGTGAGGTGCAGCTCAGGACAGTACGGAGGACATTGTAACCCAAGGCCATGAGATGCTGTCTCCAAAAGTGTGAAAACCACCAGAGTGCACAGTGGCTGCAGTGCTGAACAGGAGCTACTGGAGCAGAGAGATTCTGGAGGAAGAGCTGCCACCTGCAGACAGCAATTCGGTTCATGCACTGGGCTTACTCCAGCCACAGACAGACAAGACATGGCAGACCAGTGCCATGACAGACCAGCACCATCCCTTTTGGTGTGAGGATGCAGAAGCTGCACGTCAGCTGTGCCTATACAAACTTGCCTTGCTTTGTACGAACTCAGAATGGCAGCTGCTGTAGTGTGTAGCATCTTATGGCCGTGGCTGTGATTTTATGCTGAAAGTTAAAACAAACTTGCTTTCTTGTAGGTTTGGTTTAATATTCAAGAACATGATTCCCCACTAAGGATAAATTTTGACACCAGCAAACCAAAACTGTGGAAGTCTTTCTTTTCAAGAACCTTGCCCTTCCCTGGTCTCCGCAGCGTTCAGGTATGAAACTCTCTATTACTAACTTCATCTGATGGGGTGAGAGAGTGCAGACTTGGTATAACATACCACAGACCAACCTCTTTGGGCTTCTGTGGTTAAGCATAGTTATGTAACAGCAGTGGGTTTTACAAAGATTTTTCCAAAGTATTTGTTTTATACGGAGTGATTGGATTTCTTTTGTCCTCTAAATATCCACGTAAGATCTGATGACAACAGTGAAGTGAATGGGAGAAATCTCAAACACAGCCCTACCCAAAGAAGTAGCTGTACATGAAGCCTTAGTAAAAACAAACAGGAATTCTTCTGGTTTATCAAAGGAATAAACAGTTGAAGTTTACTGGGAAAATAAAAAAAACCCTCAGCACCACACACAGACATCTTACTGTTTTTATTATGGCTCTACTGAGTAAGAGATTGTGCACACGTGTCACTCCTGAAGTTAATGCTGCACAGCTAGAAGACATTGTGCTTTTAATAATCAAACTTTTTGTTTATTACTAGCCTGAAGAATTAGTTTATGTGCATTCAGACAAGGCTGCTGCGGTGGAACTACAGGGCAGGTAATTCTACTTCCAAAACAAATCCTCTCAGTGGTGATTTGGGATGTTTGTACAGAGGTCTTAAAAACCTGCTTTGAGGGCCAGCAATAGAGAAGGGCCTAAAAAAAAACCCCAACAAACCAACTGTCTAAATCTAAAGCTGTATGACACGGGGTTGTGTTTTCATTCTTTTAATCAGAGTGCCAGATAGCACAGCTCAGGCACTGCTGTAGTTTCCTAACAAGCAAAGTGCTGCAGAAGGAGGAGGGTTGTAGACAAAAAAGGGTTGTAAGCTCCCTCTGTTACAAGCACATGACAGTGGCATTGCTTTTCTGCACTTTTAGGTAGAGATAAACGTAACAGGTCAGGTGTAGTGCCCATAGTCTGTACTAGGTGTGCTAAGGAAGGGTTCAGGTGTCGGGTAGATACTGGCATGGTAACCACAGGTGTGTTACTGCAGGATTGAAAAGATCCTCAAAGAGAAGATTACGGAGTGGAGACCGAGGCATGTGACTCGCTGGAACAGATACTGTACCGCCACCCTGCGGAGCTTCCTGCCGCTGCTGGAGCAAAACCAAGGCAGCGAGATGGAAGAGGAGCATCAGGCAGAGCTGCAGAAGCAGCTTGGAGATTACAGGGTACGGCTGTCAGCAGACCCGGCTTGCCACAGAAGTAGGGATGCAAAGCCCTAGGACTGAGCCTGGGCCCCTCTTCCGTACCACAGCAGCGATGCTATGTATTCCCTCTGTCACCAGAAGTCACAAGAGCTTCTAAACCACTGTGTTAGTTACAGGGTGAAGGAGTGATGATCTGTTTTATTTCAGTAGTAGGTGCTGAAGATAAACCTTTCTGTTAAAGATAAGGATGTAAAGATAAGGTGGCTGCACTCTTGTATTACTGCCCTACTCCCTACAAGTGCAGGCTCCTGGCCCTGGGTTTGACCGGGGTATTAGCAAGTTTCAGGTCTGGGAAGTGGGGATCTGACACTGGTGCCAAACAACACTACACATACTCCTGCACCTGTACGCAGGGTTCACACAACAACCGGCTTTGCTTCTGCTTTCCACTATTTGCTCCCCTCTTTAAAGCAGCTGATTTACGTAAGTGTTTGCTGCAGCCACCAGCAGCCTGGTCTGAAGGTCCTTAGGTCCCTCAGCCATGGGAACAGCACAGAACACAGTGCTGGCCCTGTTCAAATGAGGTTTTGGTTCTTGGTGCTGTTTGGCACCTCACATCTCCAGCCAGCGCAGACAGAACACAGTGAATTAAAACCAATTAAGAGGCAGAAATGCTCTGTGTCTGTGTTCAATAATAAAACTTTATTCTAGTGGATTTCCAAACATCTTCACTTAGAACTTGACCCAGACTGAAGGGGGGAAATGGCAGGGGCTTGCCTGGAGTATATGAAACAGGGAGGTGGCATTAAAATACCACACAGGCTTTTTTCTTGCATCTCCTCAGGCCAGCAATAGAAAAGAGAAATTCAGATAAACAGTAACACAGATTTCTAAGACCAGGTATTTATTCAGGTGCCTTTACCTTTTCTGCTTACCTTAAATGTATTTTCCTCTTTCTTTCTCCCAGGTCTCTGGATTTCCTATTCATATGCCATTTTCTGAAGTCAGACCTCTGATAGAAGCTTTACACAGCACAGGAGTTCACACCATTGATGTTTCCAATGTCGAATTTGCTCTAGCTGTGTATATTCATGCTTACCCTCAAAATGTTCTCTCGGTGTGGATCTATGTTGCTTCACTTGTGCGAAACAGGTAGCACAGACCAGTCAGAATACCTCAAGGAATCATCTGAGCAGCGTGAGCAATCTGTTATTTACCCTCTACACGCTTCAGCTATCCCAGGTATTTTAAAACCAGAGCAAGAACCTGATTTCTATTCTAGTAGCTGCCAACACAAGAGCTTTATTCACTCTACCTCCACCAAAGACACACACACCCTCCCCTTATTACTGCTAAGGAGGAGACTGACAGCCTAAAGAGGTGATTTTTATAAGAGGTGATTTTTATACAGCATTTTCTAGCAGTACACGTGCCCACATCTAGCGGCATTGTAGAGTAAAATGGGAGTTTGGCTGCCTGCCTTTCAGGTGAAACTCCGCTCCTGGAATCATGGCTTTAGTTCCTCAATGTCTTTTTATCTACAGCCCTTCTTCCTCATCAGAGACACTGTTATTCCATCCCCACACAAGTAGTTTTCCAGTACCTGGGTTCCTGAATGAACACCAGAACTATTCACTCATGAATACATTTCATGTACCAAGGAGCCATCAGTGAGGGCCACACTTCAGTTTTTAAGAGGCTGCTGCTTTTGCTACTTTATACTTAGAGTTTGTACAGTGCCGGCACCATTTAGAGGTGTAAGATGACATTTTCTTTAAAAGTTTAAAGTATTTAATAAATATTTATACCAAAACTTAAGTGGAGCCTCATTGATTTTATACAAGAATTCGATTAAATTACTTCTGAGTATGAAATCCTTATCTGCAAGTTGCTGTATCAAAAGAATAGTTTGCTAAAGAAATCCTATTTGCTTATTAGTGTGTAACTAATGGCATTAACTGTTAATGCAGATATAAATATATATCCTCTTCCTTCAGCTGCCTTACTAATTAAACTCTTCCAAGTGAAAGCAATAGTGGGTTGAGCATAGGGAGGATGTTCACCAGGTGAATACCAAAGTTAAGTTGTTCCTGAGCTTAATTCCAGACTAGACTCAAGCCACCTAATTAGCACTAGACATAAAATCTTTGGTTTAGAGCCTGTGGTTGCCATGGGTTCCTTCTCTAAACCTCCAGCAGAAAGTAGTAGCTACATTGTCATCATGTGATGCTTTGCTGGACATCACCAGTATCTCCCAAACTTAGGCTGACTCCCCTTTAGAGAAGGATGAACAAGAAACATGACATAAGCAAGTGATCCTAGTTTTCTGGTGGTGATCCAGCCCCCAGCAGTGTCTCTACCAGCCCGCACAGAAACTGCCACCTCACAGCAAGGAGCAGCAGCACCCCTGGCCACACCTTCCCAGCCCGGGAAACGGGAGCTCTGGCCCAAGGACTGATGCAAAGCAGCCTGGAACTCTCATCTTGCCTCAGCCAGCCGTGCACAAATGGCCACACAGCTACTCTAACCTGTGGGTAAAGTAAATTTAATGCAGCTGACATGAAGCAGCCATAGCTGGAACAATGGCAGCCTCTGTACCTCCTCTGTAGGTTTTGAGCAGAGCACAGTACGTTTTGACTCTAGTAACCAACTCTACACCCACTGGGATTGTTTTTACCTTACTGCTACTCCTCAGTGTTAGCAGGAGCACAATGGTATCAAAACTTGGAGCTCACTGTAACCTCCAGCTCTGCCTGCAAGCTGAGTGCCCCAGCACAAGAATCCTGAGAGCCCTGCACAGCGCCAGCACTGCTGAATGAATACTAAAAAGACTTTATCCAATTAAAATCAGCAACAATCACTAGTTTGACATACTGGCAGCCTTTAGGCAGTATGGGTGGGAGGGATCCCCGCTTTCTGCACAGCCTGCTGCAGATTCCTCTGTCCAAGAGAACACCAACCTGCCACTAAGCCAGCCACACGTGCTGGTGGCACACGAGGCCTGGGCTTGACAGGCTCCAGTACTCCCCTCCTCTTGCAGCAGGCTCTCCCCACACTGCCCCACACACGCACTCACACACAACTCAGGCATTGCCCATCCCTTCCCAGGGCAGGTTCCCTCAGCACAGCAACAGATCCTCTGCCTCCCTGCCAGTCTCTACTGTTCAATGAGGGGTCTTCTCAACACATCAGAGCAACGGGAAAGGTGTATGGTTCTCTTCCATGGATTTCATACAAAGCTCTTTCAAAGATGCACCTTAACACAGTCCTGGAAAGAAACACGCACACACTCCCTCACAGACTACAGGGTTCACAGCTCTGCAACCACAACAGCAGCCTGACGGCATGTTACGCCTTAAAATTACACATACTCAACTGCTATGTATTTTTTTGTTGGTGGGAATGTTTTATTTGAGTATGTTTTTCAAGCCCAAATACAAAACCAAATGCAAAAGGAAGGTGGGAATTTCCCTAATTTTGCAATATAAAGAACTACTTCAGGATGAGAGGAAAGGGGGGAAACGAGGCTCCTAAAGATCTGTACTTGTTACCCAGATGCAAACAATACAATTCAAATGCTCTGCAGAGCTTTATATTGTACTTATGGATCCAAAATAAAAACATTCACTTAACACAAAATAATCCAGTAAAGTATATTTAAGTGCCAAAGTTGGAAGAAAGTGGCATTAAAAAAAACCAAAAAAAACCAAAAAACCCCACACCTCTGAATGTTTTCCCATCTTCCCCAAATTAAGTAAAACAAAACCCAACACCCTTCAAACCAAATGAGATTGTGAGATTGTTACAACACTGTACAGTACACTCATCATTAAGATTCTGAAGTTGAGGGCAGGGTCAGGCTAGTATCAACAGATCTCACTCCGAGGGTTGTTAACACAAGACGCGAGCTGTGAGTAAAGTGCATGAGAGGAAGCCTGCTCAGCTAAATGAAGTAGCCTGAAAGGTCAGAAGTCAGCGGTCACTCGCCAGAGCGGCAGCAGGCCCGAAAACCACACTGCAAATTCTGGCATCCACTGGCGGTTTCGGCATGGGGACCTGCACGAAAACAGAACAAATGTGAAAAGGAGAAAAGGCCACTCGCTGCAATACAGAATTCTCATAACCTGGCCGTTGAGAAAGTGTCTCTCCCTTGAATACACTTGGCTTTGTCCAGCGCTGTGAGGACTGGGACACCGCTGGTGTGCCCAGAATACAGAAACCTCGACCAGAACAGTCCTTTCTCAAGAGATTTTGCTCCGATAGCTTAGTGCTATGAAGCCAACACGTTCACAGTGACAGAGATGTGTGATGAACACCACTGAAGGAGGAAGAGCAGGCCAGCTCTCACAGCTTTCACAGCTGAGGTGCATTTTCACAACATGTATTTATGCCCATTTTTTGAGTTCAGCTGATGAATTCCCTGGCATTAGCAAAGCAACCATAATCTCCAAAAATACTTTTAATGTAATGGAAAGAGTTTTTTAGTCTGGAACATTTTTCTTCCTCCATGAATGCTTCACAGTTGGCTAGATTTATGTACACTGGCAATTCATAACCTGAAAAGTCACCTTAAGTATCTCTTGCTGCAGTTACCAGAAGTCATAAGGCTAAAACCAAGCCATTCAAAAAGAAAAAGGTGCAACCACAGACAGTATCAGCCAGCGCTGTGAATTGACCCACCTCCACTTACCTTTGCTTACTGTTACTCCTTTAATGTGAAGTGTTAGACTGATGGTGAGATAAGGAACTACTGAATTTATTAGTACAGGATTCTGGCTCCTGCAGCCATATGCCTGCTTCAGTGACACAAGCATTTACATCCCAGTCGCTGACCTGGCACCCAACATAAATTAGAAGAGTGTTGCTGAGTTAACCAAAACAAGCTGGTAAAAAGGCCTAACCAGGACAATTTAAGCCCCCATCCATCCCCTCCCCACCCCACCCTTTTGTATTTGAGACAAATCAAAATAGAGTTAAAATGCTTTAAATACACTTAAGCAAGGACTAGCAAAATTATGTAATGAACTCAGGCACCATGCTATGTCTGACTTGGGTTCTTGTCCATCTTGAACAATAACCTCATGTCATAATTCAATTAATCTCCAAGAACCTGGTGTCTGGAAATCAACTTTCTGCTTCATGCCACACGCTGATATGCAATATTCAGAAAAGGTAATTAAGCTAACATGCATGACACTGAATAAAGCAAACCTGAAGCTATAATGAAGGGCAGTGGTTACAGTATACAAAATAATAAACGATTCATTTGTCAAACTCATTTTCCTTTTCAAATAATTTCATTCACCTGAACTAAGTTCTGATCCTCCCAGTCACCTACAAGCTAGAGTTTGAAATCTTCTTCCTGAGTCCTTTAAAAGGGAGACTTGGTGTTTCTGAACAGCTGGTTTAGCAGAGCATGTTCTGTGCAGCAGCATTTTTTGTCATAGCTGACAGGGCATCAGGAATTGTGAAGCAACTGTCACATTTCCAGTGAAATGCTTGTTGACAAAGCGTACATAACCACCACCTCCCAAGGAAGGGAATGCTCTGTATACTCCAGTATAGTTCTCCATCCTTCTCTTGCTCATTTTGAAAATGTTCTTCTTCATGCCCATAACTGGAACATAAAAATTACCCCTCTAGGTCTGACCAATGGACCATCTAGCCCAGCCTTCATCACTGGCAACAGTAAGTGTCCTCTAAGTAGACCATATAGGCCCCTCCTGCACACCTTTCCTATCTCCCCAGCATCCCTAACTGTTGCAGTAGGCATGTTGAAGTCCATCCCCTTTAGCATTTGCTAATGGTTAAGCCATATGTGCATTTGTTTAGCCTCATTTTAAACCTACTAACTGCTTCCACAATTCCCCAGGGGACCAAGTTCCAGAAGTTCCCTGCACTGTGCATCTGCTTAAAATCAATCCCCTTCCTACTGTCGCTGAGCTCTCGCACTGCAGAGCCTGGACAGTCACTGCTGCACACTCACCTCACCTTCCACCTGCTTTCGCATTCCCATACTGAACTGTTCCAGCCTTCCGAGTGCCTCCTTGCAAGAGAGCTGCTCAGTCCCCTACCTCTTCAGTAGGCCTCTTCTATTTCTTTTACCATTCCATTTGCTCCTCAAGAAAGGGAAACCAAAACCACATGCAGTACCCCAAACATGAGTGCCCCAAGGCTTCCAGGACCATGCAGCAACACCCTCTATATTGTTCTCAACACCCTGATGATGCATAAACACCGGTGGCTTTTTTGGCTGCTGCTGCTGCTGCAAAGAGGAAAGATCTCAGAATTAGCACCAACAGCTTCCTGAACGTTCTCTCCACGCTGCAACCTCCAGCTCTGGGTTCAGTTTCATGCCACCACAGCTAGATCCTTCCCAGCCACATAACCATACACACAGCCATACCGAAGCACACGAGTTGTCCTTTGGGAATCTGCAGCACCAGCACTGTGACTTGAGGCAACTCAGCACCACTCAACAACTTGGACATGACTGTGTGCACTTCTTACAGCACAGCAGCAAAGGAGATGCTGATTAAGACTGATCACAGCTCAGAACTCTTGGGGAAAGGGGGGTGGGGAAACGGGGAAAGGAACAGAGAGAGATGTCACCTCCCCAGTTCCCACCCATCCTGAACAGCAGCCATTAAGCCCTGCCATTTCTTTCCATCTTCAATTAGCTTTCAGATTTTAAATTTTAATCCGTCTTCCTCAAACTTAATCTCAGAAACTTTTAAGTAAACCACATCATCTAAAAACTTCACAGGTTCGTTTCCCAATTTATTAGGCACTGAAGTACAAATGACATTAACCACATCACAGCAGAAACTCACCCTTCTTCCTAGGCTGCACTTCTTGTCCCACGTCTAACCCTCATACTATCACTAAGTTTCCTTTACAGCCTCTGATGAAATGAAATATTCAGGGTTCAAACCTCACATCCCAAAATTTCACATCCTGTATTCCTTCTTAGCAGGTACAGGCAATTCCCATAATTTGCAAGGTACTTTATGCTCTTATTACAACAAGGTAGTGTCATCAATGGTTGTTTTAACAGTAAAGCTATTTGGTTATGACTCCTTTATGCTCTGACATGCCAACTGATCTCCTCCATCACAGGTTATTTATCTCCCTAGCCCTCCTCAGTTTGTTCTTCTTATGGCTGATACAGATAAGCAACACAAATGCCTTTGCTTTTGATAGCCTGATAAGAGTTTTTATTACAACTGACTTTTGGCTACATCCCTCTGGCTTCACAATCTCTGATTTCCCCACTCTTTGCTACTGACCTCATTTAGAATGGACTTTGTTCTGATGTTATCTGTTTAAACTTAAATGGCCTCTTTAATCATGCCAAAAAACATACTCTTCCGTTTTACTTGGACTCTATATACAAGGTCTCCAATTCACCTCATCTTACTGATGTGCCAGGCTAAGCAATGTGGTAACTGTATCCGGTTCCTTTATAGCATCCAGTGCAAAAGACAGTCATTGCGATGCTCTCTTTTCAGATGGGTGTCTGGGTGTCTCTGGCCTTTCGGGCCAGTTAACCTGGGGAAGCAGTCAGATTCTCATCTGACCTGCCACAGTCTATGTTACTGGTTTAGTTACTTCTGAACTGGGTTATTTTAATACTCTTTGCATTCCCATCTGATTACTCCAGTGCTTCAGGTGACCCGGAACGGAGGTCTGCTTACTCCTGATGAACAGCTCTCAGCCTTTTCAAATACAGGACATATAAAAACGTCTCCCAACATAAGAAAGAAGCATAAGCATTCAATTACTTCACTTTGTAACACAGATGAGTGAAAGTTTCCTACAAAGAAGTTAGGCATTTCACCAAGAGTATCTGACAACCCAGACCAAGACCATTGTGAGAGACACTCCAGCCAGGACAACTGGCTGCCCTCACCACATCCCTTTAGCCATTTGTTCTAGCTCTTGCCTGTGGCAGCAGAAATATTGATCTTGTCTACAGCACGATGGATCCCTGACTCATCTAGCAATATAAATTATTTTAAAATAGTAATTAAAATAATAAAAAATGAAAATAAAAGGTTCTCAGCTACCTCAGTTCTTGATTGAGTTTATCAAGTAGCCACAGGAAGAGGAATGATGGCCATGGGAAGGCAGCACAAGTGAGCTGGGAGTAACAGGAGGGAGGGAAGGAGAGACAGCTGTTTGTCACAGCCACTGCCAGCAAGAGGCTCCTTGTCAAACACTGCACACTGTACTTGACTGCAGTGTAGCAACCGTAGTAATACATCACAGGGACATTACTGAGTGATGAAGTGAAGCATGAGCTTTTCAAATACACACACACACACACATATATATGTCTATAATAAACTCAGATCCAAAAGTAATATTCCCAACACTTGCAGAGCTCTATGAAAGCACTTGGTTACCTGTACAGCTTAGAGGGACCAACCTCTTGTGAGGTTCCCATAGAAATCTGCACATGGGCGTCCATAGATCTTAACAGAAATTGCAGAGTCTTGGCTCCATTGCTAGCAGACAGATCAAATGGATTTCTAAATGCCAGAAGACCAAATCATAAGAAATACAACTTGACTTCATTAATGCCTTATTTCTTTAATTACAACATTTGAGGACTACGTAATTAAAGAACTCTAGAAACTGAATTGTACTTGAGAGCTGCAAAGAGCTACTGCCACAGAAATTAGGGAGCCTATTTTTCTTAATCCTGAAGCTGACAGAACTCCAGGCTTTAAATTGAGAGCCCAGTAAGGAGAGATTGAACACAGCTGGACAAAACAGCCTGTGGGAAACAGAAACTTCTAAGTGGCAAGGGGTAACTCAAACATTAAACTCAAGTTCAGTGCAATTTACAATTAAATATGGTTTAGATATTAAACAAAATCAGCAATTGGAAGGGGTGCATACTAACAGATTTGGTTTCAGCTGCAGCTGAGGGTAATCTAACTCCAAGACTCTGAAGCTGAGCAAAACATAGGTAGAGATCAAATACACTAGAATAGAAAACAAGAACTGAAGCCACACTAACAGTAAAGAATCAGGAAACACATTTGGAAGTGTGCACCATCTGTGGTCTCTGTTCATAAAAACTGCATCACATCACTCCTGTGCAACAACAGACTGTGTCACAGACCCGAGTCTGACAAACCATAGCTGCTCTGCCTTTCTAGTTTTAGCCTCCTACAGTGGTAAAGCAACTATGGCTAGAGCAGCACTTGCAATGAAAATCTGAAACTTCAAACAAAAATGCCTACCAAACAAGTCCAGCAAGCTCTTCACAAAGAAAATCCAATGAAGCTGCATGTAGGGGCCCCCATTGGGTTCAGCATTTACAAAAAAAACCCATCTGAAAATATGCTGTAGGTGAAAGTAAAGCTCTTATGTGTCAGATGACAAAGGAGTATCTTTATTATTCCAAGATGGCTAAATTCCATGCTGTTGGCTCCATTTTTTGTTGTGCCAGACTGATGGGTTTTCCAACATGATCCCAGAACATATTTCCTTCCTGAAAACAATCCCTGATAAACTGGTGAGCAAAGAAATTATGAAGTTATTCTCTATGTGCTTACAGACCAGTAACCTTTGCACAGCAGTCAGTAACACAACCTATACATGTAAAAAAAAAGCTGCAGATAACGTATTGATTAAAATGGAACAGCTACTGCTCTTCCTACAGTTCCTTTAGAAATACCAAATGATACAGAAACAGTTCAAGCTGCCACAAAACCTGCTGCCCACTGACTGAAGTAAAGCATTAGTTTCACCCTTACTGCAACAGAAGTTTGAGCAAAAATAGAAGGGACAGCACCCAGATAAAACTGCAGGGGATGCAGTTCTAAAAGGCTATTTCCCGTTTCAGAATTTTGCTAGGACACCCCTCTAAGTTTTTACTGACTTCTTTCTTAAAGAAACCAGCCACAAACTTCTGAGATGCTACTGTTTCTCAACAGATTAGAGAAGTCAGACCATCACAGCCTCACTCTGCTGCTGATCTGTCTCTACAGGAGAGTAGAGAGCCCCAAGGCACAGATGATGCTTTACAGAACCAAGCAGAGCTTATAGGCTCGCAGCTTCCAGCAGGCAGAGCAAGGAAAGGAGGGAAATAAACAGGAAATTTATCAACTTTGTCAGATCAACTTTGCAGAATAATTCCATAAATTATTATGTTTAAATATAAATAATTTCTTGAGGGCATTAGGAAACAGACAAGCTTTAAAGTGGTGGACTCATGCAGGACATTCAGGCTTTGTTAGCTAGTGCTAAGATGACATAGTGTATTTTTGGGACAAGGAGAGAAACAAATGTCTGAAGACAAACCAGAACATCAAGTCTGTGCTACTGACAGAAGCAAAAATAGAAGAAAAATAGCAAGGAAGCAGGTGCAAAAGGAAAACAAGGCTCTTAAGTGGTGTTTAAAAAAAGGCTCTTAAGTGGTGTTTGAAGACATCTTTAAACTCAAGACAATGCAGGAAAGTCAGTGAAGGGTTTTTTAAAAAGGAACTTTAAACTTCTCAGGCTGCAATGTTAGAAGATTTTTTTAAAGTGGTGGTCTGGATTGAATGGAAACAAGAGGCAGCAAGCGTCTCAAAAAGAAACAGCAATGTCAAAAAAGTGTATAAGGAATTGCAAAACTTACAGAAGCAAAGTATGGTTTAATACTTTCACTTCTAATATTAGGATCCAATCCAAGCACATCATTATATATCAATTCCAGGGGCCTGAAGACCCAAACATCAGTACAGATTTGCTTGCAGTACCAACGCTCTGGCATGCTGTGTTCCCGCTGTGGCTGCATCTCAATATAGATCCAAGTTATTCAGCTCAACACCACGAACTACCAGGGAATATAATTTTGTTTTACACACAATTAGCTCTTACCATCCTGTGAGCTCTTATTATCCTCCTTTTCCCTTCCTCTCTGTTGTACTTACCTGTTTCAAATTCACATAGAGAATACAAGTCACGCCACGGCTCCCACCTCTAACCCTACGAATGCTTACTGGACCTAACATAATGGAATGAATTCCAGTGTGGTAAACACTGACAAGGCTTGCACCTTAAATGCCTATTTTATGCATTTATCCAGATCCCTTCCCAGCTTAGCTCTATCCCTAAGGTACTGACCCAAGTACAACCAGAAAAACCAAATTACATTTTCCATAGAGACACCTGATGGTAGGATGAAAAATATCCTATACCAGAACTACTGAAATATGGGAGGTTTCAGTGGCAAAACACGTCACTTATTTCCTAAAAATCACCACTTCGGTACCAATCTAATGAAGCCTCTGAAGTAAACGACTATAAAGAAAATGTGGTTTACAAGGAAGATATAAAGAGGGTAAGTGTGTATTAGTTATCTGGAAACCTCCTTTCTGGACCCTATTAATTACACTAAAAATTGTATTAGGAGATACATGGACTAAAAATGCTTCTCTAGGTAATACAGAACATCAAGAAAAAAAACCCAGAACAAAAAATGAGGAAAAACTGACTTAACAATTGTCACTACATAATTAGTCTGTGAAACTCAGTGCTTCACAGCCAAGAAAAAGTGTGGCATTCTGGAGGGTTTTGTTTAGCAGCGACTCTGAACATCGGTCCCCAGAAACGCATCGCATCTCCGTGCAATGACCTTACCGTTAATGTTGTCACAGTAGTAAAAGTGTTCATCGTTTAGAGAGGGGCATGCAGAAACCAAGTCCTGCAGGCCTGCACCAGTTACAGAGAGACAACCGGAGAGGTTAAGGTGTTCCAAATGCGGCAGTCCTCCTCCCAGAGTCAGGGCCCTGTTAACAGACAGAAGAGGGGTGTTAACAGCCCGCACAGCCCCCCCCCCCCGCAGACCAGTATTCTGCAGCACCACCAAGTCAGACTTAATTGCATCTTGTAACAAAAACCCCACACCCCTAACAAACCATGCAGTTTTAAATACAGCAGTTTCATACACTAATAATGCATAACAGACCTAAAAAATAAGCCAATTCTGACAAACTAACAATTCCTTCTGACAGACTTAAGCACTGTTTATGAATGACCCCAGGTATGACTTTCAAAGAACCACTATGACATTCTCCAAACCACCACTGATTTTGACAATTCTTCCAAGGTGACGTATAATCCTCAAAGCACCCTGAAAACATGACACTCCCAAATTTGATGCATTATGTTTCTAAAAGTTTGGCCATCTCTTTTTTTTTTGTTGAAATTATTTTGGAATCCAAATTTGTATTTTCCTAGGGCTGGCAGCCGAGCCTCTCTGCCAGCACACCACCTTATTATCCAAATGGAATTCTCTGTTCTTCCTCTGAGTGCATGAGAGTTTGGTTGCTGATGCAATAGCCTCACAGATGCATCACACCTGAGCAATCATTTCCTGTCAGGCTGCTTGCCTCTGAGCTCATGGGGCAGCCAGCCCAAGTTCCACCACAAACAGGCTCACCCACCTGAAAAAGCCACCACCTTGAATTACCATGCTACAGATCCAAACCAAAACGTAAAACCAAAAATACCTTCAGAGCATCACTGTACAACCTTCCCCTGTCAGCAGGCAGAGTAGAACTGCTGACCACAAAACTGTCTGTTAACGTTTCTATCAAACGAACTGCCACATGTTTCTGTTAGGTGGTTTCATTCTCTCTCCTAAGGGACTCAGATTATCCTGATGAGAGCAAGAAGCACTGTTGCAGCACACACTCAGCTCTGAAACACTGTCTTTTATCAAAAAGCACCAATGGGAAACTGGCACCATAACCAAAGCATTCCCATGACTCAATCACCAAATCTCCCTTTAGTCCTAGATTACTGAGTCAGGAGAAAAAGCCACCCAGTAACATGCAAACTATACACACTGCTTCGTCAGCGCCAAACACAGCAGAGGAACCAGTTCACCACTTGAACAGCAACAAGCTCAAACATGAAGCACAGCTATCTAAGCTTACTCTGGGCAAGACTCTTTTACTCACCAGTGTTACTATGTACCAAAAAAACCACTACAGGGGACACCTGAATACCTGGTACTTCTGAGCATCAAATGGGTGATGAAGTCTCTGGAGAGGCACATCAGTGCCAGCAGTACCTCATGCTGTTTCTCACCTGCCTACAGCATACAGTACAGGTAGGCATGAAGTCTTCCCACTCCAAGAAGCTTTTATCTAGCCTTACGTGCTGCAGCACACCTGAACAGGCAGCAAGTACTTCAGCATCATCCCATTTTCATTATGGTCCAAAACCATCAATGGCAAATGTTATCATACAGGAAATTTTGTCATTCTTGAAGCCATCGTGATGTTCAAGTCAACTACTTTTTCCTCTTCCTTTAATTGCTATATGAAGTTATATTTAACATTTTGTATGTGCAGAACATCATTGTGAAATCATAGAATCATTTAGGTTGGAAAAGACCATCAGGTCCAAGCATTAACCTGGCACTGCCATGTCCACCACTAAAACATATCCCTAAGCACCACGTCTACACGTCTTTTAAATACCTCCAGGGACGGTAACTCTACCACTTCCCTGCTCAGCCTGTTCCAGTGCCTGAACCTTTTCAGTGAAGAAAATTTTTCTGAATATTCCAAGTATTTAAGCCTCCCCTGGCACAACTTGAGGCCATTTCCTCTTGTTACTTGGGAAGAGAGGCCAACCCCCAACTCACTACAACCTCCTTTCAGATAGCTGTATAGAGTGACAAGGTCTCCCCTCAGCCTCCTTTTCTGGGGGGTGAACAACTTCAGTTCCTCAGCTGCTACTCACAAGACTTGCTCTAGACTCTTCACCAGCTTCATTGCTTTTCTTTCGACACACTCTAGCACCTCCATATCTTTCTTGCAATAACCACCCAAACCTGAACACAGTACTCAAGGTGCAACCTCACCAGTGCCAAGTGCAGGGGGATGATCGCTGTCGTAAGGTGTAAGGTACTGGAAATATGCCTTACCAATTGTCAACAGAACCATGTCCCATTCCTCCCCCCACCTTTCTCCTCTCACCTAACCAAACACATTACATCACCACCACTCAGGATCAGGCTTCGGAGAACCTAATGACTATTCAACAAGCCAT
>VZTU01033396.1:54676-65607 GCA_013400835.1 Zapornia atra
CCCCCCACCCCTCTTCCTCTTTCCACTCTCTATCTCCTTTTCACCCCCCCTTTTTTTCCTTTCTTCCCCCCTTTCTCTGCACATTTTCTTTTTCAAATAAAGCAACCTTCACTTTGACTCCGTTTCGAGTCTTAATTCTGTTCTCCGAGAACTGAATTCAGAACTGATCACGATAAAACACCTGGTAATTGGTCGTCACTCAGGGGGGGTTAAGCCAAGCCGCCCCCAGCCACCCAGAGCGATCTGAGGTCCGGTTGGAACGCAAGGGGGTTTAGCCTCTGCCAAACTAAGTCTTGTCTGGGTTGTGGATCGTGACACCTGGCCACACCATCTCTGATATAAGCCAGGCTGCTCTTGGCTTCCTTGGCCACCTGGGTACACTGCTGGCTGACATTCAGCCGGCTGTTGCCCAACACCCCCAGATCCTTTTCCATCAGGCAGCTTTCCAGACACACCCCCAAGCCTGTAGCGTTGCATGGGGTTGCTGCGACAAGTGCAGGACCCAGCACTGAGCCTTGCTGGACCTCATACAGCTGGCCTCAGCCCATCCAGCCAGCCTGTCCATAAATTGTATCATTATCCAGACCGGTTAAATGACATGTTACTCGAGTGTTATAAAATTTCAAGCATACTGACAGACATAATAATAGTAATAATATACTAAAAAACCCACCCCAAACCCCTAAACAGAGATTCAGCACAATTTCCTAACAAGAAATCACTAAAGATCAAATCTAAAAGCATTAATACCACCTAGAACAACAAATTTACAAAAATAACTGACTTCAGGATACACCTAGGAATTTTATTTTTTTGTTTTAAATACCCAAAGGAAAAGCTGAAGAGTTTAAGTCTGGTACTATAAATATTTCAAGTACTACATATAAGTACTATATATATAAATATTTTACTATACTATATATATTATATATAAATATTTTAATACTATAAATATTTTAAAATTCAAAAAACACCTAAAACTTACCAGAGTTTCTTCAACAAAAATGTTTCCACTGAAACCAGGCAGATTTACACCAGAATGACCCAACAAAATCAGAAAACACATAAGGCAGCAAAAATAGCTGAAAACAATCTCCTCACCTGAGAGCACGGTCTGTGATCTGGTAACATCCAGACAGACTGAGAAACTGAAGAATTCGTGCAGTCTCTTCATCTGTTTTTTCACTCCCAGAGTATACAGAGTCTTTTTTCTCTGACTGCTTAGTCCTTGGTGGTTTTTTACACAGTGCAGAGGACTCTGGAAGTGCTCGAATAGTTCTTAGTGCTGTCCCAGCACAACAAAACGAGTGACCGCAGTAAATTAAGTCAGTAGAAGCACAGTGCTGCTGCCACCCTCTAGTCCTTAATCCGTAAATGTCTCTACTGTAGCAAGATGCAGAACAATTAATATGCGATGTTGGTTCCATAAGACAAAATCCTTCAACATTTCTGTGTCTCCACTCTGCAGCATCTTCAATGTCAGCTAAATCATCTGCATCTAGCATCCACACATAGGCAGAGCTGAAGTCTTCTGAGCCATCAGGTTTAGTCCAATGCTGCTTAGTCCCTCCTCCCTCAATGAGATTTTCATGCAAACGATACTTCTTCTCTGCCTGCAGTGTAATCTCTCTGTTTTTCCACAAAGCCTTGGCATTCCTGTTTCTGCAGCTTTTCAGGATCCCTCTGTTGTGGTGAGTTGATATGATACCCAGTGCTCTGGAAATCCTCTCTATAGCCACATCTGTGATTTTTTCACATCCAGACAGATCAAGGTGGCGTAGATTTTGACAACAACCAACTGAAGACCAACTGAAATCAGGGAAAAAAAGTGGTTGGTTTGATTTGGGGGGGGGGTTATTAGACTGGTTTTGGGTTTTTTTTTCTTTTAGACTTTAGTTTTTGTTCAGAAACAAGTATTAAGGCTAAATATTAAAAAAAAAAGTATTTCATAAATAAAATACATGTATTAATTCAAAGAATATTTAAAGAAAGTACCCAAAAGGTTAGATGTGATACTCTGAACGCTGTATACATATATGCCAAAAAAATTACATCTAAAGAAATCTGAAAAGAATAAGCCTGGGGGGTTTTTTCCATTTACTGAGACTTGGAAGTTCAAATTTGCCATACACTGAACAAGGCTTTATACAGTAGATCAGACTGTAAACACCAAATGCATACGTGACAACAATTTCAAAAAGCAGCTTTTGTTGTATATAATGCAGTTACCAAGAGGCATTTGAGTTACCAGACATCACAGTTAACTCCTCAGAAGGATGAAAAAACCCCCAACTTACTAAACTAGCAAATTTCACCCCCAAAAAAATACAACTGACATGTAATATTCAAAGCATTTTAATGGTTCTAATTTCTAGTATTTGACTCTCTCAACCCTGGCTGTTTATACATACTGCAATATCAATGTACTCAGATCATATATCCTTCTGTCATTTCTAATTTCTTTCAGAGAGAATAGCTGGATTCCTGAAACACATTCTGTTTACAACATTAATCATTCCATAAAAGTGACTAGGATTAGAGATGGCAATGAAATTGGAGATTTTTGTACTAACAAAACCTCACCCCTTCAGCCTTATCAACTCAAATAGAAATTTAACCTACAACAATATTGGTAGTCTTATAGCCATTAATGTACATAGCTTATTTGAGTGACATTTACCTATCCACAGGTTATGTTAACTATAATTTATTTTCCATAAGTGATTACTTATATTTACAGCAATCCAAGTTAATTTTTCTTAAGTTAGCAATTAGAAATAAGTGGGGCAGCAAATAATGTAAGCTTCATGAGGGACTGAGAGAAAGCTCACAAAGATTGATTCCTAAGCCACAGAAATTCCACGAGGCTTTCTTTCAAAACCTGGTGCAGAAGTTGCAGTGTGTTGTTACGAGCATGGGTGCTGGTAACATTTTCTGTGTTAACACAGAGAATTCAAGACTGAAGTCTTGAACACTGAAATAGCCACTGAGTTGAGGTACCGCAGTTAGACCCACTGGTGTAAGCTCTGCATCCGTGCCCTATCCCACAGACATCAATGACATTTCTGCAGGCTTCAGTGAGGTTCAGGAATCCACAGTTACTACAACTAAGCCTTAGAGCTTTACCCAGCATTTGCTCAGTGCCTTAAATAGCAGTATGTCTAACACTCCCAGCTCTATCAGATCAAGACACGCCGTAACTGACAATGCAAAATCCAGGGAAAATTTCAAGCTTGTTACTACCACAACAAAACACAATTATTGTTACAGAAAGCTACACATTGACAGGTTATACATATCCAGTAGTGAAGACAGAGCATTTGAAATGGCCATTACAAAGTTATTCACTTCACTTATATTTGATTGATTTGTTGCTCTGGTTTAGCTCTTCATTATGTGTGAATCCTGAACACTTCTCTATTAGTCTCTAGAGACAATGGACCAAGATGTGCTTGAATGTTTTTCTCGCTCAAAAAGTTTGATTATTTATTTATCTGTTAAAGGAAACAACCATTATCTAACCTTTCAAATGCAGAATCTGAAATGTCAGTTTGAGTGAGATCCAAATATTCCAGGTTGGGGCAAAGCTCCAAGATCTGTCTAACCTGGAAAAGAAAATAATCAGTAAAGACACAAGCCAGTAAGGCTGCACACAGCATCAAGAGACAACATACAAATTAACATCCTCTTGAATTGCAATTCATTTTCACTGCCCCAGTGCTTTAAACTCGGGCACATCAGTTATTAATTAGAGGCTGCACAGCCATAACTATTAAGTGCCAGATTCAAATTGCATACCATTTTGCTAGATACTGCAGAACTGTAGGCCAATACTAATGTCTTCACTGAGGAGCCTACGTGTGGGAGGACATTATGAACTAAGCCATGAAGTAAACGTTTTTCCATTTGTGCTATATTAATGGCATGTGAATCTTCAGCTGCTTCTTCTGTAAAACAAAATCAAAGAGAAAGATTTGAAATTCACATTGCCACCTTACATCAAACAAGTTATGGGGAAACTAAGTAAAGCTTAACGAGGCATACGTTAAGCTTTCACTCAACATACTACTTAAGGATCATCTTTTAAAAGATCTCCTCAGCTTTAACAGTCCTGAAAAGTTTAACTTCAACAGCAACTAAAAATGGTAAGTCTTAACAGAAAATTACCATTAAAGGACTTGGAGAAATATTTACTACAGATTATGTCCTGCTCAGGACAGCTTCCAGAGTTTTCACCAACTTACCCTATACACTGAGCTATCACAGAGAGCACTTCATATCCTGTGATACAACAGCTTAAGATAAAGTTGATATTCAGACTAGAATGCATTACGATGTCAGATGATTCATCTGAACCCCCTGAACAGATGAAACCTAGCCTTTACCTCCCTCCTAACTTCAGACACATCCCTGTAACTCCTCTTCTACTTGAGCTCATGTTTGCTCTCTTCTAGAATAAATAATTCAGTTCATTATAGCCAGCTGTCTGCTTCTCCTGCCCTGCACCTCCCCATTCCTCTTTTTTTTAGCCAGCTGGGAATCAGGATGAGATGAGGAAAAAGAGAAATTTTTCCAGGAACTTTAAGCAGTTGGTAGACAAAACTTTCCAAGTTCTCTTTTTCCTGTACAGGTCTACTTGGCTTAGTAAGCATTTAGTTTAGACAGAACGTAAGTGCTGCAGTTGTCATTATTTTAATGTACTGGAACCAACTATGGAAAAAAATCTGTACTTCAAACTGATTTTACAGAAAAGACACTATTTTATACATTTTTTTTCTTATAGCTACATCACCTTCAGAAAAAAAGAATAAGTCATCAAAAATCAGAGCTACCTACCAGATTCATCTATATCAGCATCTTCATCCCATTCCTGAAAAGCACGACTTTCATCTTTTCTATTTTTCACCCATTCCTCATCAGGTTCTGTCTCAAGATCTGCTGCAGGACCGCTATACCAATCACCTACTCATTCCCCCCACAAAAAAAAGGGGAAAAGGAAAGGAAAATATTAAGACAAACTTCTCATTACTACAGAAAGGAGTGATAAGCTTCTCCGTATACAGTGACCTGACCTAAAGCTATAAATTAATTTTGCATTCATCTCAACCAAGGTTGGACTGAACCTTCAAATAATTCTTGCCTGATCTATATTTTAAAGCTTCAAAAGATTCCCAGAATAGTTTCAGTTCCACTACAGAACTCACCACCTAATATGCTATTCTGGGACATGCCTATTGTCCTTATTTTCTTGGTAGGGACCAATATGATTGAAAAAATAAAATAAGTTATTATGGAATATTTGGAGTGTGTGGATGCTGAAGTTCTTCCTGGCAGATATATTAACCATGAACTTTTAGTCTAACACTTGTTTTAACACTTTTCTGCTTTCCTCTGGAATCTCACAGACATATATTCAACCAGGATATATTATGTTAGCTGCTTTTAGTCATTGCAATTGGCAACTCCAGGATCAAGAAACACAATTCCCAAAAGTAGCTTGCTTACAACAGCTATCCAGCACTGAATTATAGCGTATGTATGATCCAAATCGATAGGTGATCACTTTTAGAACATCTGGATGAACACCAGTATCAACAACAGCTCCACTGTTCTAGCTGGTAGGGCATCCCCTCTCCCCAAGGGTTACTGCACAGGCATAATTTATTTCTGCTTTGGGTATACTGTAGTGTTGGGGTTGAGAAAAGCAATTCTGCTGCCTCTCTCAGCACATGCATGCTTAAAACAGGAACAGCTTATCCTACTACCTCACTAGTGGGGGATCCTGCTAACCCCAAAGCAAAAGTAGCCCCTGTTGAAGGGTACCTAAGGTTTCTTATATAAGCAGCACAGTAACGGTGAAATACTAATTGATTGTCAGCCAACTGTGAAACAAAAGGTTTCAGTAACATTTCTCATCAACTTTAACCCATCTAATATATAAAAAAGCCTCAGAAGCTCCCTCTGTATTAGAGAAAAAATAAAGTTAGTTTAACTAAGCCTGTAGTTTTATGCTCTTTTTATCCCCTCTGGCAATAAATCCTACTTGAGAAGCTTCTACAGAGTTTAGAGCACTTCTGCACAAACAACTGTGGTAGTACAGACAGCGCGTCATGAACTAGCTTCCTGTTGTGCCAAAAACAGGTTTAGAAAGACATTTTAAGCAGTTGCCAATTACCTGTTTTGCATACCACTGAATTATCAAGGCAACTAGGTTTTAGATTAAAATCAAAATGTAACTGTTGAAACTCTGAAACCTCTCCACTCTCATTTGCAGCTAAGGGACAAATCCGGGTTTTTTTCAGTAACATTTATCCAACCAAAATATTAATTCAGACCTAAGAGTCACTTAAATCCCCTCTGATTGTACAGATTTTTAGAAGCCATAACGGTCTGGCTCAAAAGAAAATTTTAGCTTTTATGTGTCTCAAAATTGACATTATAGGTTGTTAGATTTCTCTTAAAATACAGTACAGATGGTGTCCTTTTACTCAACTACAATTGCAATTGTGAAGTTTGCTACATCATGGGCCTGTGATTGTTTAATACCCACATAAATATTTCTCTTTGTATTTCTCCGTGTTTAAAGCTACAAATATACTCTGGTAAGTTGTAGCTGACATCACTGGAGTACAGACTATTTTGTCGATCTGAACAGGTATTTTTGCAAACGTTACTCAACAAGAATTTTAAATTAACAGATTTTGAAAATGGAATTCATAGAAAAAATTGAGCCCACACTGCAGGAACAAGTCAACACTAACCCCAACATTCATATAGTTTTCTTTGAATATAAAAAGAATAGATTGTGAGGAAACGTTAGAACTCCTTTTTTTTATCCTTCCATTCTGTGGTTATGTCTGAATCACAAGACAGACCTCTCAGAAGAGAACATACTCATCAGGAACTAAGAAAAAAAAGATATTTTCTTTCTACATAGCAACCTAATGAAATAAAAATATTACTGATATAGGTGTAACAGCAGCATTTATCATTCAAAACCCCTCTGATTTTTAAATTAAAATTAAGATGCTGTATTAATGAATATACATTAACATTCATACAAGTAAACAAACCTCAGTAAGACTAATGAGTTTGTGTACAAGAGACATTTATGAGCTACAACTAAAACTTTTAGTTTCTCAGTTTTAAAGATGGAGACATGCTTTGGGGATTTTTACCATTTAACCACATTTCAGGGCATTACCCTTGCCAGACACATACTCAGCCTTCAGGTTCACTGTATGTGACAGCCCATAGATTCTCTTCTATAGGATATGAAATTCTAACAATTGACACACTTGCGAAGGAAGAATGAAATTGAACTTACCTCTGGCCCAGCGAACAGGGTAAAGATGTTTCCAGAGAGATCCAGTTTTAGCCAACTGTGACCATTCAGTGCTTACTTGACTACACTGACATAACTCTTGGGGGTTAAGGTAACTGAAAATGGTCAGCATTACTTCAGGAGGAAGATTAGTAATATTTGTGGTGTGCCCTGTTACTTCAGTTTCTGAAATATAGAAAGCATGTGTTAAGTGAAGCACAGCCTCACAGTTTTAAGCAACAGTGACTAGGGCAATGAAAAAAAACCAAAAAACCATCTAAAAACCCTGTGAAATAATTGTTTGGCAAAGGAATTGAAAAAACCCCAGGTATCACTGCAGCTTTAAAAAGCTTTCAGTGTAACACCACCTTAGACAAACAAAAAAAGCTTAGTTCTCTGTTTTCTATTTTTTCAATTTGCTAATTTTTGTTCCCAACCCTGCCTCCCCAAAGTGTCCAAAAAAGCCCTGGACAAAGTAAACCACTGCTACCCAGCCACAGTAAGATGAAAGCAGGAGCTGCTATATATGAAATGCTTTAAAAAAAGCACCTCATGACAGAGATGATCTATATACCTGCTTTACCACATTCCCAGGAGACAGTGCTAGGCCACAGAATCCACCCACTGGGACCACTCTCAGTGAAAGCGCTCAACCTTTCTGTGACTGGGACACAGCAAGAAGTCCATGCCTAACTCTCTGCAGCTGCTTTGTATTTATTTCTGATTTAATGGCTAGCACAGACAGTTAATTTTAACTCCTGAGTAGTTACAAGCCATTCAGGGCGAACAGCAATACCAAATTTAAAGGCTAAAATTTGATGACTGTAATTCATACTTCAATGGACAGCAGTAGGAAGCATCAGCTCTCCTTTTTCCCCATAGTACAAAGACCAGCAAACTATATAAAATGACAAATCCAGTGCTATGGTTAGTGGAGGTTTATTGCTGTTTTAAGACATTTTAATGTTTTGTTTAAAGACAATTTCCTTGAGGAAAAAAATATTTCTAAAATAGTTTTCAGGGGGCTTTAGAAATAGATTTCACAAATTAGTAAACTTTTTTTTGAAGTTAGGACACAAAGTATGTAAGATTTTGCAGTGAGACAAGGATCAAGTTTCTTTTTAAAAAAAAGCTTCAAGAGTGAGTATACTGTAAACTTTATCCTGTGATAATCTATTGCTACTTCAAAAAAAAGTTAAATATAGCTTCCCTTGATAAATCAAAATATTTTTTCATAGACCTGGCAAGTGACTGCAGGTGAACAAAAGAATTTCACACCAAAATGCAGTTAGAATTGCACAGGACTGCAAGCTGGTTTATCTACTTCCATTTTAAAAAAACCCCAAAACAAAACACACAAAAAAATCCCAGATGCAGGACACATATGTTCTTCTCCCTAAAGTCTAGAAAACAACCACTGTAGAGTTACTACTGTCCCCAAACTGCTACTCCAGCTAGACAACAGCAAGTAACGCCGTAAGACTACTTCTGTCACATTCATCTGTTCAGACTCAATATCATTTCACATCATGGATCATGATCTTTTCTGAAGGTTTCACCTGGAGGGCAGAAAACGACCAGTTCAGTAGTCCAGAGAAGTCAAGTTTCATCAAAAAAACCATAATCTCATTACAGAAAGTTTTTTCAAGTTTTTCTAATGAGAGCACCACATCTTATCAACACCACAATGTCAGTTCATGAGAGCTTGCTCTCCTCATCACTCTCACACTCCAGTATCACACTTTTGGTACATTACTTCCCTTCTTTGGGGCATCAACTCTTCTTTACTAGTTGAGTGAAAACTGCAAACATGGACAACTTAGGCTGCTTCAGGAGACATAAAACAAAGCTGAAGTGCGCTTTGGTAGTTACTCGCTTTTTCAGTTACAGATGAATATCAATTAAATATCCGCTTTTAGAACACTCTTCTCATCTGACTACTCCCATGCTGCATGGATTCATTCCCTTGCATCACTCCAGACACAGAGTGCATTCCTTTCCGATTCCCAAGAATGCCAGGGAAATCAGGTAGTGGTGCTGGGGAAGGTGAGTTGCTTTTAGTTTGAAATACGGTCAGTTGGCTAACCGTTCTGTGTTATTAAACCATCAACACAAGAGCTTACAAAGTAGTCCGGAAAACCAAGAATTAAAGGCAAGATCTGCAAGTAAAAGTTAAGATTTCAATGGAAATAGGAAATTAGATGTTAATTATCATTTATGCCTGTTTATTATATCAAATATTACCATGGGAGGGAAGGGAGACGAAGAAGGTTGAGAACAGGTAAACAGTAAAGTGCTATCTACACTACGACCTGCACCAAACAGTAGAGTTGCCAAAGTTACAAGACTGTTTTGAAGAAATTCCCATTTTATAAAAAAAAGTTTTATCTGCCAGTACCTAACATTAGGTATGCCACTGGTGTGGCTTTTTAGATAAAAGTTGCAGTTTGAAAATTACTTTAAGTGAAATGAGATGCTTCACCTTGATCTGTCTTCTCATCCACAGAATACTTAAAGACCTTCTGAAGCTCTTCTGCTTGATTCCACTTACTAAGACCTCTGAATTCTGCAGCCTCCTTCTGTGAGCAGTGCTGTGCAATTACTTTCTTCTTAATATCTTTTAATTCTTCGTAAGTAAAGTATTCCATCAACATTGGCTGAAAAACCTGAAACACAGAGGAAAAAGGAACAAACTCTGATAAGTCTGGTGCTGACAGTGATAGTCGACAACGTTACAGAGACTTATTAACACAGAATTTCCTGTTTAAAATTCTCTCCAAGAAAAACATGTCATGCATTAAGAGAACCTAAGGACAGGACCTCAAAAGTTTGGAGTTCCAACCCCCTGCTTGCCGATGGATGACTGCAGTCTCAGGAAAGCTGCTTAACTGTTTTCCCCAACAGAAAAGGGAAGTGATTAAAGTTGCTTAAGCTATGTAACTTATCGATGTACTCACATGGAAGGCAAAGTGGCAAGGTAGAAAAACATGAGAAAAGATTTCTCTTGGACAAACTTCAGAAGATTTACTCTCTCGAGAATATGCTTCCCAGTTTTTGGATACCCATAAATCATCAGACTGGCAGTACTAGTCTATGCTTAAAATATAGGTCAGAGGCTGTTTGGGAGTGTCAGCTTGAGTCACGAAGCACTGGTTTACAGGACTACTTCTTCCTTTAAAGTTTTGCTACGAATCCCCTTAAATAACTACCTGCTGCAAACAAATCCCAGCCCCAGTGGACTTTTGTTATAAAACTTTTAATGGACCAAAATTTTCATCAATTTCCATCATAAATTTTCAATACATTCACTGATTCTGAACACATCACTTTACAGTCACAGAACAAAACAATGACATCACAGTCCTGAATGGCTATCAGCATAGCAACAAAAACAAAGAAATGAGAAAAAAAACCCTTTAAGCAATTTGTCTCTAATTCAGCCATTCCAAATGTCAAGGAAGATCAGCATAATAGTCAAGGAAGATTTTGACCTACCTCCTCTTCCTCTTTCATATGAGGAAGGAAATCCCTGGTAAAGGCTTCCAATCTCTCCTTCAACTGTTTTGCGTAGTTTAGCTGTTCATATTCATTCTGAGAAGAAAGCAAA
>VZTU01033396.1:70856-81750 GCA_013400835.1 Zapornia atra
ACTCTGACAAACAGTCCCCAGACAATAGGAAGGGGAGAAAAATGGATTACATTAATTATATTTGCCAGCTGGTCAAAAAAATAAAACACAGTTCGTGGGTGATCCCTCAGCAGGCTTAAAACACACCACACTAAACAGATTATCACAGCCACAGGTATTAGAGATACCTGGAGGCTTTCTAGACTTTTGAAGACATTACATTTAAACAATTTTAAGTTACAGCACAACTGCTTTTGTGTTTGGAATGCAAACTTGAACTGAGGAGTGGCACCACAAGAGAAACAGTCACGGTGCCTCCTGAAGCCTGGTGACAGATCTGTTAGA
The DNA here is from genome assembly GCA_013400835.1 of Zapornia atra. NCBI lineage: Eukaryota > Metazoa > Chordata > Aves > Gruiformes > Rallidae > Zapornia > Zapornia atra. The sequence goes on from VZTU01033396.1 coordinate 71,181, forward strand.
GAACAGCATAGGGGAAAAGGGACCTTGGGGTCCTGGTAGACAGGAGGAGGACCATGAGCCAGCCATTTGTCCAAGAAGGCCAGGGGCATCCTGGGTTGTATTAGAAGGGGTGTGGTTAGTAGGTCTAAAGTGGTCCTTCTCCCCCTCTACTCTGCCCTGATGAGACGACATCTGGAATATTGTGTCCAGTTCTGGGTCCCTCAGTTCAAGAAGGACATAGAACTCCTTGAAAGAGTCCAGAGCAGGGCCACCAAGGTGATTAAGGGAGTGGAACACCTTCCTTATGAGGAAAGGCTGAGGGAGCTGGGCCTATTTAGCTTGGAGGAGATTGAGGAGTGACCTTATTAATGTCTATAAATCTGTAAAGGGTGAGAGTCAGGAGGACAAAGCCAGGCTATTCTCGTGATAGGACAAGGGGCAATGGGCACAAGCTGGAGCATAGCAGGTTCCATGTGAATAGAAGGAGGAACTTTTTCACTGTGTGACGGAGCACTGGGACAGGCTGCCCAGAGAGGGTGTGGAGTCTCCTTCTCTGGAGACATTCAAAACCTCACTGGATGCATTCCTGTGAGATTTAGTCTAGGTGATCCTGCTCTGGCAGGGTGGTTGGCCTAGATGATCTGAATTCCCTCCCAACCCCTAACATTCTGTGAAATTTAAAAATTCTACAAAATCCAAATAGCCTGAGCCACAGGAGAAACAACAGAGAGTCAATCCCATTGCAAACGCAGAGATACTTCAGAGGCCTTTGGCTGATGCTGGGATACTCTAAAAGTAGCCAGGATCTGTTGAACTCAGTACTAACTTTATTAAACTCTTAAAAAAAAAAAAAGCAAAAACACGTCAACTTTATTTCATGTGAACTGGGGAAGGCACATCAATGATTTGAGGGCCACTGTGGTGCCAGCAATGAAGTAAAGCATGAGGTCACAAAATGTACCTAATCTGTTCCAAGTAACAGCACAACAAGGCAACAGTCACACTAAGTGCTGTTCCCCTCTAAAGTTCTTCATACTCATCTGGTCAATGCAGGGGGTTTGCCATATACAATACTTAAAATCATGACTAAAAAGATTGGGTTGGAAGCGACATGTACACTAACTTCATGCTTATTAAGAACCTCTCACAAGTTTTCTGCCATTGATTTAAGATCAAATGAATCCATCCTTCCTTCCAAGGAAAAAAATAGTAATTCTGAATTAAGAAATCACTTGATGGACATCTTTTTTAAGCCTCAAATTACACAAAGAATAGCTATGCTTGAAAAAAAATCTTTGTACTTCAATGTCATACCAGTTTTAGGTGAGCGCACAACTCCAATGGACTCAAACAGAGCCATTAACATAGCCAAGGTGAATGCAGAGAGAGATACAGCAAAAAACCACCCTTCCTTAAATAAGGTATTATTTAATTTTCATGCTTCAAGAACAAGACAACAGTACCAGCAAGATTAACAGTAAATGCTATTTATACAGTGCTTCATGTTCATGATACTCAACTGAAGGTAAATGTGTGTTCAACTCGTGCATCTCCTTTGTGGCTCCAGTGCTTTCATGAAAAAAAATTATGTGTTCTGACAAATGAAGACAAGAGATATTTCTATCCAAAATATGAAGAAATCAGAAAAACTCATGACTGCTAATTAAAATCACTTAGCAAAACACAGTATTATTTGGTTTCTGGAAGCGTTTTACATATTTGCCAATATGGAAAAATGTCTTCCAGGAAGCAAATTAATTTTCCAGAAATGTTAGTTTTCAGCAGGTAAATTGGAAGTTAATTTGTAATATCTGTGCCAAAAATACATTACATGAGTGGAAAAGTTTGCTTCTCTCTTAACAAGTATCCAAGCCCACGATTAACTAGCAAGGAAAAAGTAGTAAACAGGCATACGTATGCTGCTCTTATCAGACTAGCTCAGCAGTAAGCAGTGTGCTAACTTTCCCAGTTAGAAGTATCTCTCTACTCCCAGCTACAAGCTGGAAAATAACAAAAACACAAGGGCAGAGAACAGGGAAGGCAAAACTGATTTTTCCACTCTGCCCAGACTTCAGAAAACTAAAGTGGAATAATTACTCAGAGTAAGTTAGAAGTGGCTAAACTCACAAGCTGCTTTATTTCAACTGAAGGTATCTCCCAACTGCACCTGTAACTTCTGAACAACTAACACTAAAAACTCTGTCTGGAATCTAAACAAAAACAAAAGAATTTTTCTTCCTTTTCATGTATCATCACAAGTAAAATTTTGATATATATTCTATATAACCTGCTTTCTGGGTATAACCACTGCATTCAGTAAGGGCTATACAAGCAGCTGACAGTGACTGGAGGTGAAATAAAGACAGATTGTTCGTGATGATCAATGGAGATTAGGTTTCTCTCATTGCTTAACTCAGCAAATTTAAAACTCATTTAAAAAATTGTAAAATATTTTTCATCGTGGAGCTGTCAGACCACTTGGGTTTAAAAAAGCTAACATTTTTAGAATAGCACTAGGGGAAAAAAAAAGCAGCATGGCATCAGTAGTCATCTGCAACTTTTCACTCTTACATTTTTAGGTATAATCACTATGCATATGCAATAGCACTACAACTTAAAGGACAAGAACCTGGACTGTGCAGAGATATTATCTCAATTTTATGAGTAAGAAAATGGAGGGACCATAACAAGGTGTGCCTGCATCAACACCAAGAGCATGCAGTTTCATGCTATGCTTAATCTGCTGTAAATTAGGGCGTGGGGATGGAAGGAAACAACCAGAAGCAACAGCCCTGCCCCTGCTTCAAGCTGTACATTCCTACCACTTCCCTCAAATATGCATTAGAAATTACGCAGCTGTAAGATGAACCATTTGGTGTTCTGACCCAGTAACAAGACATGCATTTGCAGTGGGTTCTTCCTTCCCTGGTCAGTGCACCAGCCTGACAGCCAGACTGCAGTGACACCCAGTTACATGCAACATCTTTGTTAGGAATCCACAGTAAATTCAGTTTATACTGTTCCCCAGTGAAGAGGTACAGTGCCAAGATAGCCTAGCAAAATGGCTGACTGCCCTCTCAGCATCATCAGCTCCTTGGCTAATCTTTATATAGAGGTATACAAGGTGAACAATATGAGAATTACCTAAACTACTTCATACTCCAGCTGTTCAGATCTATGAAGCCTTAAATCAGAGGAGTACTATAGGTTTTCTATCCTGGCTGCTTTTCTTGGCTGTGGGTCAACCCAAAATAATAGTAATTAGGCAGACAGGCAGGACAGGACCTGGCAGAACTCAACAAAAAATCAAAACTTTTCAAATGCCCATCTCTAAATCTTGTCTATATAATCCTGTTCTCTGTGTAATCTCGTAATTTGTTTTGCATTTTAACCTTTGAGTTAATAGTGTTTGGGTTCTTTCCCCCTCTTCTTTTTGAAAGGCTGTTGCAAGATTTTAGTTAAGGGAGACTTTTTTCCCCCCAAAGAGCACAGGCAACAGGGTCGGTAAAATCTTGTACTCTGTATTTTGAAAGGCTACGATCAAGCTGGTAAATGCCAGGCATAAAAGCACAGTGAAGGTAGAAACAAACGTCTGTATTTTCATTTTTATTTGGGTTCTTTGATAGCACACTCTCACAATATATTACAGTTAATTTTGTCTAATCAGCACCTGTAGATCAGTTTTTGAATCATTAAGGCGTTTCAAAAAAATGACAAGACAACATGGGACTGACTGCATCAAGATTCTCAGTGATGAAATAGCGAGGAGGGTCAGACCCCCTCAGGGACCACAGCAGAAAGCACAGCTCAGGAAGCACTGGTAAATCAGCTGAACCTCCTCCACCATACAGTTTCCACAAGAAGTTATCTACCAGGGAAGATGGGCTGTCACCAGGCCTGCAGAGATGAACGCAACAAAACATTAAAGAAAAGCAATGTAGTAAGGGTATGAAGGAAAAGTCCTTAAATGAAAGCACGACAAACACTTCTAATGAGGTTGCAGCACATCTCTCACACATTCTAGATGCCATAGAAGGCTTCTTTCCTGTCTTGGATCCTGACACAGATGCTTCCTGCTAAAACCTGGCCTTCTGGCCTTCTGCCAGGACAGATTTAAGGTCCCAGGAGTGAAACAGCAGCAGCCACAAGGCTCTTCTCCACTCTCCCACTGCAGTAACTCACAAACATTGCGAAAACACTCCTCTGCAGCAGTCTCACTGCAATTTCCTAACAGAACTGAAGGTGGGCACTGGAAAAATTCACCACTCCGGCTTAATCCACCTTGGGCATGAACTGCAAAAACAAATAAAAAGCCAAGTTTCTCAAGAATTACAACTCATGGTCTATTAAACCATTAAAGCATATCCTAGAATAGCTGCTTAAAACCTGTACCGACACCAACAGACACTACAGTCTCTATCTTTTTAGAAGGCTTTTTTATTTTCCCCTGCACTACAGAGGAGGAGAGCATAAATTGCTGTTGCTTAAAGCAGAGAAGGGCAAAGGTGGGTTTTATTACTGCTCTCCAGAGCAGGCTGGAAGAGAGGACAAAAGAGCAACATGCAAAAGGTAAACAGAAAACTTCTTACAAATTGAGAGCAAAAAATAGGTGCTAAGCAATTATCTGGAACAAATGCTGCTACTGTCTCTGGCATAAGAAGATACCCCCAGGTTTTTCTTATGAAGGCCAAAAAGAAATCACAAAAGGCCAAAGACTGGTAGGAAAAAAAGTTGGTATTTTGCTGGGGGAGGATGGGGGGGGAATTGTGAGAATGTTTGCAGTGGAAGCAAGAGCTAAAATTGTCCTAAAAATATATAAGCAAAATTGTTATGCAGGTCTGAGGAGCCTCACTTAAACTCCAAAAATGTTTTATCACTGTCCATCCTCCATTTTAGACCTCCTTTGTCACTTTTCTTGAAAAGCATTTGCTTTAAAATGTAGATATTTAAAAGACATTATTGCTTCAATTCATCTTCAAAATATTCTTATGCATGAAAAATTAATTCAGAGGTATTATTTCCCAATAGGTAAATCAAGGAGCTACTGAACAATACATCATCCAGAAGCTAAAATGGAAAGAGAAATGGTAGAGTGTCTGATATAATACTCAGAGGCATGGACAGCTAATGGCTCACCTACCTCTGGACACTAAGGAGGAGGTTTAATTCCCTTCCATCAAGAAGGAATTTCCTTCCATCTTCGGCCTGTAGTGATAGCATAGCCCACCCTGTGCAAGCTTATTAACATTAGGCATCCTAAGTAGCTATTTATTCATTCTAAACATAGGTGAAGGCAACTGCTCATTGCTCCAGAACGTTAAAGTGGCAGTAACCAAATACTATGAATTACAGATTTGAAATGGCAGTGGAAAATGAATGACAGCATACCAAAATACTGAAAAAGGATTTCTGAAGTAGAACAAAAGTTTATCAATATTTGTTGATTAGAAACAGAAAGACATTCTTCATGGTACATTAATTTGCTAGTTTCAAGGACATCAAGCAAAAAGTACTTTGAAACAGAAAGTCAGAACATTGATTTGTCAGATTTTTCAGATTTCAGCCCCTCTTACTACCACAAAAGGTACAATAATAACATGATCACCTAATTCCCTACCCAACGCTTTACAATGTCAATGCAATTAAAGTCAGTAGTATTTTTCACTCCTAAAATGGTTCATCTTCACTATTCTTAAGCTTGTGATCTTGCAGTAACACATGAAAACAACTCATTTTCGAAGGCCAAAGCTTGCAAGGAGAAACAACTGAAGCACGACAGATGGCTACTGAAGTAAGACACAGAGGTAAAAGAAGTGCAAGTTATCAAGAGAAACCATTATTAAGAAGAACAGAGGAACTTTTTTTAGCTTTATAGAAGTTTTTAAATGAGTGCTAAAGATAACCAAGAACTTATCACTGCAGGTAAGCAGAACAGCATTTAAACTTCAAACAATCAGGACAGAAGACAGAAAAACAGGGGGAAAGTCTATATATACTTAGATTAAAAGAAAATGGATACTTGAAGTCCACTATTTGACAAGAAAGGCAGAGATGACAACAGCAAATTAAATACCTTTGATCAAGTCTTCATAAGGAAGAAAGTTAGGAAAAATATTTATGGCAAATAATTTTGAACAAGGAACCAAAAGTATAGGTTAGAAACAATAGTGAAATATGCATACAAGTTCAACGCATTCAAGTCAGCAGAACATGACAAAATTGGTCTGAATCTCCTGGAAGAACTAGCCAACAATCACTGAACCATCAAAAATAACTACAAAGATCTTTTGTAGAAAAGTGAGATCATAAGACTGAAGTCAGGCAAACAAGAGGAAGGACCTGAGATGATTTTGATCAAACACCCAAATGTTTCGCAATAAAGCTGAGCTAATAAAGCAGCTGTTTACTTCTCCAATGGTTAGCCCTCTTCCCTCCTCTCATACTGCCAACCTGGTTCTGGAGCTTGTTTGACCTCTTAGTGAGCCTGTTGTACTAAATCATTTTTCGCTTCAACACACTAGAAGAACTAACTGCTCGAAGGGCCAGACGAGCACAGAGGATATCATCAACAATTAACCCTTCCAGTAGCAGCTAGGTCTTAGATCTACTCAGTCACAGTATGGCATCTCCCACTAGTTTTCAGAGGTGGACAGAGTGAGAACAAGTCATCCATCACTGATAACTGCATTACAGCATTAAGAGGATGACTTTTTTTTCCCTTTCCTAAAGCAGCCTGAATTTGCTGGACAATTCTGCAACAGATTTGAAAAAGATTTGAAAACATGCTCTTCAGCTGCAGTTAACTCCACAAGACAGCAGGAAGTTTTAGCCCATACAGCAACACCAGGTGTTGTCTCTGGGGAAGGTCCAGCCAAAATTTAATAGCGGTACGTATCTAGACTAGAGTCTGCTATGTGAGTAGCCTTGATCTTGAAGCTAATGAAGTAACAACCGTCCAAGCACAGATTAGTTTAGAACAACAACAACAAAAAAAAATCTGATTTCATTTATATAACTAAACTACTTGAAAGGAAGGCAATCTATGTTGCAGAACATGATTTCTCTTGAGGTTTTTGATACTGTTTTGCCTGACAAACTAATACAGAAAGTCTACAAAAAAGTCTACAGAAAATCGCAGGGTAGCTCAAGCACTTGCAACTAATGCTCTCAAACCATTGCTACCTGCATTTCCAGCCAACCCACAATGGCATTATCAATACATTATCGGTTGCAATCTGTGCTGCCCCATGAAACATGCACATTCTGGAGTGCAGGAAACACAAGACCACAATGCAACAACACAAACAGTCTTACTGGAAACCAACATGGTGACCCAAACAAGTGCATACTTTTACATATGGGAGATAAGTCTTAACAACAAATATAAAATTTGAGTATTGGTCCTCAGAGAAGCACAAAACAAGTATGCTGCTGTAAAAAAAAAAAAAAAAGCACGAAGTAAATAATCCAAAACACATCTGTTCTACTCTACCCAGCACCCCATTCTGCACAGACATCAGGAAATCATAGATGTAATCAGGCTGAGGTTTCACAGGAGTTTAAGCCAATCTAGTTGCTGGCTATCATGGTCCCACCCTCTGCCTCACACTGGCTCCAGCACTCATCTGACCAGTGCTTACTGGCAGGCACTGCATCAGCAGAAAAACTACCCTGCTTCAGGAAAAAAAAAAAAATGTTTTCTGCCAGCTTACAGCCTCTATGACTCACTTCGAGTGCTGATGGGAGCAAGAAAGGCAGGCAGTTGTAACAGTGGCAGTCAGATCGCTTCAATGGTTACAGAACAGCAGCTCCGTTCTGACAAAAGCAACAAGTACACCGAGGGACAGGGCGCGTGACCCATACGGTGGAGTAGAAAGAATCAGGTTTGCTTAGCCCAGAACACAGGTAACTAAGATGGAGGGCACGGCTGCAGTCTGCAAACGGGCACAAGGTCTTCCTGAAAATGAAGAACGATTCACTAGAGATAGGACAACAGAATCTGCTCTATTTGTAGCAAAGATGACGTCAGGCATGAGGAAAAGCATTGTAACCTGCTGTAGCACTCTGCTACCTACAGGGGGGTACATGCTCTGAGGACTTAAATAATCTACTTATCACCACAGCAGGCAATATATTTGCTAACTTTGCAGGTTTCCTTGCAAAACAGAATTTTAGTTGTTATTATCCAAATCCAGGGTACTATGTACAACACAGGTAAAAACTCCACCTAAGAAACCAGCCAACATTTGGTGAGATCTCTGCTAGCAACAGTTAAGAAGCAGGATAACTTTCCTAATGCATCCAACATCTTAAATGTCGGATTCACTATCCCATCTCACATGAAGTCCTAGAAGAACAAATTAAAGTGTGTTCTCTGTTCTAAAGGAAGTACCTGCATACTTCACCCATCAGTAACATTATAGTTGTTACCCTGAAGAGCAAAGCAAATACATCCATTTCACCCTTGCTAACGTTTGGTGGAGTTTACTACATTCAGCAGCTAACAGACAGCAACGATATTATAGGTCAGAGGGAACATGAGGAACAGCAGGTAACGTGTAATTCACAAAATTAAAGATCCCTCAAGGACAAACTACATTTTTAAAGACATGGCTTTACAGATAATAATTGCTGTGTAAGCAGAACTACAGTCTTAGTACAGCATCTCAATCACACAAGAAGGAAATTCAAACATAGTTCAGAGAGTTTTTTCTGATGCAAAGCAGTGTTAGTCTAATACAAAGGTCACAGCCCAGGCACAGTCTCAAAGTTCTGAAACAGGGTAAAGGATGCAAGACTGAATACTTTTCCAAAAGCTTGCTTTTTTCCATTCTTGCTTGCACTTCTTCGAAAGAAGGAAGAAAGCAAGCTCCAGTATTTTTTTTTATTAGAAAATTAGAAATTACCTTCATAGTTTTAGGCAAATTTGCTAATACTTAGGAAAACCAACCATTCCCTGCTCATGCAGTTCTACTTTTATCAAGTCATGGTAAGTTTGGTCAAAACTTTGTGGGAGGCTCTATGAAAGTGACAGAAATGCCTCCCTAAAAACAAAAAAAAGCCCAAATGACCACAGTATCTGGAGACTGAAAGAAAACGTATTCAGCTGCTACCAACAACACACTAATACTGCTGCCAGGGGAGAAGAGTCCCAGGTGTTTGCTTCCCTTCACAGAAGATCCACTCTGTTCAGATATCACTGGTTTTCATGCTGTCACAGATTAAAAATAAAGTTAACAGCAAATGCATTCACTGATAAAAAGGCAAAATGAAGTTACAGGAGGTCTCGCCTTCTCCTCCTCCCAGACCCCTCTGTTCAGCACATCCAGTTAGCTAACCCAGCAAAACACAACCCACGTTTTCTTTACCCGATCAGCAAATTGAACAGGCTCAAACAAAGGGATCTGGTGGGCCCCAGGGCAGTACAAGGTGGCATGTGAAAAACGGGAAAGGAAGATAACTCCCTTATCCTCTTGGTAGCAGTAAAGTATTATAGTGCCTCTCATGTAGCTTCACCTTCCTTTTAAATGCCTGACATCCAATCTGGCTCTCCAAACAGCCATCTATGCCCAGACAGGGGAGGCACTACTTCTTTTCAGCATACAGTCAAAGCTGTTAAGAAAAGTTCGCATTTCAGGTGGCACAGAAGCCCTGGTTATTAAGTACCCCGATGCAAGAATAAAAGTTACTTTTGCACACAAGTTATATATATTTATTTCATGTTTTTTAAAAAACCTACCCAGGGTATCTTTAACCTACTCACCAGATAAAAGCTGCGCATAAAACCACAGGCACGGCCGTTTGCAGACTGTTACCAACACTACCCACAGCACCAGTGCCTTCCTTGGCACCGATTAATTAGCAAAAAGCGAGAGGGCTTGGTGGCTGCCTCCTCATCGCTCCCTCAGCACTACGGCCCCTCCGGGGCCCAGGGGGCGGCTGCGCCGCCGCGGCTGGCCACCGCGCCCCCTCGCCAGCCCCGGAGCAGCAAGTCCGGGGAGGTGAGAGCCGGCGGCCCCTTTCCCACGGCCGGAGAAAGGGAAGGCGCTGGGAAGGCGTGGTCCCCGTGAGGAACCGCCGGTCTCCAAGCAGAAGGGAGCGGGACACCCCGCCGGGGGCCGGCGCGCAGCCCGGCACAGCCACCGAGAACCGAGAGGCGAGAGGGGCCCGGGCCCGGCCCGGAATGCACCGAACGCGACGCGGCAGGGAAGGCGGCTGCCTTGCTGCCCGCGGCGGGAAGGGCCGGCGCGCCCAGGAGCCCCGCAGCAGCTGTGAGAAGTTGCCGGCGGGGCCGGGGCGGCGGAGCGCTGACAGCTGCGCACTCCCGAAATGCTCCCTCCCGCCCCGGGGGAGCGGGGCAGAGGCTACCCCCACCCGCTACCTTGTCGCAGTAGAGCCCCACGAGCTGCTTCATCCGCCAGTGCGGAGCCGAGAAGACATCCACCTCCTCGGGGAAAGGAGCCATGTTCTCCCCATAGAGCCGCGGCGCTAACGGCGGCGGTAACATCCGCTCCGCGCATGCGCGCCGCGCCGCGGAGAGCGACCTGGGGCCACGTGACCACGGCCGCCCCGCCAGCGCCGCCGCCCGACC
>VZTU01033396.1:81967-118363 GCA_013400835.1 Zapornia atra
CAGCGCCGCCGCCCGACCCCCTTCCCCGCGCACGCGCAGTTCGGCCCACAGCTCCCCGTGGGCAGGCGGCGGTGGGGTGGGCAGCGGCCACGGCAGCGACTGCCCCTCAGCGGCGGCGGGGGGTTGGCAGGCGTCCGACCGGGCCCGGCGGAGTGTGGCTGCCCCGCGGTTGTGCGCGACGAACAGCGCTCGGCGGTTTGGCCTGCAGGATGCCGGGCTGGAGGAAGCTATCCAGAGCTGCGGGAGGGCCGGCTGGTGCGGGCGGGCTCCCGGGCTGCGCTCAGGGCACGGCCGCTGTCCCGTGGTAGCGGGTCTCCGCGCCCACCGGCTCACCCGGTGCGCCGAGGGCAGAGCGGTTTTTGTGCCTTTAATCGGAAGGAATTAAAAATTGCCTTGTGCGTTTACCTGAAGAATCACAGAGCGTTAGGCGTTGGAAGGGACCTGGAAAGATCATCTGGTCCAACCCCCTGCCAGAGCAGAGTCACCTAGGCTACATCACACAGGAATGCATCCAGGCAGGGTTTGAATGTCTCCAGAGAAGGAGACTCCACACCCTCTGGGCAGCCTGTCCCAGGGCTCAATCCGTCACACTCACAGTGAAGAAGTTCCTCCTTCTATTCACATGGAACTTCCTATGCTCCAGCTTGTGCCCATTGCCCCTTGTTCTATTGCTGGCCGTTGCTGAGAAGAGCCTGGCTTTGTTGACGTGTTTTTGCTTTTTTTTTTTTTAAGAGTTTAATAAAGTTAGTACTGAGTTCAACAGATCCTGGCTACTTTTAGAGTATCCCAGCATCAGCCAAAGGCCTTTGAAGTATCTCTGCGTTTGCAATGGGATTGACTCTCTGTTGTTTCTCCTGTGGCTCAGGCTATTTGGATTTTGTAGAATTTTTAAATTTCACAGAATGTTAGGGGTTGGGAGGGAATTCAGATCATCTAGGCCAACCACCCTGCCAGAGCAGGATCACCTAGACTAAGTCTCACAGGAATGCATCCAGTGAGGTTTTGAATGTCTCCAGAGAAGGAGACTCCACACCCTCTCTGGGCAGTCTGTTCCAGTGCTCCGTCACACTCACAGTGAAAAAGTTCCTCCTTCTATTCACATGGAACCTGCTATGCTCCAGCTTGTGCCCATTGCCCCTTGTCCTATCACGAGAATAGCCTGGCTTTGTCCTCCTGACTCTCACCCTTTGCAGATTTATAGACATTAATAAGGTCACTCCTCAATCTCCTCCAAGCTAAATAGACCCAGCTCCCTCAGCCTTTCCTCATAAGGAAGGTGTTCCACTCCCTTAATCACCTTGGTGGCCCTGCCCTGGACTCCTTCAAGGAGTTCTATGTCCTCCTTGAACTGAGGGACCCAGAACTGGACACGTTATTCCATATGTCGTCTCATCAGGGCAGAGTAGAGAAAGAAGAAAACTCACTTCACCCAAATAAACTGAGGAGATGATGACATGAAGAACGAAGAGGGTGTCTGCGGGTAAATGGTGTTTGTGCGGCCGCTCAGGTGATGTGTCCCAAACTGGGCTGCAGCCCTGCCCAACTTTTTGCAGCATTTGTGCCAGATAAGCAGAGTTAAGTGCTTACCTTTTTTTAATATCCCAGACAAAAGGAGCGGGAATGCCAGCCTGCTGCATACTCATCAGCCCATGAGGGGTTTCAAAAGAAGTAAGAACACTTAGCACAGTTGAGATCACACCTCAGTCTGGGAAAAGATGTACATGTCAGCCAACGTGCACCAAAACCAGTACTAAAGCAGTACTAAAGCTACCGACCAAGCATGGCCGTGTGCAGTAAATGTCCCCAGAATAATGCCTGCAATGAAACACATCGTAAATGCCGCAGACCCTTCTGCCCAAAAACTGTTCCTGTACAAAACCTGTGTTGCATACACTAAGTAAAGGCTAGCTGGTTTATAGATGTAAGCAATTAATCACGAACAGATAGAAATACTTCAAGCAAAGGCACATCTTAGTACAGTATTCCTGGATGTACTAAAGGTACATCTTTAGTCCAGTATTCCTGGATGTAGTAATGCCTGGGAATAAGATGCAAAATGGCTGATAAAAGTAGCAGATAAAGAAGTGGGAAGGTGTGATCATGTGATGAGGGTTACCTACATCACACTCTGCACTATAATCTTTTTTATCTCTTTATCTAAGGAAATGAGGCTTAAGCAATCCAGTATTGGGCGTTTCCTTATCCATTCATCCTTTACACCTCCAAGGACTTTTGAACATGCTGGCCTACTTAATCAGATTTGCAGATAATCTTGGAGTGTTAAATTCATACACCTTTGGGAAAGGATTTAAAAAAAAAAGAGAGGCAGTTACGCATAAGAGAGAAGAGAAGGCAAAGCACGGGTGTTACGCAGCTGGCCAGCCAGCACATGGTTGCATTTGCTGCTTGGCTAGTACACACAGCTCAGCCTTTGGCTCGTGTGTTTCTTGTGCAGAGAGTGTATCATAGCATACAAGGGGGTGGGTGAGACCTTGGGTTACAGCTGGAGTTGGAATTACACACCGAAGACACAGACCCTCCAGAAACACTGTTTGGTGAAGTTTGTTGCTTACAGAGGAGTTTGCTATAATACGAGCAGTTCCAAGGTCATGTTTTCACACTTGAATCATGAAGTCTTACAAAATGGGTACATTCATGCCTCAGTAATAACAGGGAAGTAATGTTCCCACCTATTGCACCTTCCTTCTGCTGTTAGTTACCACTCCCATCTGGTAGAAATAACAAGAGAGAACATGTCCGTTCCTCATTGTTGAGGGCTTCAGAATATAAACATATGCTGAATTTCATAGCCCTTTGAGTTAATATTCAGTTTGTGAACTACAGTATCTCCAGAGATAATTGTGCTGACTCTGCTTCCTGGGCATGGACTCTCTTATAAGAGAGAGGGGGAGAGACTGAGGGACAGTGATCTGCATCCAGGCTGGTATGCCAGACCTTGGGAGGCAAGATGAACAGCCCACTTGTGGCAATGAAGTGCATTACTACAAGAGAAAGTGCCTGATAATGGGATTAAAATACTGGAGGGTTTTTTCATTGACAGGTTTAGTGGGAGACTTGGTCATTTTCTACAAGAATGTACACAGAATGTTTCTGAGGTTAGATCCTTCATTAATGTAAGAGAAAAAGACATCATGAGATTTAATAATGATAAGCTAAAGGTAGCCAAGTTCAGGCCAGAGCAGTGTGACTCTCAAGGCTATCAAATCATTGGGACAATTTCCCTGGAGATGTGTTTGTTTAGCCATCCCGTGAAGTGAATACATGAAGTATTTAAATCAAAACTAAGAACATAAATTAAGAATGGCTGTGCTGAGTCAGATCAGAGGCCCTCTGGGCCAGTGTTGTGTTTCTGGAAGTGGCCAGGAGAAAGTGAGCTTGATAGGCAATGAAATGGGGATGCCAGCAGTTGTTTGACCCATTTCCATTTCCTTGGGGATATTATGACAGGGTTACCTCTTTTTTGTAGAACATCACTGAGCAGTACCCACATCTTCTTCCCCAAGTTGATGAAGGTGTGTCCTTCGAGAAAAGCTGTTCCAAAACTTGGTATACATCTTCATGTCTTTTTAACCCATACTGTATTTTAAGCAGAAGTTTTAGTCTGACTGAATAAGTGACTGCCCTGTTCTATGCAGAAGATCACATCAGTGATGTCTCTGGTTTCTGTGAGCCCTGAAATTATTGAGCAACGTTTGTTTGCAGAAAAGTTGATAATAAACAAAAAGATTGGTGACTTCCATCAATTACTGCACTCCTTAATTCTGAACCCAAAGCAGTGCCCTGAAGCTGTTTGATTAACATTCTGGTGGCCAGGTTTCAGAGAGGTTAGGAAAAAAATTGTGAGAAAAAGCATCACAGAAGTAACTGAACTACAGTATTTGTTGTGCCTCTGACATACCAAGCATCCGCTTCTGGGTAGATCTGGCTTTCCTGAAGACTCCTCTGCAGGCAACGAGCCAACTGGTTATCTTTATGATGGGAAAAACCCATCATCATCAATTTACTTGATGATTAGCAATGTTTTCCCTTCGGCAAAATCTATCAGCTGAGTACCATCCATCAGCTTCAATATAAGCAGGGCACTCTATAAATACATCAATAATAAAGAGGTATGCATTCGCTGAGGCATGGAGACTATTCAGTAGAAGAAGAACCAGCATGTTCCTCAGAAATATGAGTGTGTAGAGAAATCACTCTAATGTTGAAATTTTATTTGTTTTTTAAAAAGGGAAAAAAAAAGTAGCATGGCTGTACTTGCAACAGTGTATACCACAGGAAATTAACACTGAAGGTTATATTAATTTGTGCCATTTGATGACATAACAAAGCAGAAGTTGAAGACATTTTTTCAGTGCACAGGAAATGTGTCTTAATCATTTTTGTTCTTGTTATGCTTGATTCCTGTCTGCAAAGTAGTTTTGTTTATGAAAACGTTAAAACATGTGTTGTGGCACCAAAATGTCCCCATCAGTATCCAGGGGAGCGGTGGATAAAGGGATGACTAATGTTGCCCCTATGTGAAATACATGAACGCCTGAGTATTTGGGTGTTTATGCAATTACTGCTTTACTAGCATATTTCAGATTTTTTCATTTTGAATAGATACTTACGCATTTTTTTCAGCCACTACAGCAGTATGTGCAAAAAAGCATAGCCCTTTTTAAATGAAAAGAATTTTGCTTTCAAGCCCTTTTGATATTTTAGGAAGCTGTAGCATGGCAGCAAGTATTAAGCAAACTTTTAATTACTTTAAAAAGTAATTAAAGTCTGTTTCTCCTTTTCCTAAAATGTATTGTAATTCTTCCCAGTTATCACCAGGTGGCAATATCATGGCCTTAAAAGTCTCGTTTTTTCTGAAGTGGGGAACAGTTAGCCTTGAGGAAGTGATGTATCCTTGTGCTGCAATCGTTCCAGGAAACAGCTAGATTACAGCTCCCAGCGAGGTTCAGATTTCCGTCTAACTTTGTCTTATGTGTACAGATCTGTAGCCAGTACCGAAAATACTAAATATTAATCCTCCAAGTTCCCATTTAAATTGTATCATCTAATTATCTTTTTTTGCCTCCTCCTTTTTTTTCCAAGAACTTGGGCTGTCAAGAATTCACAATGAAGAGCCTGTTTTTGTCTCTCTTACTTGTCTCTGTTCTGTTTATGAACAGCTTCTCAGAAGCGCAGGTAGGGAAATGGAAAGGTGAAGGTACAACGCAAAATCTGGAAAATATTGTCATGGGAAGATGCTATGACTATATTAGACTTCTGAATCCTTCTCTTGGGTAAGTTTTTGTTCATTTATGGATTATTTTTTAAATGTTCTGCATGAAATTGTTATTGATCAGAAGCCTGATGTTTTGCCTCTAGCCTTGAAAGTGATCCTGTTGTCTGGAGACAAAAAATGAAATTTCACAGAGGTCATATTAATAAAAGCAGTGTAATTAAGGCAAGATTCTTAATCCTTCAACTGTTTATTTCACACTTCTCCCCGTGCTAGTGCCAGAGTGTTCTCTAAGGAGAACACCGCAGAGAAATGGTGGGCATGGTACTTCTGAAGTATCAAATCTGACAGTACTCCTGGCACAATCAGCTTTACTATGTGTGCCTTGTATGTCAGGTCACGTAAGAGGGAAAGCACCACACTTTATAGCTATCCCGTGGTACGGAAAGAGACTCTATCTCGTTCCGCCTGAAAAAACAAGTAGCAATCAACTGCTGAAGTGTGATTACCCGGGAGGTTTCATTGTCTGTGTTAATTGCACAGCACTGGAGGTAAATCACACACTTTGCTACAATGACTGCTTTTTCTGTCTTCCTTAAATTGTTTGAACTTTGGTAAAAAGGAAAAAAAACCAAACCCCAGCCTAAGAAGGACAGTCTCCTGGAGTTGAGTCCTTTATTCTGCCACTTTATTCTTGATAATTTGAAGAGGTATTTGCAGAGGGGACCTCTCTGCATTCCTGCCACATTGAATCGTGGTCTTAAATAGGGTTAGATTGTGTTGCACAGTATCAGCAAGTGTCACCTCCTTCCCTCAACCTCCCATTTTCAGTTCCTGCTGCAAAGTAGGCAGATAGAGGACTGAAAACAAGTCCGTGGCTTTTAACAGAGGCAAACCAACATGTTTCTTCCTGTTACCATTCTTATCAGAAGCATTTCCTCATGAAATAAAAAAATCATCCTAATGCCCATAATCCAGTACTGAAATTTCAGCTGAACGGTTCAAGTTTGGCAAATTTTAAAACACATCACCATGGAAGGTGCCAGTAAACTTTAAGAACAGATTTCTACACACCTACATTAATGTAAACTATGAAAATTTGAATCAGTTAATAGCTGTGTAGGTTTACAAAGTCTGTTCTTGCAGTAGGGTCGAGATAGGTTGAGTTTGGGACATGGCTAATAATATAGAATACTCTAAAATGAGCAACCTAAATGATGGCTATAGTGGAAATGGTAACTTTATTGGTAACTGATTTGGGTTTTTTGAAACATAAATACAATATTCTTAAAAGTATTTCTGTATGTCTCATGTTTATCAGTTTTCTGATCTAATAAATTTCTGTGACATTTTCACAATATAAATTTAAAATGGAAAAGTCTGAACACATTCATCACAGTATTCTTACTCAGAATAGCATGAAGCCAGACTGGACATTAGGACTGCTTTCCTGAATTAATGCACAAAATGGCTTTATAAAAAGAAGATCTGAACAATTACGTGGTGGGTTTTTTTTCTTTCCCATAGGTCTATAATAGTACAGTCTAAACAAAATGGAAATTTCATATGCAAAACATATTCTAACTATTTATACCCCTTTCTGTTCACTGTCTGTTTCTTGATTGCCCCCAGGCTAGCTTTTACAGAGGCATAGCCACCTGCATAGATTTTGTTCCTGAATTTATGTGAAGTAACCAACGTGCAACTTTTAAAAAATAAAACAGAAAAGAAGCTAGCAAAGCATGTAGGTACACTACAACATAGTTAAAACATGAAGGTATTTCTAGAAACATAAGAAAAACTTTATCTTAAAATGGAACCTGCAAAATGGCAGTTAAAAGAGGCATTTTGCAAAATGTTGTGGCTGTGTAGAAGTGAGGGATTTGAATGAAAATTATATTTGAAATTTTCTAGTAGGAATATTCTATGTGAAACAAATATTTCCATAGTGCATTTCCCCTATATTTCTTTATTGATATAAATATAATATTATCTATTGCACTATATATAATGGAAGCTTTGAAAACATATTTTTAAACTAACTAGTATGAAGTAAATCTAATCTGACTTACTAGTGTCTGTTAAGATTGGAAGGAAATGTCCTGAATGGTCCTTCCCCACCCTGTAGTTTCAAAAACTATTTTATGCCCCCTAAGAAATTTCGAGTGACAGAGCAGAATAATCCATTTGATTTACAAACTGTTCAAACCTGGATGAGAAGACATGAAGAAAAAAAATGCAGTAAGTGAATTAACCAGAAAATTACTGCTGGATTCAACTGTCAAGATGTTAAGAGTTCAGTTGATCATCATTTACAAGTACTAGCATGAATAAATGAAGACTTACAGTAAACAGCCCTTTAGCAGAGTAAGACATAGGTGTAAACGATTTTCAGAAGCTAAAGTTTAACAGCTTGAAATCAGACATAGGGTGAAAATCCTTTTATCAAGCAAGGCTATTTAAACATTGGAACTACTGAACAAGGGTCATGTTGCATCACTGAAGATTTTCAGATCAAGATCCCATATTTGCTTACTATATATTGAGAGGGGGTTTATATAGCCATTGGAAGTCATTGCCTACAGATTGCTGGCAGAGAATCTGAGGTCTGCTTTCTGCATGGGAGCTGCGGAGCTCATCGCAAGGTGTCCTTTAACTTTCAAGTATCCGCAACATTCAGCATCACAAAGCAGCTCCTTAAAGCCTCTTCTGAGGAGAAGCCCAGGGAGGTGGTGGAGTCACCGACCCTGGGGGTGTTCAAGGAAAGACTAGATGTTGTATTGAGGGACATGGTTTAGTGGGAGCTAGTAGTAATAGGTGAATGGTTGGACTGGATGATCTTTTAGATCTTTTCCAACCTTGATAATTCTGTGATTCTGTGATTCTGTGAAGTGCCAGCAGAAACCTGGCTGCCTGTGAGTGCCATCAAATGAGCAAAACACCAATGGCAAAGTTTGAATTACTGATCAGGACTACTGTTGTTCGAGCTACAGCTTTGCAATTAGAGCTGTGTGTCAGGAATGCTGTATGCCCATGAAATACATTATTCTGTTCTGCAGCGTTCCGAGCAGAGACATTGTCACAGCCTGTGTGGGGAATGAACTGTGGAGAAGAATCATGGAATGGCATGGGTTGGAAGGGACCCCAAGGATCATAGAGCTCCAACCCCCCTGCCACAGGCAGGGCCACCAACCTCCAGGTCTGGATCTACACAAGGTTGCCCAGGGCCCCATCCAACCTGGCCTTGAACACTTCCAGGGACGGGGCATCCACTACTTCTCTGGGCAGCCTGTTCCAGCACCTCACCACTCTTTCTGTAAAAAACTTCCCCCTAATATCTAAGAAGTGGTGAAAGTAACAATTCCCTCCAGGCAGACTCAGAGCTGTGACAGATAAGACCTTGCAAATCCAGAGAGACAAAACACTTCGGTCCCTAGATGGCCTGCCCTGTCCTTCCGTGGGAAGTTATTGTCCCCGAGACAGAGCTGGCAGAAGGGAACTGCCAAAGTGCACGCCCTAGATTCTTATTTCAGGCCCCCCTACACGAGCAGTTTAAGTGTTGAATCGAACAGTATTGTAGCTGCTGCACAGTGACAGTACATGCCCCACACGGTCACTGTATTCGTTCCAGCAAGGTAAAGCTACATAATGGTAAGGCCTTTATACAAAGACTGCATCTCTCCATCAAAACCATTATTCTGCAATCAAAACTTTGTAATAAGTCCTCCTGCACTTGAATCTGATATTTTAAGAGTAATTTTACATTCCAATAGCTTTGCATATTTCAACTGAAATGGCTTTTTGAATCTGAAAAATTTCAGAGAAAGTTGTTTTCTTTAGTATTCTACAATGCTGGATAGCAAGTTCACTGTGTATACCATACCATCTAAGACTGTTGTTGAATTACTCTGTATTTCTAATTTCACACTGTAAATCCTAATATTTTTATTGCTACTTCTTCCACATCTGTTGCTGTTAGGAACAGGCAAGACCTATATGCTCTTTCCAGGTGGCACGTTTCTACCACCTTGACTTCAGTTTTCTATCTTAACCTCATGGGGGTTTTAATTTGGGAATATGCAGAAGTTGGGAACAAATTATTTTCTTACTCTGCTTTAAAAAAAACCCCCACAATTCTGCTGTTTGTTTGTTTGTTTCAATGATTACAGTGAGAAGAATTGTTCAGAGATGTGGGAAGCATTTAAAAACGCATTTATTAACAAGGATCCTTGCAACATTCTACCTAAGGACTATGAATTATTTATCAACCTATCATTGCACACAATTCCCCCTAACAAGGTAATGATTGTTAATATTATGCCAGCAGTCCGGTGACATGCAGCGGATTTTCCACAACATGGTTCAGAACTGACCAAGAGTCATTCTGTGGCTGACTCATGATTCCTTGTTTTCGGAATGTCTGTAGTTTACAAACTAGCTCAAGCTTCATGGCATTTTTCAGTGTCCTTGGCTAGATTTATTTTATGCAGTAAATTCTCAGCAACTTGTCTATTTTCATACTGCAAAGATCCCCCATTTTTCCTGCTGTGCTGAAAACACTGTTGTAGTGTGTGAACTTCCACTTCACCTTTTCCTCAGGTTGGGTGCTTTGCCTTCAAAGATTCTGCCTGCTACCATTTTTTGCTTCCATTCCTCACAGCCAAGTCTCAGGGCAATGACATCTTACACATTGACATATTAAACAAGCATAAGCAGAAATGAGATAGGACACTTACATGCTAGGAAACAGTAAGGGTTTGATGTGCTGGCAATTGCAGAGAACTGTGAAAGTGCGAAAAGCACATCTCTTCATGCC
The DNA here is from genome assembly GCA_013400835.1 of Zapornia atra. NCBI lineage: Eukaryota > Metazoa > Chordata > Aves > Gruiformes > Rallidae > Zapornia > Zapornia atra. Next base: position 92,017 of record VZTU01033396.1, read on the forward strand.
ATCATACCCCATCAGAACATGTGGTTTGGCCTTGTCTGAAAGGCTGTGCTTTAAAGCAGTTTTTCCTCGAGCACAATTATTCCTTATCTCTAAATGATACAAGCTAAACCCACATATACTCCTGTCAACACAGCTTAATTCATTAAATGGTTTGCAAACAGAAATATCAGCTAGACCTATGATTTTTTTCACACCGTAAGTCAACACAGCAGTGTGAGAGAATTCTGGTAAAATACATCTGGCTTATAAATGCCTGTCTTCCCTTTTTCCCCCTTTTCCTAAAGCTGAGCTAGACCTAACTATATTTAACATTTAATATAGGTTTATATCTATTCCCACCATGGTATGAATGTCCCTCAAGCCTCCAGTGATCAGAATTTATACTACTGTTAAAAAAAAAATTGTTCCTCTAAAGAGATAGCTATCACCTCTGGTGGTTGCCTTGGTTTTTGAAAGAAATACCAAAAATATGATGTAAACTGTTTTCAACACCCCGTAATGATACTGCCCCCACACCAAAGCAATTGTTGATTTCTTTTGGTTTTTTTTTCCCTTTCTTTATATAGTCCCTCTTCTGGGAAAACAATCAGCTGCTAGTGAACAGTTTTGCTGGCAGAGGCCGTCGCTACATGTCGCTGGGTGATACTCTGTTCGGCTTCTTTGCAGATTTTCTAAACTGGTGTGGGCAGGCAAACAGCAACGGTAAGATGGCAAGTGCTACATTAAACATCTGTAAAACCATAATGGAGACTGACTGCTGTCTTTGGGAGGAGCTGTGTGTGCTCTTACTGCACGAGATAGCTTCACGGTGTCATGCTCTCCTGTTCTGTGTGAATATTTAACATTGCAGTCAGGGGAGGACACAGTGGAATGTGTCCTCAGTGGAATGTGAAAACAGTGCTCCGCAGGAGATAAAGCTCCTTCTCGGTCCTCTCAGTGTGGGGCACTATGCATCCCACGTACAGAGTTAGCCCTTTCAGCCAAATTATTGAATCCACACAATGTCACCGTTCCTGTAAACTGCAAAGGATGGAAAATGGTAGAAACTGTCAGCTTTCAGCTTTCTAGTGTCAGACTATCCTGTATGATCAGTGAGTAATGTGTAAATGCATTTAATTGCTTTCTAAGGTCCCTTTTTTAAGGGACCATAAAAAATAAACCATTTTTACAGTTATCATCTAATAGCAGAAATCACATGCCTTTCTACAGAACTGGACTACGAATCCTGCCCTACCACAGAAGAATGTGAAAACAATGCAGTGGAGTCTTTCTGGAGGATGGCCTCAATCACTGTAAGTAGTGCATTAGTGCTGAGTTCCCACATTAGGGTGTGTTCATTCTGGGTGGTTTCAGGAAAATGGATCAAAACAGGTTTAAGTCTGTAACCGTGCTAGATTATTTCCTGTGATACAAATACACTTCAGACTGTGCCCAGTGTTTTGCTAAGAGGAACCTAACTTTCACCTTGGCTAGATAATGTGTTCAAATCCTTTGTTAGCTTTGTTAATGCATATAAAGCATACACTAGGCATAATAAACACACTAGTTGTCTACTGAATAGAGGTCCTAAGCAACACGACAGCCTTGGTGAAAACACCTTATTTGCAGATCAAACCCAACACAGAGTGCCAAAAGGCTTTCTTCCTGTGCTGAAGAAACTCTGTGAGAAAATAGTCAGAGAAGATGCACTGAATTCATGCACTGCCTATTCAATTCCTGTCCTCTCTACTGCAGTGACACTCAGGTACTAGTTGGGTATTATTTTCACAATTCTGATATTCTTGGTAAAATTCTTTCTTTGGTCATTGTAATACAGCACCAAGTCATAGGACAAATATGTAAAGATGAGTTCTGAAAAAACCTTGTTATGTATTGCAGTATGCACAGCACAGTTCTGGGGTGATACACGTCCTGTTGAATGGTTCTGCAGCTGGAGGAGCTTATCCACAGCCAGGGTAAGAAAACTGACTCACTCACATGTACAAGGTCTGATGCCTGCAGAAGAAGGCATCAGTTGTTTGGTTCTTCTACTGCACAAAGCATGGGAAGTATAGCTGAAAGAGCCCATTGCCTCAAAGTCTGCTGAGTTGTGGGACAGCTGTTATTTGTCCCCAGCTATAGGAATTAACATGAAATGGATTACAAACTGCTGTGGCAAGCAGGACAAATGGTCTTTAGAAGTAGCCTTCAAGTCAGCCAGTGTACTGTGTCAAAAAAGATGAGCATTACAAACTTCGTATTTGGGGACATCTGCAAGGAGAGGACATTGTTAAAAGGAGTGCAGTTGCCAGGCCTAGGGGCAAAGTAGGTAAATTCTACAGGGAAAGTGCTTTGTCCTGCTATTTGTCCATGACCAAGAAGGCAGTTTGAAATCCATTATGGTTTAAGAAAGCAAAAAGGCCAGTTGAGAAGCATTAGCTTCCTCTTCTTATTCCCTCATATACTGACAGATTTATTTTTCCTGGTGAGTGTAACACTATGCAGAAGCTCATCTAAGCATATGTTTAAAAATTACTGTAAAAGTGCACCCTTAAAAACTTTAAGTGAGTATGTGGTTATAGTGCCTGCCTACCTATGATGAAAAACACATCTTTTAGTACCTTGGCAACTGTCCTGTTCAAGGCAGATCAAAAAAACATTTTTTAAAAACCCCATAGATCAGATCCTCCTCCTGTGTGCTCACCAAGGACTAAAATGATCCTTGAAAAGTTAGTTTTATCTCTGGATAGGAGAGAAACATGAACCATCTGTTCCAAAACTCACACTACCCTACTTACCTCTGTCCCCCAAAAGATCCATCACGGTACACAGCTTTCAGCTAATCAAGAAGGTTTACATGGTCTCCTTGGGTTGGTCAGGTGGTCAGCTGGGATCAAGTCTTCTGCAGATGATGATACCTGGCAGCATGTCAATGCCCAGAATCCAGTTTCCTTATTTCTGTTAATTTACAGGTTCCTTATTTCAGAAGCAACTTACACATAAATTAATTTCACCAGTTCCCTGGGTTGCCTGTCTGGAGGTATCATGACCAGTGAAATCTCTACCACTGCCAAGAAAAAACAACAAAGCCAGTTGCTCCATCTGTTTTCTTTGCTGTCTTCTGGTCCATTTATGACTGAATTTAAGAGATCATGTTTGAAAGAGGCTTAGAGTTGAGTACGTAATAGCAGAAGGTAGTCCAAAAGATCTAGGAGCCTTCCTAAGCATCTCTCTCATCTGCTTTTAAGCATTTCAAAGCCACTCCAAACTTTATCCTGCATTACAGTTTGTAAACTTAAGTCATCATTAAGTCACCTATTACCATTTCAGCTACGGTTTATTTGTCACTTCAGACCAAAAGAACTTTGCTCCTTCACACAGTATGAGTGCAGTTGGCAAACTTCTTTAGTAATGGTAGTTGGTTTAAAAGTTGGTTTGCTGAAGTTAATAGTATGATTTTCTGTCAGTTTCTGATTCCTGTAGTTAAAGATTCCTTTATATTTTGGAGGAAGCTGCATTTTTGCTGGTAATAGCATATTACCAGAATGAGCAAATGAGTTAAAAACAATTTGAATCTTTATTTTTTGTTATATTTTCACTGTGTGTTTAAGACAGGGTTGGACACCTTGGACAAACCGGCAAGCCTGCTGTTGCTCCTGCTAGTCTCTGGTTAGCCACTGCTGAACCAGACTTGACTGTAGGAGCAACTGTTGATATCCACTTCCTCATGTTCCACTTCTCCAGAAGTTTAAATTAAGTTGCTAACTTCATGAGCAGGCCTCAGCTGGCTGACAATAGACAGAGAGAATCATATCTTGTACTTCCACACCAGAGCACCAGTAACTTGCCTGAAGGCACCAGGAGGACAGAGCGGTGGTTGCAGTGCCGCTGTCAGTCTCACCCAGGAGGGGACAGCTAACAGTCCCTTCTAGCCTAAGGTGTCTCAGAGCATTTAAAGTGCCTAAGAGACACTGCAGCTCAGAAGTAGACTTTCAAGAAGACACAATAGGCAAATTAGAGCACACACCTGGGCTTAGGCATGGACCAAGCATTCAGTGCAGACACAGCCCTTATAAGCTTTCTGAGGAGAAAAAGAGCAACGAAAAGGTAGAAAATCATTACAGTACATTCTGCTGGAAGAGTTGGAAATCCATGGGTTTGAAATGCCTGCATCTCACAAAAAAATCACTTTACAGACATTAAAATAATTCTTGGAATTTTAGATCTCTTTAGATAAGACATGAGGAGGAAGTTCTTTATTGTGAGGAGGTTGGTGAGGCACTGGCACAGGCTGCCCAGAGAAGCTGTGGCTGCCCCTGGATCCCTGGCAGGGCTCAAGGATGGGTTGGATGGGGCTTTGGGCAACCTGGGCTAGTAGAGGGCATCCCTGCCTATGGCTGGGTGGTTGGAACTAGATGTTCTTTAAGGTGCCATCCAACCCAAACCCTTCTATGGTTTAGTTGCTATTTTATTATTTTGTTTTAATTGTTATTTAAATACCTATCAAAGTCAATTTACACAAAGCAATAAAGTAAAAGATTCCGTGGACTAGGAACGGACATGGTCTTACATATCCTAGAAAAATACTTTGTGTTACTGTTGATGTGATTTTGTACCTAGAAACATATTTGTCTTGTAGATGTTAATATCTTTTTATTGAAAGCAAATTTGCATTGTGTCTACAAGCAATAGCTACAAGAATGACTTTTTTTTTTTTTAACCAACTAACAAATGCTTTTTGTTTTGTTTTTGCATTTTTTAAAGTTCACTTCATTCTGGCTCACCTCTACATTGTAACTTTTTTTGTTAGCTGAGCCCCTCTAACATGAAGAATATGAAAACAAATCTTCTGATTAAATCACAGAATGCCTTTAACCTTTCAGGACATCAGGAAGTGAATCAGATTTTTTCTACTGTGTGTTGAGTCTGATTATAATCAGAAGATACAAATGTGAAATCAGGCAAGCATATATCCTACAGCATGAGCAGAGCCTTCATTAATGCAAAGGGAAAAAAGATTATTTTTCATGTTCTCTGTAGTTCTAAAAATTTGTTTCTTGAATAAGTTTTTTTGCAGATTACGAAATACCCAATCTCCAGAAAGACAAAATCTCACAGGTTGTCATTTGGGTTGTGGATGATATTGAAGGACCAGATATGTAAGTCACACCTTCTTGAAGGTCTTTTCCAATCAAAAGCATTCTATGGTTCTAAATGTGAATTTACTATGGATGCATGGGAATATTAATGTATTTTTATTGATTGCTTTTTCCAATTACTTTGTTGGCCCTCATATGATTTCTTTAATTGTATTTACTGACCAGTGGGGAAGTAGCACTGGCCTTTTATACTTGACGTTGGTGAAAGCTTTAGAGTACAGTAGGTTCTGTACTATGCTAAACTTTCTTTAGCTGATTGGACCACAAATTTAAAAAAAAAAAATCAATGCTAGACACAGAAGCTGCATTTAGGATTGTTTCTGGGGTTTTTTTGCTCTCCTGTTGTTCTCTTGTTCTGTATTGAAGAGGGCAAGCTTCTAACAGCAAGAATAAATCTATATATCAAACTTACTTTGTGAAGGCATCTACTTTAGCACCACCTAAATAGCTGCTGAAGAATCTTACAAATGAAACACTATTTCACAACATTATTTAGCTCTTCTTCTGTTTGTCTAGTGACATATTAAAAGTGGAAATATTGGTTAATAACATTTACAAAAGCTACACTGGCTGAAGCCAATCTTCCAGTCTCTGCAAATTCAGTATAAATTGTTAAATGACTGTAAGGAAATGAAGCATTACAAATAGCAATGTGCACCAGTATTCTGTAGGTGTTATGGAATGCTACTAATTCCATCAAATTCAGTGGAAGGAAATTGATAATAAAAGACTTGCAGTAATATTGAAATCTCTTCTTACAGAGATTCCTGTGGAACTCACACTGTAAAAATATTAGAAGACAGGCTGAAAACCCTTGGTTATGATGTCACCTGCACTGACAATTACAAGTGAGTGAAAATCCTTCGTTAATATGGTGCATTTGCAGAAGCCCCTCATCTGTTTTAAATGATTTCTCGCCTTGCAGTACGTAAGTGCCATTAATGTTGTGTCTTCTGTAAGAAGCTGATGTGCTGGAGGAGTGATGGCATGTTCCTCAGGCGTAGCACATTTCAGCTGTGAACTGACCAAAACACTACACTGTCAGGTATAATTGTATAATTAGGTATTGCATAATTAGCTGTACCAAATGTCAGGCACAGAAGATGGCTGCATGTCTTCAACTTCACTGTAAAACCTTTATTTAGATTGAAAATGTAAATAACAATTAAAACCACTGTTGAATCTCTGCAGAATTACTAGTTAGTATTCACAGATCTAGTTATTCACGGTAGATCACAGGGTAAAGATAACTGAAGGGAAGCTTTAGACATGATAATATTGTTAAGTTTGTTTCATTTTTTCATGTGTTTTCCTCAGTTTTCTGCCTGAAAGATGCTAAATAAAGCTGTATCTTCACAGGTCTGTAATGTTCTTACTCTGCCTGGATTATCCCGATGATTCTAAGTGTACCCTCCCATCGTAAGTAAAAAAGTTCAATCCATCCACAGTGTCACTGTAACCAAATAAATAGCGCAGAAATCAACACTTCAACGATTCCACCTCTATCTTCTATTGTATATTTGCCACACACAACGTACAGTATTCTCACATTTATTACTTACCAGCTATTGAGTAAGCAGTTTCTATCTACAAATTGCACACAATTGTCTGTGAGCACCTGCTATTCAAAACCAGGTGTTGATCAGCTCTCATCGATCACACAATCACACTGTATTTCACTGATGGTGTGAATTAAGTTTGTAAACATCAGTGCTCTGATGCAAAACATTTATAAATTTGGAATTGCTTTCATTAATGTTTTTCCTTGACTAATGACAGCGTAGGTCAAATGGCAACAGATCTAAAGGTCATTTCTCCAGCTACTGAAACTGTCAGTTCCAAATACTGAGGATGTTTTTTTTTTAAATCTTCCATCTGTATGCAAATCAAATTTCTGTATGTTAATCTCTTTACCTTGGGATAGTAGGTTATCTGCAGGGAATACAGATGACATCCAAGATCCAACTTTCTTAATTAGCAAGCATCACTCCCAAACTCGGTTTTAATAGTTTCCCTTCCTATGTATACTAAAAAGAAAAATATGGAAAGAGGATTAAGTTAATTTATGATGTATTTCAGTGAATTTACAGTAAAGATGACTGTTTTCAATTGTGACTAAGTTTCCTTATCTATATGCTGTTGCATGCATAGCTACACAAGGTACGTTAACACCTGAATATGAAAACTTCCTCACAGTTTGGAAAGCTGCTGGATACATAGATGCATAAAAGTAATTCTCTAGTTATTTTATGCATAATCCATGTGTTTGGCTATGTCCTATCTCCTGCTGTCCTTTCTGCCCTAATTCAAGCACCTGCAGATCTTTTGTATCTCAATACCTCCGCAAGACTGCAATGATAACTTATGCTATGAAAGACTTGATTTGCTGCCCCTGGTTATGGGAGCAGAGAGGTGCGACTCGGGCTGGCTTGCACCTGGTTGTGTGGCAGTAGCACTTCATGCCGTGCAGAAAAGGAGATGTATCTCAGTTTCTGGAGCATGTGTTCAGTTTTTAATACACACTTACAGAGAAAGTAAATATTCTCTGTTCCTGTTGATCACTGAAAGCTTTACTCATCTTATCATGAGACATCCAAATTACATCCCAGCACCAACCAGCCTATAAATGTGTGATAAAAGAGTGGCTTTTTAAATACCAAGATACCCTCAGAGTCATTTGTGGTAGTAAATCATAGAACAGGCTTCCATGCCTGTTAAGGCATTTGTTTGTTACTAGATGTCATTTGCATGGCAGATTAAAACAGTGTTTTCCATGTTCCACCAGTAGATGGTAAGGCTTTTGCTCATGTGTCAAAGGGAAATCCAGTCATCACATGCAAAATCACAGCTGTGAAGGTGGTGTCAATATTAGCAATCTGGAGGATAAAGTGCTTTAGAGGACTTAAAAAAGAAAATAGAACTCTTAACAGAAGATTTTTTTCTTCTCCCAGGTTTTAAGCTATTTCCCTCAAAGTTTTCCTCAGCTGAGGAAATGTGGATGAAAAGGCTTTTGGAAACCATTAATGTCATTTTCTTTCACCTGAGGGAGGAGCATACCAGTTCTCCAGTATTACCGCATAAAGCTTGCAGTATGGAAGCAGCCACCCCTTCCTCTCCAAATATGTCAGTACTTAAATTAACATAATCACAGGTGTTTTCTAAGCACCACTCTTACACTCTCCTGGGGTAGCTACTAAGCAACTCAGCTGTTAGCATGCTTCTTGGGAAAGGTTTCTGTGCTTCTTTCCTTCCTGAGCCTTTGATTCCCTCGGGTATGCATGGCAATGTAGTAGCCTTGATTCACTTCATATCTACACTATCCCTAATCAAGAAAGATCTTCCCCATCTGAATGCTAACTAGCATTGCCTCACCCTAAAATTTAAGTCACTAAACTATTTCAAACCAATGAAGCTCTTCCTGAAATCACTTCCTTCTCTGAAATAATCTCCATTGGCATCAGCTGCCCTTTCAGAAAGAGCCTTAAGCAGATGTGTATAAATTATTTGATGATTATCTTCTAGATCTGTTTTCTCTGTGGATGGATCCCCGCTCTCTGATGGTCCATTAACTGACATGGGAACAGTTTGGTCAGTAGTGGTGTCTCTGTTAAGAGTGTGTGTCTGTTAAGAAAAGGTTTCCCTCATGCAGCATGTGCTCGTTGTGCACACACCATGTTTTCATTCTTCTGTAAGAAACGGTGAGACTGGACATGCAGGGCTGGTCACGATGGCTGTTTGCTGTTAGGAGACTGGCAGCTGGCTTAGCCTCCAGAGTATAGCATCCCAAACCTAAAAAACCATCAGAGCTGTGCAAGTGACATCTTTTTGGCACTGCAGCTCCTGTTACATCCGCATATCAAAGAAGAGGGCAGTGTCAGGACAGCAGAGGGAGGTGCTGCAATGCACCTGGGGCTTCTTGGGTATTGACAGTGCCCCTTAGCTCCTCTCCAGACTTCAGCTATCTTCCTGCTGAGTCAAAATGCGAACTTCAGCTTGTTAAGGTTGTCACCCTGATGTCTGAAGAAAGCTTGTAAGTAAAACAATGCCCACTAGATGGCAGAGATGGCTTACAAACATCAACAGCAGGGAAGCCAGATGCAACCTATTAGTAGTGGTATTTATTACTTGCATTACTGCAGTGTCAGGGAGACTTAGAAATGGATCTGGATACTGTTGTGTGAAGTGCTGTGGACCTCTAGGACCACTGCTTCTAGAAGACCTCTATCCTATCTCAAGCAAATTTCTAGAGACTGCAAATGGACATGGAGAGACAAGGATAGAAAGGAGTGTTCCTAGGGTTTTGCACACAGATACCCTGTTCGTAAAATCATGACAACCAAAGGGAATCTGGTGGCAAGCTCTAATAAACTTCTAGCTTAGCACTTGGACTGAAAACTTCATCCTTGGCAGCAAACCCTTGGTATTTAAAAGAATCCTAACTCAGCTCTGTGCTGTGAACATCCTGTTTGTTTTCTTTTCTTTAGATCTGCACCAGCAGCACAAAGAGGACCTGTATCTTCAGACAGAGGAGGCAGCTGGAACAAGCTCATGTTTGTTTCTTTTGTAGGCTTTTTGTTCAGATTTGCTTTAGTGTACTAAGTTTATCAACCGAATCCATATCCTGTGTTTGCCTTAGCTGGCTCTAAGTTTGATTTTAACTAATTTCTAACTGCAATTTCACCCTAGTTCTGGGACTAGCAAACCTGCATATTAAAACCATGCATACTTCTATCTGGATACCAACTACTTTTAGGATCAAAAGTTATTCTACTGCTTCTAGAAAGCCTCATTCTTCATTTTCCTTTCTCAAATAGAAGAAATCCATTGCTTTTTCCTCTTGCCCTTATTCTCCAGAATTAAACTGAGAGTAATACTTCCTGTTCACATATCTCAGAAAGAAAAGCAAAATTTTGTATCTCCTACACAGCTCACATGTCCATAAGACAATGCTGGTGTTTGGCCTAGGAAACTATTGGATTATCATGTTTTGGGAAGCAGACATGTGAATTCAGATGAGAGCAAGCTTAGGTTGCTTGAGTAGTACAAGACAGTGGAAAAATTTAACTCCTTTTCATAAGTGGTCCCATACTTGGGCCAATTTCACCTGAAACTATCACACAGCAAGACCTTGGCTGGTGTACTTGCATTCAGTATTTTACCACATACTATTGATTGCTTTGTCATCCACACAGCTGCCTATTTCCTGGCCACTGGGTAGCCAAGAGTCAGGAATATCAGGTCTACAAAGCTCCATGGGGTTTTCCACCATGATGTGACTTGTGGCATATCAAATTCTGACAAGAACCTGCCAAGTCAGATATCTGCCTATTCCTAGGGAACTTAGCATGCTTCAGAGTATACTGAGGAGAGAGCAGATGCCATCCTGAAGGTCTCTTTAGTTACTTCTGTGAATTATTTAAGTGTTCTAGCTAGATGCTCCTCTGAACTACCTGGACATCGAACCATCAAGATGAAACATAAATCCTTGGGGAAAAAATAGCTTTTCTAGAAAATAAATTTGAGTAGCTTTTTTTGCATTATCTATTAGCTTCTGTATTATTTATTTGTGTTTGTATTTGCTGGCTGTCAGGAAACCTGACTAGGATGTTCCTGTTATCTCAGTGTGTCTGACTGTGGTGGTTCAGCCCCAAACAGTGGCTGAGCACCACACACCACTCACTTCTGGAGCAGAAGGAGACAGAGCCTCCATGGACTGGGATAAGGACAGTTCACTGACAAAACCACCGTGGAAGTAGAACAATAGCAGCCAATCACACTCACACCCAGTGACAACACAGAGTACCTTACCGACCAGATGATTACAGGGTGCTGCACAACACAAGGACCAACCTGACACCCCAGCCTCACTCAGACTGCCCTGGAGGCACACAGGAACCCCCCTCCATAACCAGCCCCTTTTATGGGGGAGTGATGTCAGGTGGTGTGGAAACAGCCTGGGCTAACTCAGCTCACCTGGGCTGGCTGCTTGGGGAGGGTAACTCTGGCCTGGCCAGAACCAGGACACTGATTTAGGATTCCATAGTAGTTTTAGAACCTTTCAGTCCCTGGTACAACTATATCATGTTGTATGTTTGAAAGATAAAATATCTAATATATGCTATTCCTTATTGTCTGGCTTCCATTCCTGTAAGAATCTTTAATTTGGTTTTCATGCAAATCCCTGTACATTACACACATGGCTGCATTTGCCTGTGTCACAGCTGGGTGTAGACTCCAGCCTGAAGGATTTTTGTGTCTGCTTCAGACACTTACAAAATTACTAAAATCAGAAGTTACAGACATTTTAAAATCTGGGCTGTACGATGCTTCAAAATTGTTCCCTACCTGTGCTGAAATATGAGTCCTTTGATTACTTCCTTCAGCATCCTCCTGGTTTTCATTGCTTGTTTGATGCTGCCAGAGTGGTAGGAGAGGGACCTGTCTGTTTGTAACCCCCACACAGCGTGGATGACCAAACCCAAGCGGGTTTGATCAGCCTTCTGTTTGCACACAGCAGATCACATCACGACACACTCTGTACTGCAGGCTGTACTCACAGCACACATGAGGCTCACAGACAGGTGTCCAAGCCATCCTTTGGTCTGGTGCTGGCCTACCCACTGACCTTTATATTCTAGTGTGCCCTGGATTCAGAGAATAGCTTCGACCATTAATGAGCCGTATGCTGCTCAGGCAACTGCAGTCCACAAGCCAAGCATCCCAAGCTGGACGACTTTTGTTTCCCAGCCTAGTAAAAGCTTTCCAGCCTCTGGCTGCCATCCGCTCCGGCAGCGCAGTCAGTACTGCCTGGTACATATGATACCAAACACACTGTAAGAAGTGCTAAATAATTCTTTTTTGAAAATTAAAAAAGTAAACTACAAAGTAGGATACACATGAATCAAATCATTTCAGGTTTTATTTCCTTTTATTTACTTCATAACTTTATATGAAGAACAACACAGAAACTTCATGTAGTATTTCCTTATTTCTAATGTTCTTCTCCCATTACTTCAGTTCAGTAGGAAGACCTTTTTTTTCAGATTTTTTTTTTCCCCCCCAATATATGTTAATAAAGTGTCTCAAACCTGCTGGAAAAAGTCTGGGAAGATATGTAAAAATTTTTAGCTAACCAACAAATACAGCTAGGGAAAAAAAAAAAAGAAGGCAAAGTTCTCTCCTTCCTGAGATTCTTCCTGAGATTCTTCCTGAGTTCTCTCTTCCTGAGATTTTACAGGCAGGAAATTTCAAGCTGAGTGTCACTGGTTGCTCTGATTTTAATATAGTGGGTTTAATCCCTGTGAAAGAACAATGTGACATCTCAGAAGCGGAGGGGAGGAAGTGTCAGAAAAGTGAAAAACAAGAAGTCATTTGTTACTCCTGGGCAGAAGAGGATCCCCCATATCTCCTTTTTATTTCCACATCTACAATGCATGTCAATAGTGTAATTTACATGTGGATTTTACATTTATGTGGTAAGAATCAGCTAGATATGCCTTTGCTATGTCTATGATACATTACTATCCGGCTACTCATGGTAAATGACAGCACCACATACAGGAGCATTGCAAGGTGCTCTGCATTTCTGCAGACAGACCTGTGGCAGCCACTGACACTAAGGTAGTGGCTGAGATGGAAGGAAATGAAATAATTTCCTGACTTCACCCATTTTGCAGGCCATTTGAGAACTCAGTTATGTCACACTTTTCATTCCGATATAGAAATAAACTACCCTTCTGCTAGCCTTTTTTGCCCCTTCCCTGCTGCACGTGTTCCAGTCATTCTAGCCAAAGTCTAATTCAGAATAACACATTTTTTTCAGCATGTATGTGCATGCACAGATATACATCTGCTCGTATCTGCTCTGTCTACTTTTAAATGCAAATTACCAAGTGCTCTGGAGTAGAAAGTTAAGAGAATAAAGCAAGGACAACTTGTTCACCTCTCTGCCCTTTCTATACTGCTGGTGTTTATTTTTGTCATATTGGCTTTGATGTGATATTCAGTTGACAACTGTGTTTCTGATCAACAATCTCAACTGTAATGAAAGTTGAACTGAAACCTCACGAAGTTGTGTAATACTTATTGTTCAAAGCAAGCTAACTTTTTAAATAGTTTTCAACTGGATTAGCTAGAAATAATCCCAATGTATTCTGCTTCAACAACAGAGAGCGTAAAGTGCTTTTAGCAGAGCTGAGAAGTTTGGTTTTAAATAGCTCAGTATGGGGAGGCACAACATAGTAATTTAGGCAAATGTTAGGGTGGCTGAAACACTTTACAAGCATTTTCTGATTTTCAGGTTTTTCCTAATTCCAGCTTCTGCCCAGTCTAAATTTACCAGCCATTTTATTTAGGGGGTGAAGAATATAATCTGTCAGATTTTATTTATAATCTGCAGGCATTTAATTTCCTACAGTCCCCTGTGAATTACAAAGGCAAGCTCAAAGGAGACCCCCGTTCGCTTCCTGCAGCAGCAGAGTACAAGCGCAGGCTGGCAGGGAGAGGAGCGCAGGAAACTGGAGCCTGGGAGCACGGCACAACGTACCCTCACACTGTGCCAGAGTATCCACCCTGCTCAGCAGCCCCACTTCACCTACCTTCTCCTCTCATTATTGCCACTCGCACCAAAGGTGAACCTGATCTCAGTTCAGATTAGTTACTTCTTACTTTTAGCAGAGCAAGTGAGTGGAAAATTATGGTGTTGGAGGTTTTATAAAAGGGAAATGAAGAAGGAAATTCTATTGAGTCATTCACATTGCCTTTAAGTAACAGGCACCGAAATAAAGTAACTAGTCCTTGACTTATGACCATTTGACTAGGAATACCTCTGCACTCCGTAAGCAGTAACTGTGCCAAGTTCCCAAATTGCAGGCAGAGGGGATGCTCCAGAACTGTTACCTGGAGTAACTCAAGTTATACCATCAGTTAAAACAATTAAGAAAGAAACAGTATTTTTTTTAAACTGTGTGTTTTCCTGGGCAGCTCTTCGTGATTACAGCTGGTGAAGTTTGATATCACATGTTAATAAGGGCTTGGATAAATCATTAACAAGGAATGTCAGCTACTGCAGGCATAAACTAGGATGGCATTTTAAGAATTTGGCAAACACAGGCTCACCAAATTGCAGGAGGGCTTTTTATTTTCCCTCATCTGAAACAGACAAAGTCAAAATAGCAGTGCTAAGGAAATGGCAGGTATTCTCTATGACATGCTAAGCCAGGGTACAGGTGTGGAAAAGCTCCTAGGTCACCCTATACCACTTTGAAGAGCAGCGAGTGAAAAGCAAATGAACAGAAACAAGTGTTCAATCAAAATCTTGCAATCTCAGATCCCAGCTGTGGAACGTGCTGGCTTATGTTGAGCTTCATTCTTACCTTTTGTTTTAATGAAAGGTGACAGAAAATCCAGCATTGGTGTTTCCATGAAGGAGAATGAATGCTTCAGGCTTTCACCCTGAATTTTCTGTCGTCAAATAAAAAAGAGCTGCTGAAATAATATGAAAAGGCAGTAATGACAAGCAAAATATGTGTTAGATATCATGCAAAAAAAGACAGTAAGAATAACCAATAAACTTGGAAGCCACAGCATCAAATCTTGGACAAATATTTATATGCATGTATACAAAAGCATGTTTTACACAGCTGGAAAGCAGGAAAGATCTTGTTTTACAAGTTTATTGGGTTTTTTTGACCTTTGAACTATCACATGGATCTTTTCCAAGTGGCAGATCTAACCCCTATTGCTCTTTCAGGAGACTTTTTGCAGCTTACTCCTGTGCTTGCAGAGCATACTTCTCTATCCACTTTGTTGCCTTGGCTGCCTCAGTGGGATGGGGGCCTGCTGGATATTATGTGTGAGCAGCATAATAAGTGGTACTGGCCAGAAATCAAGCACTTGATTGCATGTGAGGTTACTGCATTGGCTTTTCCTCTGCACTCAAACTAAACCTTGAAAAATGCTTTGCACAAAAAAAGTAGAGCAGCCTCATCAGAAATCACAGTAAGATCCCCACCAAAGCTAGGTGATAGCTTTCTTGTAACTCTGACTTTCTTGCAAACTCTTCTGTTGCAGCTGTTCCGTTTTGTATGAATTAAACATGGCTTGAGTAAAAAAGTATTTCCTTCATAGCCTGATTCACGTTGAATGCATGAGTCATTAAATGTGGGTCCCCCACTCGGCAGACCTGTGCTTTAAACACTGTATCCTTGAACGTGGGTGGTGATACTTGGTAAGGTTTTTAAAAGTTGCCTAGGAAAATTTTCCAGCATATTAAAGTAGGCATAAGAAAAGAAAAAAAAAAAAGGAGAAACAACCTGTTTCCTCAAACTGTTCTGGAGCTACTCCACAGCTTGTGTCCCCACTCTGCCTCCTTCCCCACCAGCAGTGTTTGTACGCAGGGGATCTCTCAGCACTCTCCCTTGCTCTGTGAGAAAATCAGTGCACCCAGCTATCACTTCCTCCTTTTTTTTTTTTTTTGTACAAACCCACCACTTTGAGAAAGATATTGGAAGCTGCAAAATGCAAAAAGCAGCACTGGTGACAGCAGGAAATTCTTCAGGCAACAGCAAAGCTTAGGAAGTACCTGTACAAGTGCCAGGGTCTCCAAGAGAAGGGAAAGGAGCAGATGGCCTGACACTTCATGAGATTCAGCAAGGGAAACAGGCACAGAAATGGGAGGAAGAAGCTTAGTCCAAAGAAGGAGAAGTTATGGAACATTTGGGATCGTTGTTTGCAATAAACAAAGAAAAAATTAGTCATCAGTGTCTGTTACCCCATCTCACATGAAACAGCACAGCCAGTGTTGTCCTGGCCCCAAGTGGCCCCAAGTGAGCTCGCACAGCAGCAAGCGGAGAAGCACGTGCTATTCAGACAGACAAGGGGAAAGGAACTGGAGTGTGCACATCTGTGTGGAGAAGGACTGAGGAATAGCTGTTCCAAAACACCCTTTCCCTGTACATGAGCTTTAAACTGCACATCCCATCCTAATGCCTTTGCTTTGCAAGGCAGTGTAAACTGCTGTGCAGTTTGAAACATCCAAGCGGAAGGACAGATGTCACAGCTTCTCAGCAAGCTCAGGGTATGTCTGTGTTCTTGTCAGTGTATCTCACTGGATACTTGATCCTACTGAAATAATCTGACCCTCCATAAATTGCATCCCAGAAACAAGCAGCTTAAAATCTAGTTGTTCCCATGCCATTTCAGCAGGAAGTGGAAAAAGCACGTCACTGATTTAGGCATTTAAGCTCTGCTGTGGGCCCTGGGAACCTCCCATCCCTCACACTATCTCCACAGCCTGCTGTAAAACAGTAACATATGAAAGCTGGAGCAAGTGGTTTTCTCAGCAGAAAGGCTTTTAGAAAAAATAACTTATATACAACTAAAAAAGCCTTTCAAAACATCCTACAATCACCACTTAAAGAAGAACTTCACAGGAAAATAGGCAAACAGGAATAATTATCCATGCAAAGACAAAGAAACCTTACCTATCCAGGCAATCAGGGAGGTTCGGAAAGCTAATTTACTGATGAGGAAATTTTAGCCCTTACTAATAAAAGATTTCTCCTCCTTACTAAAGCACAATGTTTGATGAGAGGAAAAGACATTTTATCACCAGTTGTGATCTCCCATTTGAAAGTAAGGACATTTGGAAGGACAGAATAGGGTGAGACAAAGATTGTGTGGAGGACTCAAGGGAACCGAAGGGTCCACAACTGCTTCTGCTTCACCACATCCCTAACAGAAATCACTGGGAGGGGAGGAAGGGAATTAATGCTGACACAGCCACACTGTAATTTTACCACAGCTTCCCTTAAACTTACCTTTTTCTTTCAAAATTAGTGGAAGCATTTCTTAAAATCTCTTAGAAATGACAGGTGGACGGGTGTCAGAAACCTTGTTGTAAATGCCTGAACATCACAACTCTCCATGAGCACTTCCATATATTACAGCAACAAAGCTTCCAAAAGAGGAACCAGAAACTTATCCAGAAGAGATCATTTCTTCTCCTGTCTAGAGGGCATGTTCCATGTTCAATGATACTGTGAGCAACCCAAGAATGGCAATTACTACACACTTGCTTTCTGGAAGGGCCTGTCATACTGTCCTCTCTCTTATTTCATAACGCTAATGCTTAACTGGAGAGACAGCTTTATTTTTATAACATCTTTAGCTGTCCATAGAATTTTAACAGTCTGTCATGCTGGGTGTGTTTATTTTAAAACCTGATGGCTAAGATGTTTTACCAAGGACATTTAAACTTCTAATCTAGGCAGCAGAAATAATATTCCACAACATGTTGCATTCCCAGTCAACCTTAAGCTACCTGGAGATTCGTTCTTTTACATAATTAATTTCAGCTATTGTCTTGAAGGAAAGATTAGCTAGATTTCCATCTGTCTTCAATTCCCTAAATCCTAATATCTTTAAGACCTGTCTGATCAAGTTCTTTAGTTCCACTAGTTGTTCATTGGAAAGCATGGAGATCTGTTTGCTTGCTGCAAATTGTTATCACAAAATTGTAGCTTCAGAGAATCGTGTAGATTGGAAGGGACCTTTCGAAAACAAGCGTAGAGATGTAAGCCAACTTGTCCTTGCTACCTTCAGATGCATCTCATCTGGACACAGGGACTTGTATTCAACAAGTGTGCTGAAATGGTCTGTAACTCAATCTTTCTCTACCATGGGTAGTAATTTTCTCCCCAAAGCCCTTAGGAGTCCTTAGTTTGGTTTCTTGCCTGCCTTTGTGCCCCTGTGCTCCTCTGGGCTTGTGCAGATGAGCCTCTGCAGATGTGCAGATGGCCTCTGTGGTAGGGCTGGGAGGAGCTGGGCGGGGTATTATTTGGTTTCCCCATCCTGCTATTGTCCCTCTGAGCTCCTTTGTTGGCATGCAGATGAGCTTTGTCACGTAACAGTCTGGGCAATGCTTCTACATTCCTCCCAGTCCATCCCTGCTTCCCACTTTTTCCCCATATTTTTTTCCATGACTTTAAGCTTGGTCAGGAGTTCCATGTGTGGGCAAGCTGGCCTCCTGTCACATCTCTGACTTCCTGCCCATCAGGACAGACCACTCTTGTGCTTTGAGGATATTGTCCTTAAATCAACTTGCTGTCTAGGGCTCTTTTGATGTTGTGTCCCCTGGGGTCACACCTACCAACTCTCATGGAAAAGGGAAAATTCAGTCACCAGGGTTTCTGTCACACTATGTCTATAGTTTTGTATCTTGTTTTCCTTCATAAGGCCATTTTTCAACATTTCTGAAGCAGTAATTTCTGACTAATTGTTCTGATCATAACTTTGCCCATCCTGCTGGTGAACATCTAGAAATGGGTCACTGAATCCATGGGTTCTGCAGAACTGTGACATCAATACTTCCCCAGTAAAGCCCAGTGAAGCATCACTTCCCTGCTGTGCCACATCACCGAAAGACAACTCAGTCAGTGCTGGTGCCCAGCACCAGAGCATTGGACTGATCTGTCCCAGGTCAAGGACTGATCTGTTGCAGACCAGACTGTCCAGTGGCTCACACAGGAATGAAATAGCTTTGTGCTGGTGGTCTTGACATACTCTGCCCTGCAGTGGTGTGCAAGTATTGTACTTGAGAAACAGGAGGCAAAACGGATGGGGGAGGGTGAAATGACTGGCACAAGCCTCTGTGAGTAGAGGAGGATTTTTCCTTGAATAAAGACTTCTCATTTTAGATGTCACATTGCTGTTGTCACATTGTTGTGTGCTGCTGTGCTGGTTCTTCTCTGGCTCACCAGTTCAAAACTGGTGCATCAGCCTCAGGATGCAGCCCAGCATTAAGCCCTTTGTAAACATGCTTCTTCACAGCAATTACACAAAAAGCAAAAGCACCATCATATTTTTTAGATTTTATCTGCATTGTGTTTTTTTCTTTCTTTCCTTGTGGCCTCAACTTCCTGCACAAATCTTCAGATGAGAAGCAAACAGACCACACATACCCAAGAGCGCATATAGGGTAAAAAGGTCACCAACAAAGCTACAAGGCACAGCGGTGACATTTGGTCCTCCCACACTTTCCCCATGTGTGAGAACACATAGGAAAAACCCAGTACATTCCGGTCAAGAGAGCAGAATGCGTTATTGAGAGGATACAGGCGATGCGCTTGTCAGCACAGCTGATCTAGCACTCTCATTTCCCCAACTAAACCCCTCAGTAGCACATGAAACAAAATGAATAACTTCCACATGGAAAAACAGGCTGCTTACAAGTGATACAGATAAAAGAGACAGAAAGCCCAGCTTTTTTAGTGGGAAAACTGCAAATACTGGCTTGCAGTTGCCATTTTACCGGTATTTTTTGCACTCTGGGTCCAGCAGCTTGAGCCTGTTGCCTTGCAGACTGGTGGGCCTGCTCTCACCTGCACCTCTCAGAGGAGGACCTGTGTTCAAAGCAGTGCAGATGACTTTGCAGTTTCAATCCTACATGCTGTAAGGGGAGGGGGTTAACCCCAAAACACGCCACCAGCATGGAGCGATGTGCATTCATTCACAGCTAGACGCAGCAGTAACAGTGGTGGGACATGGTGTGTCTCCTACCCAAGTGACAACATGTACAGCAGCAGCTAATGGCAACTGCGCCTCTGCATACCTCTCCTTCTCCCTAGGGAAGGGTAATGCTGAGCATGATATGGTTACTTACAGCAACAGTAAGATTAAAGTGGCCATACTCAGAGCACTCACAGAACACAAAGTCACTTTTATAGGGAATATAGGTATCTGGTCTTGAGAACGCAATTTCACACCACTTTCTGTCCTATAATTCTTAAATATAACGATGCCTAAGATCTAACAGTGTTTACATTTCGACTGAAAAGTCCAAATAACATGGGTTATTAACAAGTTCAGAAGTGTCCATGAGTGACTTAGAGGCAAGTAACCATTAAGACACTACTGATTTTTCCAACAAATTACTTCAGAGGCACCTCCTCACACAACATTAGGTAGCAATGAATCAACACACACACACAAACACACACAGAGATTTTTTACTTTTGAGGGTGACCTCACGACTAATTTCTCTACAATTTTTCAGGATAATTAGACAAAGTGTTCAGGACCAAAATCTTACAGGTTTGAAAAGCTGCAAGTGTCTAAAATAACAGGGTGAAAATGCAGACACATGCATCTTAAAACTCAGCGGTCAGTTTTACATCTACATTAGTGATGTTAACTGTTCAGTGAACTACTTAGATGTAGGTCAGGTACAAACTAAATCACCATTTGACGAAGCCAGTGATTTATTGGAATAGACCCAAGTTACAAGCCAAATGCACCAAGCCCTCACCTTTAGTTCCTCAGAGGAAGCACAGTCCACGTCTGCACTGACCACTCAGTGTGGCGCTGGGCAGCAGAGCCCTGCACTGTTTATACAAACTACAGAAGGAAACCAGGACAGTCTTAAGAACTTTCAGACAGCTTCTGTATACAATGAGGCAGCGAGACAAAAGCCCACAACACCCTTTCAAAGAATTGAGAAAATGCGGAAGAATGCTAAAAAAACAAAGACAAAACATTGCAATATCTGAGTAGCTGAGAGGTCTGAAAGCCAATTACTTCCTTAATCAGCTGGATTTTATGTTGCATCTGCAGTAAGCCATGTCAGTTATTTACCCCAACATAGAACTCTGCATCATTGCTGTTGCAGAGGCATTTGCACCCTTTGAAGTGGGAAAATAATTTACCTTCAGCCCAAGATAAATTATTATTATTTCATTTACAAATGAAAGGAGTCCTGTGCAATGACTTGGTATGCCTGTCCTCCATCTGTCAGCCAAAAACTTGTGAATTAATTAGCCAATTTTAACCAAAATCTAATGGACTGGCCTGCACAACTGACATTCTTGTTATCTCTGTGAATGGAAGCCACACCGTCCTGTTCTGAGATTAACCCTCCCTGATACCTTATTCTCAGATTTTAACAAATAATGAAGCATTCCGTCATCAGAAGTAACCTTAAAGAGTTCACAAGAGAAGAAAGGGCAATCAGAGTAGAAAATTGTGTCAAATAACATCAAAGTAAGCGAGACAATACCACCATTCTGAAGAAGACAACTAGATTAACAGCAATCAGCTGAGAAATAAAGATCTGGGGTTGGGAAGGGAATGCTGGAGTTCAGACCATCTCCAGACAGCTCATCTGGTGAAGAGGGGCATAATACGGTCTGTGTTCCCAGCAGTGGAAATGGCCTTGCAGAAGACACAAATGGGATATTTTTCATGTCCTTTAGATGGCCGCCAGCACAGGCTCAGAGTTAAGGCACTGTTCTCTGCCAGTGCACAGCTGCCAGTGCTCTAGGGTAGGTGCAGTGGGTGCTGCCACCAGGAAAACAGAGCAACTTACAGGCTAAACAACTGTCCCATATCCCAGAAGCGCTTGTGCGCTCACCCCAGAGCACTGCCCTCGAGGATGTTGCGGGCAGAGCAGTTCAGAGAAAGGAGAGCTGAATGAGATGCCCAGACACTGAGTTAGGAATGCATTTTCAGCAGTAGCTGGTGTGTGCAGTCAGATGGCGTACAGCTCTCCCAGCTGTCACATTGTACTAGCCACTTTCTTTATCCCAGACCATTTATCACGTTATTTTCAGAGTTCATCTCAAAGCTTCTCTAAATATTATGATAGTACTTACCCTGATGTTGCAGTTTTGTGTGGCCAGGTTCTGGTGGAGAAGTTGGGGGCTGCAGGGGTGGCTTCTGCAAGAAGCAGCTAGAAGCTCTGTGCAGGCTCAAGAGAGTGTGCTGAATCAAGGCCGGAGTTGTTGTTGACCAAGGCTGAGCCCATCAGCGATGGTCACAGCACCTCTGGGAATCACAGCTAGGAGAAAAAAACCTGTCACTTTTTGCCCCCAGAGAAGGGATTGAGAAGATGTAAGAAACTGTGCAGGCACCAAGGAAAGGCGGGGGGGGAGGAGGTGCCTCAGGTGCCGGAGAGAAAGATGCCCTTGCAGCCCATGGAGAAACCCATGGTGGAGCAGATGTACCCCCGCAGCCCATGGAAAAGGCCAAGACCCCACCTGCAGCCCATGGAGAGGCCCCACGCTGAAGCAGACGTACCCCCGCAGCCCATGGAAGAGGCCAAGACCCCACCTGTAGCCCATGGAGAGGCCCCACACTGGAGCAGGTGGAGACATAGAGAAGATGCTCTGACCCGCGTTGGAGCAAGCCTCTGCCAGCACTGCAGCTCGTGAAGAGAAACAGAGACACAGAGATGAGTGAGAGAGAGACCAACGCTGGAGCAGGTTTGCTGGGGGAAGGATTGTGACCCCGTGGAGGACCAGGCTGCAGCCATCTGGGCCTGAGAGACTGAGAGACATTGCGATTTATGACTGCACCCCATAGCAGTGACCCACTCTAGGGCAGCTAGTGAAGAGCTAAAGCCCCATGGGAAAGGACTCACCTTGGAGAAGTTTGTGAAGGACTGTCTCCGGTAGGTGGGACCCCACAGTGCAGCAGGGGAAGGGTGTGAGGAATGCACCCCCCCTCCGCAAAAGAAAGAAAACAACTCGTGAGGAACTGACCAAAACCTCCATTCCCCCATTCCCTGACCCTCCCTGTGCCACAATGGGGGAAGAAGGGAAATAAATCATGACTAAAGTGAAGTCTGCTAAGAAGGGAGTGTGGGAAGGTGCTTTAAGATCTGGTCATGCTTCTCATTACCTGAGTTCCACTGTGTGTGTAGTGTAGTGTAATATATTAGAGAGTTTCTTTCCTTTATTCTGTGCTGAGTCTGTTTTGCCCATGACAGTAACTGTGGAATGATCTCTCCCTGTCCTTATCTCGATTCCTAAGCCTCTTAATGTATGTTTTCTCCCCTGTCCAGCTGAAAAGCAGAGTGATAGACGGACTTTGGTGGGCATCTGGCCTCCAGACAGGGTCAAACCACCACACCTGTGAAATCTGGAAGTAATAAGAAAACAAGAGTCATTGCTATTCCCACAAAAGCCAGGAAAGACTTTTTAAAAAATTATTATAACAGCTTCTGCTCTTTTCAGTTCAAATTCTCTCATTTGCAATTTCTGCTGAGAAGTGACAGCCAGTAATTACAGGTGTCTGCAGGACTGGGAGTAGTATCATTGTAATCCATTGCATTACATTAGAACTGCTTGTTTGAAGCAGCTTTTTTTCCTATCATACAGAAAAATACACTGCTAGTATAACTGAGGTCACTTTTATTACAAGCAGGGGTTTTAGTTTGCATTTCCACTGGCCTTGATGCAGACCAGGGTGAGAAACCAGAGTCATGAGGAATGACCAAAACACAGGCAAACCACACCATCAGAACATATTTCTAACAAACTTCTTACTCACTGAGGAGGAAACATTTCTAGAGTTTCCTAAAAGCACTGAAAAGGTGCACAACATAAGTTTTCTTACTTATGTTTGCAGGTCACTGCTGTTTTGGACGGGTTCAGTCCCACATGCTACATACCCCATTTTACCAGCAATTTCTGCCCTGAAGAATTTTTGTGTTCCCAGCCATGTTTTGGGTGCCAGAACTATCTACATTTGATGGATAATACAAAGGAAAAGGATAACTCAAACTTTTGAGTGATCAGACCTTGGAAATGGCTGGGGGGTGGTTTGTTATTCCTTCCTGACTCAAAAATACCATCCACAGAACTTGCACGTTGGAGTGGGACCTAGCTGCTTTCCTACAATACTCCTACCAGTACGTAAACAGGCTGATCAATTATACATAATATAGGTCCATCGTTACAGAAGTCCCATGCTAAAATATGTGGCATCAAAGCAGAGGCTGGCAATTATGTGCCTGAAGGGTTTCTATCTTCTGATATTTCACATCACTTTCTAATCACAGAGCTGTAGTGTAAACGTTGGTGGAAGAGTGGACACACCTTGATAAGACCCGGAATAGCTTAGATCCAGGTTAGTTTAGATTTGCTGTGTTGGAAATTCATGTTGCTCGGAGGGCTCCAGAAGGTAGTTACCAGTTCATGAGACATGGAGTTTTTAAAAACAGCCATTTTCTTTACAGAAGGCAAAAACAACCGCTAGGAAAAGCAGTTGAAGAAGAATAAAGATCCATGAGGCTTATCTGCAATCTCTGTAAACCCTAAATTTGCATTTCCTCAGGGTTCTGTTCAGAGTGCTGAATTCCTGTAGAATAAAGTCAGTCAGCTTAAGCTCATCTGCTTGGGAAAATTGCTTAGGAAAGAAGTACAAACCAGCTCACTCCACAGACCTAAGGGGTGCAAGACCCTTGTAAAACACACAGCTTTTCACCTCCCTTCAGCCTTACTATTTTCTCTTCTGTACTCCCCTCCCAACATCCATTTCGGAGACACTTCTAGTGGAAATACTTTTGGGCTACGAGGAGTATGTCCTTTCATTGGCTTTTCTCTGCCACCTCAACTCCACTTGTTTACTCAGCTCTTGCTGTTGACTCGTCCTGATTAGGCTGGCTGAAATGAGACTCAACATTTACTTGTCTTGGACATTCCCTATGTAGTTTGAGGTGTTACAAAATCAGCAGCAAGAACCTCTTCCAGAGCCACTGAGTCTACACTCACCTTATTTATTTATTCTTAATGAGTCAATGTCATATCTGAACACAATAGTCTTCTCATGTCAGTTAACTGAAGAAAAGAGTGTTCTCAAAATTTTTAATTGGCTATTCAATTGTTTGACTCTAAAAGCGACTCTTTGGCTTCCTGAAGGCAAGTATCTTCAATGCCCAAAAACTGCAGTGCTATTGCATAAACCACTTAGGATAACTAGCAGGGGGTTTTGCCATGGAATGTGCTTAGTTAATGAAACCAAAGAGCAGCCAGCTAAAAACACATGCAAAAAAAATATTATGGAAACAATAAAGTAAGTTCAATAATGTCTCTTGTGTATAATAAAAGTTCAGCCACGAATACTTTGCATTCATATTTACAGAATGATAAAAACAAGGAACAAATGAAGACCATAAACCCACTGAAAGATTATGTGAGAAAAATTCATTTGTGAAATAATTCTTACCAAACTGTCTCCCACAGAGCTTCCTGTGCCTTTTGAAGAACCTGCAATGGGGATCACTGAGGAGACACATGCAGTGTCACGAAGAGATAACACTGTTCTCTCTCTTATGACCAGATGAGACTGTTAGGAAGAGGCTATTTTGGTTGGAAAGGACCTAGAGTGATCATCTGGTCCAGCTGCCTGACCACTTCAGGGCTTGGCAGCCTGATAGGGCACTCCAAAAACAAATCTTCAATTCTGAGTAAAACCCTTCCAAACTTTGCATCATTTCTTGGAAAACAGGATCATAAAAATTCAGATTATTTGCTTAACCTATTGCTTACCAGAGAAGGTTTTGGTCCGAGCACAGCATTTCTCAGGTCTTTTAGAGCTGCTTCATCCTAACTGGGATGTGTCACAAGTGCCTTTCTCACAGTCAGCCAGTTGAAGAGAAATGCTTGGTAAGAAATTATTAACAACTTATAAATAGCAATTATTAACAATCCATCAATAAGGTATAGGTAACATTTTTCTGATATTGCATAGCTTATTTTGTTTAGATTTTGATATTGGAGTCTTGTTTTATGTTGGCTTTTGACTAAGAAAAGAGAATCACCGTATTTGGAAGGGCAATAAGTAACTAACGTCTCTCTTCCAGGACAATAAGGAACTAATTTATCTCTTCCAGAGTACACTTAATCCTTTGTTAGATGATTTCACACAACCTCATACACCCGCAGTTTACACAGTAGCCTTAGAAATCAATGTGACAACCAATCGGAGCCTATCTGCAAGGGAGAGAAAATACCCCATTGTGTGGTGCTTTTGTGACTACTGCAAAGTTCACTCTCGCCTTTGGTAACGTCGGATTCAACACATGTCCTTTAAAGCCAAAGTAACTTAGAGTAAAACAGCCCGGGGCCATTCGAACTCAGCTTTTACTGACACATCAGCCGGAGCACGTCAGTGCAAGGGGATCTTGATTTGAACAGGCTTCGGGAGTTCTAAAAGTAATTTCCTGAGATTGACTTGTGGGCGCTTTCGCCGGTACCTTCGCGAAGTTTAAACTCGGGGAGGTGGTGGCAAAGTGAGCATCAGAAGGCGGACAGCGGCGAGGCTCCCTTCTTCGCGGGTCGAGCCCCGTAAAGCCGCTGCATCGGCGGCAGCCCGCGGGGAAGGGGGCGGTGGGAAGCGGCCTCCCACTCTGCGCTGCCTAACCCTTCCAC
>VZTU01033396.1:118524-293526 GCA_013400835.1 Zapornia atra
CAGGTCCCCGCAGGATGCCGTTCCGGCAGGGCTCTGCTCGGAGGCGGCAACGCACCGTCCTTCTGGTGGGGAGCTTGGTCGTGCTGGTCGCCCTCGTCCTCGCCGTCGTGCTGGCTTCTGTCCTGACTCACAGAAAGCAAGAGGTCAGTTCCACAATGATGAAGTGGAAGGACAAAGGGACCACTAAGAACCTGCAAGAAATCATCCTGGGAAGATGCTACAACTATGTCACGGCACGGTACCCTGAGCTGAGGTGAGTAGCAGTCCCGCTTGTGCATCAGGTGTGCAAAGAGAACAGAAGAGAGCTGGATCTCACCTGCCCCCAGCCGCATCCACTCGGTCTGTGGCAGGAAGAAATCAGGGCAGTAAGGCCCCTGTCCTGCAGCAAAACATACAAGCTCAGACTGCACCTGCCAGCTCCTCAGTCGTGGGGTTTTTAGGGAAAATTCCTGCAGAACCAGTGCAAATAATACTGATCCGAGGCCAAAACTTAATCATTAACTACGTTTTGCAACTTCCCTAAAGGCAGCTAATATACAAGCTAACAGGCTCGAGTACCTGGAGGTGAAGACAGTTTGCTGTAAAGCTGATCTGACAAAAATCCTGTAGCACATGGCACTGCATTCATGTAGCCAAAACTACATGGAGGAAGAAAAAGGAGGAGGTTCAGCACAGGTTTATAGGACAGACAAAGATGTTAGAAAAGCATTGAGAAATGACTTGGGGTTAGACAAAACTGGTGCTTTTAGCATGCGAGTGAGACTTTACAATGAGCATCGGCAGCTTGCACAGAGGGGTGCAGAGGGTTCACAGTGCCAGCACAGCAGTCCCAGGCACAACCTTCACCCAGAGGTGGTCTCTGCACAGGCCATCGCAGCAGGTAGTGCTATAAGACCCCAAGTCCACCACTCCTCTGCTGCAGAAGAGGAATCCCTGGGCTCATGTCGGCAATAGCATATTAGGACTGAGACTGATTTCCAGACTCCTGGCCCCGCAGCGAAAAGCAGAGTACGGTGTAAAGAGTGTATGCCATTCCCCCCCCTCCCCACAGGCACTGGGACACCCAGCTCCTCAGGACAGGATCCAGGGCAGCCAGGGTGTCTCAGCAAGCACCCATCCACCACTTCTATGTTCTCAGCAAGCCTCTGGCAGACATCACCACCCTGGGCTGAGGGCCGTGGGGCTGCCCCACACCTTGGCCAGGTGACAGAACTGTCCTTCAAAAAGACGATTGCCACCTCTCCTTTTCATAAGACTGATCTGATGAGACCAAAGCTGTATTTGCTTGCACTTAGATTTCTCCAGGCCTCGGTCGTCCAGAGCTGTATGAAAAAGCTGACTTGCAGCCTTTGAAGGGAAACAGGCTCCTGGAGCTTTTGCAAAATCATGTACATGCTTCTGAAAGCACACGTTCATTTATTAGGTATATACCCAATATTTAAATCTGAAATTATGTTGAAGCCTAAAAGCCTTCATTACTTACACTTATTTTGTTCAAATTAGGTTGCAAAAGGTGTGAAAATGACTTTCGAGTGGCTACGTGTCCAGCCAATTTCACATATGTTTTAATTCACAACACAGTCTGAATCTGGCCCGGGAATAATTTTTTAAGTAATTCTTTCAAGGTCACTTTCTAAAAATTCACAAACCCAGGATCAAAAAATTTCTAAAAAGGTTGTTTTTTATAAGGCATGGTATTTTGTACGACTCTTAATCTAATCGTGTTTAATAGCTTCACTTTCCTGCAGATTAATTGATTTTGTGTAGCAGGACACCAAAAACCAGTGTGACATTTATCCAATGTAGACCACACTGGAAAAGGGAAAATATGTTCGTTTACATACTCCTAAAATGTCCAGGAAGTTCCTGGACAGAGAATTAAATGTTGGTGTTTCTCTGGGAATCCAACCTGAGATTCCTCGTTTCTGATCCTGCTGAGCTCGGTGCTGTTTGTCGCGTAACCGACCGCTTCTGTCGCTGGCACTGTCTGATAATGAAGTGGGTGCCTTTAGGACACATCAGAGAGCCCTGTGCTCTTTCATCCCGTGCTCTTTCATCATTGATGGAGGTCTTGGATCTTGCCTAGTGTGAGATTTTTGGTGCACTTAATCAAAGCAAAGGAGTAGGAACAGGGAACTGCAGAAACTCGGGCAGGCTGACGAGCTGAGCAGGCTGTGTCCTACACTCCGTTAGGAGTGTTGCTGCCACTGATCCCACCATGAGAACCCGCTGTGTTGGTTGGGAATCTCATTTCCTCATCAATTCGCCCATAGTCTGTTCTTGCCCTTTTAATCTTACACCAACATGTGCATTTGCTTAAAAAGCTCTGGTTTTAGTGAAATCACGGACATTTCCTCATGCTTCTAGTTTTTTGTATCAGAGCCACCAAGTCCCATCTTTGACAATATTTTCTTGTTTTCCCTTGCAAATAGCAGTCTAGCTAGTGAGCAGTCAGTGAGCGGGACTACTGCATTTTGGAGTGCCATATTTCACACTGGAGTAGCTGGCAGGTTTGGAAAAAGGGGGATTGTTGACATATGAATATGGACTTTATAATGTTTCTAGGTATCACAGATGGATGTAACAAAGACCACAAGTCTGTAGCCCCCATTTATCTCTGCTTTAGCAACTACATGCTATAAATGTGAGAAGGCTACAGAATTGCTAACATACGCCTTCACCATCACAGCTGCTTTAACCCTAACGGATACCTCCCTGTGGTCTCCTTCATCTTACTGGAGCCCCAGACACCTACACAGCCAGCACACTCCACTCTTTTCTGATACAAACTGTGGGCTGAGATCAAGTCCAGCTAGGCCACTGTTGCTATCTGCAGTAGTTTTCTAAGTGCCACATGCAATCAGATTTTATCCTGCCAATTCACTTACTCTCCAAAATCATCAACACATTGAGGCTCTGTATCAAGCTTGCTCACTACAGAACAGTTCCCAGGTACTGCATGCAGCACCTGCTGGCAATAATTTTGTTTAGCTGCCTGCATGCAATATAATCTGTGGTTTTATTTCTGCTACTGGCTGGATGTTTCTTATCATTTGCACATACACAGTTTCCTGTGTAGAGCTCTTGTCATGATAAAGTTGAGGAGAAACAAGCAAGGAATAACAAATGCTTCAAATCATGTATTTTCAATATTAGCCCCATTTTTAGGAAAAAGAGTGCAGAGGGTATATCAGCAGGCTTTAGGAGTTTCATTCCCTGAGCATGTCCCTAGACACACATATTAGAGAGTAGTATTTCTTTTTGGCTTCCCTGGAAAATACTGTCTGCTGCCAGAAGACACAGCTATAGCAACAGTTCGTTGCAGCTCAGCAGTCTCCCCACCCCCCACCCCAACATTAACAGAAACTTCAAGTTCTGCTTTCACAAGTCTTGCAAAAAATCCTGAACTCATCAACCAAGGTCGCTGGTTGTACAGTAGCTTTTTCTGAGAAAAGGTGAAAGGCGGTTGGATTGGACAGAAGGATTTGACCTCCAGTTAGGACTTGTCTCCTCTTTCCCACAGACTCCCCCTCGTGGCTGGCGAAACTCGCAAGTCTCTAACTCCAGGGCAATGCAAATTTAGGTTTCCAAGAATTTATCCCCTGTATAATCAGAGGACACAAGTGCGACAGTGTGCACAGAGCCACATGCTCACCAGCACCGGGTTCATGCAAGGCCAGGGCAGTGCAGGTCGTTCAGAAGAGCAATGCTGGTCAAGACCTCTGGTGATCTGATAACTTCCCCATCACTTGGGGGATGTGGTTAATGATGCGCTTTGATGGCTGCTGGGGGAGAACAGGCAGTAACAGATGCAGCAAGAAACCTGATGATGCAAGGTTAACTGGCTTACTATATTTTGGATTGACAGGCTGAGGTAAGATATGATCAGGACTTTGTAGCCTGGGGAAAGACGTCATAGTCAAAACACATACAGTGCTGCTTTTTCAGTCCAGAAAAAAACTCATCTTACATTTGCAGCTCAAGAGATTCTCTTATCCCCAGATAATGAGGACCGTCCCCTCAGCTCTTCAGTCACTTCTCAGTCTCTGATTGACCCAAACTAAATAAGCCAAGCTTGCATGGAGCTGGTGATGAAGATGCAAAGCATAAAACCTCACTACACTGGGGGACACACAACATAGATTTCCCCCTTAAATACAACTGTACCAAATAATGTTGTTTTTGTAGTTTGTGGCTAATTCCTGTTCTAACAAATGTTAACAGTCAGTAGTTACATGAAATTTAGTAAAAACAGGTGCACATGCAGGAGAGCTTTGCATGACCAAGAATGCGCTTTATCTTTCCATTCCTTTCCAGCAGCCTGTGGGGATGGAGATACATTTTGTCAAGAGCATATGGAGCCATGATTTCATGTGAGATACTATTGCACTCACAGCATAATTTCCTCCAGAAAGAAATCTGGGATTTGTTGTGTGCTTACTTCTGCATTTTGCCTTCATGCTTTGCTAGATATTTTTAATTTAATTTCCTTGTATTTGTTCACTGATTGTTAACACTTTCACATCAAGCATGGCACTAAACAGCAGCCATGATTTGATTCAGTATCACAAAAAAATCTTAGCTTTGTTTTATAGAACTGTTACATTATGTTCAAACTTACGTGAGAATTGTGTTTTCATGAAGAAAACATCCCTTACATCAGAAAAACATTTACTGAAGAACAGTCTTATGAAGATTATGGTGTTACTACCTAATTATGATGCAGTAGTACCCCCGCTAGAGTGCATTGCAGACTTCTAAAGCTTCTCAATTTAATATACATCAAACTGCAAAGGATTTAGCTTTTTTAATTTCTAAAAATACATATTCTAGAAAAAACCCAGAATTTTTACATGATCTCTCTTGGTTCCAGAGCAAAGAAGTGACTTTATTTGCACAGTCTGCCTGCAGAAAAGGACATGGAGTGTCTTGGTGGGCAAGCTGAACATGAGCCAATAAGCCTTTGCAGCAAGGGCCAGTCATGTCTTGGGCTGCATGAGGACTGTTGGGAGCAGACCAAGAGAGGTGATCCTTCCCCTCTGGTCAACATTGGTAGGATACATCTGCAGTGCTGGATCTGGTTCTGGGCTCCCCATTATACAGGCGTCATGGAGATGCTTGGAGTGAGGGGCCACAAAGATGATTAAGGGGTTGAAGTGTCTGCCATACTGAGAGAGCTGGGATTATCCAGCCTAGAGAAGAGAAAGCTCAGGGGTCTTATTAGTGTATGTAAATGAGAATGGTTCAAAGCTGCACCTGGGGAGGTTTGGGCAGGATGTTAGGAAGCATTTCTTTGCTGAGAAGGTGGTCAAGGTCTAGGAACAGGCTTCTGAGAGAGGTGATCAGCACCCCAAGCCTGTCAGTCTGTCAGAGGCATTTGGACAATGCCCTTAATGCCCTAAAGTGTTCAGGTAGTTGGACTAGACTTTATTCTATTTGATTTGATTCAATTCTATAAATACCTGATGGGGAGAAGTAATGAAGAGAGAGCCAGGCGTTTCTCAGTGACATCCAATTGCAGGACAAGAGGCAATGGGCACTAGTTAAAATACAGGAAATTCCATTTCAATGTAAGAAGAAAAGGCCTACTTTTTGAGTTAAGGATCAGAGTGGAACAAGTTGAGCAGAGAGCTTGCGGAGGCTCCATCCTTGGAGATACTCAGAAGCCAACTGTACAGAGCCTAGAGCAACATACTATGGGAGATCCAGCTCTGGGCTGAGGCATTGGACTAGATGTTCTCTAGAAGAGTCCTCATATACCTCTTTTTCTTTGAAAATGCTTTTAGATGTGCAGGAGGTCCACTGTATAACCAAGACAAACAAGCGATGCAGAAACTTCTTATCTGTAATGGCAACAGTGTTGTTTGTCTCTCACTCCTAAGATGGGCACTGTATCATAATAACATGCTGCTTATTAAAATTCCCAAGTCTGAAGCTGCTTATTAAAATTCCCATTTTTTACAATGCTTCAGTCTTCATTCATATATTCCCCTCCTTGTTTCATATGCTAATGTCCTGACTTTAATACCTCTTCTGTATTAGTCTTTGATATAGGAAACATGCATAGATCTGGTTTTCTTTCCTTCTGCCCTTCAATATTTATAACAAGATCATCTTTTACAGTTCTTTTTCCCTTACTTGCATTTGAGTGACTTTGCCCATTCTTGTAATTTCTTGGTAACTAAGATATAATCATTATAAACATTAACAGTTGTTTGAATCTTACTCAGATCTTACACTTTCATTGAAATATGCTTGACTGAGAATATACTAACTGGAATATAACATTAGTAGCACAAATGGGTAGTTGCTAACACTTCAGGGCATGGAGGTAGAACTACTACTTCTGTAGTTCATCCTTCAAGTGAGTCCTCATGCTCTTTAAGGCAAGTTGTAACTATTTTGGGCTATAAGGTAGAGTTCCATTCAGGGTTTATTGTCATCTCTTCCTAGGAGAAATTCGTTGGAAAGAAGTAATTTTTTCTTTATCAAGAAACAAGTTGATATGGCAGTAGATAACTATCATTTGTTTGTTCTTGAGATAATGAATCACCAACATATTTATTTCTGCTGTTCTGGAATATAAACATCAGTGAAAGGCCATCCAGTTCTGTACCAAGCTCATATTCAGTTCTACGCAGAAAATCTACCCTTCCAGGCAGTCACCCCGATGACAACAGTGACCCAAAGTCTGTGAGTGTCCTGTGAATTTAAGGAGGAGATGTATTTTCTCCATGGCCAATGTCAATATACTTCTGTGGGACAGAAATGCTGTTGAGATCTGAATTTATCTTTCACTTCAGCAGCCATATGTTTACTCATTTGTCTGTTGCCTATATTGACTTATAGTCATACAGAATTATTAAATTACTATATATTTGTCATATCTCAAACTTTTGACATTTATTTAACAGAGGTAAGATATCTAATGGTTCTTAATGCAAGATTCTGTAGCATTTCAAGTAATTTTTCACATTTGGGTTAGCCTACTCATACTACATGACTCATGAGTACACCACTATCATATGTTAAAATCTCCTTGCAGTGAAAAATCTCCTTTATTTTTCATCCCAGATACCAGAGAGACTATAATTCTGTCTGTACTGGCCTTCTACACATTAATCAGAAGTGTTTGTTGATTAAATACTGTTAAACTTTGTTTTCTACTGCAATTTTATAGAGCTCTTTAGTCAAGCAGAGTCAGCTGCTTGTTTTATGTTTGGATGAGCCAGTCTAGGAGTTTGTTGCTGAGAGGGGGAATCCTGTTCCTTCCCTCTTCTCCCAGATTCAGTTCATGTGTGACATCTGTAGAGATATCAGTGAAAACAGCCGTGCTCAGAGGTGTTATCCTTCACTGTCATGCTTAAGGAATGGTGAAAACTTGAGAAGTGTTTAACCCCTCAGGGCACCGTGGGGAAACATCACTTTGCTTATCCATAGGGATAGGGGGAGGAGATCCGTTTTCCATATATGGTCAGATGTCCCTCTAGTGTGCAAGGCTAAAAACGGATGCTAAAGAGGCAGTCTGTATCTTCTCAGGAGATGATGCCAAAATAAAGTCTTAGCTGGTCTGTTCCCTTGTCTGCATCCTGCAGACACCTGCCACCCCTCAAGCAGGGACTTCTCCTGACTTACTGCATTTCTGCCACATCCCAGCAGGTTTAGTTCTATAAAAAAGCCAGTGTTCTGCAAGTGCATGTTATGGGAAGGTTGGAAAAATGTTCAGCTGCATTTAATCGAGTGTTTCCCTGCTACAGTGTACTTTTCTGTAGGTCATTCTTGAAGAATTGTTTTTCCAAGTTTAATACTAAAAATAAACAGTACTAAAAATACAGCTTGTACTCAAGTGTTAAGATGCCAGCTTAAATTTCTTGCCTCTGTATCTGTTGAAGACACGGCCCTCACTTGTAAGGTTAAACTGTAGAGCAGGTATGACCCTCTGTCAAAATGCAGTCCAGGTGAGACTTCTGTTCTTCTAGAGGCTGCATCCCACTTGCAGAGAATTGCTGAAAACACCATCTGCTTAAGCAGCTTGTTTTTTTCACCTAGGAAAGCTGAAATCTAGCCAGCAGAAAAATCTGCTTATGTAGATAAACTTCCCTGGTTTATAGCTGCCACCTCTTGAATTGGCCCTTCCTGGAAGGGTGATAAGACTGAGTGTTGTCCTAGAGCACCAATTCCCACCTCACATAAAATACTTCAGGAGCTATAAACCAAAGCCACAAATACACCTGCCCTTAAAACCTTCTCATTCCTGCCAAAGGTGAAGGACTGGTGTGATGAGGAACAGGATATTCCTCGTATATACCAACATATATAGCCCTGAGGTGCACCCAGGGGAAATCTCACCTTGTACTTATTTTTCTAGACTTCCAGACTCCCCACCTCTGCCTACAAGCAACCTTTCCAGAATCCATCTTTCTGCAAGGCAGAGTTTGAGAGCTCTGTCTCTATCCCCAGTCAGTTCCTCCAGTGCTTTCTTTACTGGCTTTTGAACTATTTAATTAACGGAGAGCAATACTTACAAAATCAAGCTGCCAAGAAAAATAAAGTATGTCATTCTCATATTGAAAAACAGTCAGTTACCATAAACATCACGGTGGCAGACACTTTGCAATAATTAAACTAAGTGGGTAGTGAGATGCTAGTGCTCATTGAAGATGTTGAGATTGACAGCTCTTCCATGATTTTTTTTTTCCTTTCATCCTTTCCCTTGGTAATTTTTCCCCTCTCCATTATCCTAATGCTAAAAGCAGCAGACAGTAGTCTCTTCAAATCCTCAGCAATCACAGTGTATCGGCTGACCTCTCCTAATTCACATTTGTCTGATTTATAGCACAGAGATACCTGCCGGGGGGGGTTAGGTGCTAGGAACAAAGCTGATCCGTTGTATGCACATACCCATTTTCTGACTCGGTGGTCTGGAGACAGGTCAGGCTCTCATTTGGCATGAACTGCACAACTTTGGGGTTGAGAAGTCCCTTCTCCCGCGTGATGGCAGTGTTCTCCTTGTGTTTATCTCCTCGCACCCGATGATCAAGTTGACTTGCAGACAAGTCCAACCACAGCTTCCCGGGCTGGGCTTGGCAGCGGCTCCAAGGCAGCAGTGAGACACGTCAAGGCTGGAGGAAAGGAAGGGTCAAGCAGAAGGAAAACCAGAGAAGGCAGCAAAAGGATTTGGGGTTACAGAGGGCTTCCCCTCAGCATGGGCATAAAGGTTATTTTTTTATCACATCAAGTCAAGGCTACTCATAAGTTCACATGGAAGACAAATTGACTTTGGCTGTATAAATTGCACTGCTGTTTACCACCACCAGAGTTTACCTGAAAGAGACAGATAAACTGACACACAGGCAAAGATGGGTCTGTTAGATGCAGAGACATTGCTATGTACCGTTCAGATCCTCTGATACGCATTCTCCTTCCCAGAGGTCTGGTCTTTCACAGGTGAAGGTGGTGCCTTAGATTCCCAGCAGAGTGTGAATTGGTCTTATGCCTTTAAGGAGCTTTGTTATAACCACAAACTTCTCACTGGGTTTTTACAGAGCTAGATTTCCTAGCACTTAGGTGCGTATCTGCATTGATATTTTTGCCACCACTAACTGTGGTAGCAAATTAAAAGGATTTTTTTTTTTTTCCAAATTGCAACCACTGATGAGGTTTGATCCATGCAAAGGTCAGTCATGTAAAGGTCTCATTTCCAGCTCTAACTTCAGAGGCCTACTACAGAGGCCACAATTAAAATCTCAGTTTAGCCTGAAGTCATTATCAAGTTTTAGAAAGAAAACTCAGGATCTTGGAAAAGCCACTCACTACTGACAGCAGGGGAGACCACATCTCACCTGGGCAGCAGGTGCCTGCCTGGTAGGGTGATTTAAACAATATGGGCAGAATTGACTGAGTTCTCCAGAACAAAGCCTGGAATTAATTTTTGCTTGTAAATTTAAAGTGGCTCCATATTGAAACACCTCTCAAATTTTTCAGTAAAAAACTAGAAGCAACGCAGCCCAAGGAAATGCTGCCCTTCTTAAGGTGTTTTTAGTATCCAATGCCAGCCTGGTGCTGAACTGAAAGCAAGACATCGGTCACAGTATAACTGTTATCAGCAAGGGTGAAACTTATCCTTGACATTACACCAATTAAATCAATTTCAATCAGGGATG
Source organism: Zapornia atra (assembly GCA_013400835.1). Lineage (NCBI taxonomy): Eukaryota > Metazoa > Chordata > Aves > Gruiformes > Rallidae > Zapornia > Zapornia atra. The sequence continues at coordinate 128,688 of VZTU01033396.1, forward strand.
AATTTGCTCTGTCATGTCCAGTCCAGTCAAAATAAATAAATAAATGAATAAATAACAAAGTAAAGAAAAAAATTATCTATATTAATAGTGATTTCCCAGGTAGCCCAACACCACCCCTTTCCTTTAAATGAAAGGATACTCTTTCAAGGTTATCCAGGCCAGTGTACTGATATGCAAGAGAGAATGATGCAGAAGCTGTCCATTTTTCTAATATGCACATTAAAGTTTGGCTGCTGGGATAGATGCTAATGGAAATATTCTTGGCCTCAGCTTCTGTTTGATAGATTAATGAGATATTCATAAAAAAGGTAAATGGATAGAAATACTCAAATTCATTGGAAAATGCGACTTCTACCCAAATGTAAGGACAAATGCAGGATATGCTTTGCAGTGTATATAATGTTTGGATTTAATAAAGAAATGTAGTTTTAATGGTTACTTGTATCTCAGCCTTTATTCAATGCAGACATACAGTCTCTCTCTCCAGAAGGTCATAAGGCAAGTTCTGCAACCCTCACCTTCCAGAGAATCATAGAATCACCTGGGTTGGAAGAGACCCTTAAGATCATTGAGTCCAACCGCAGCCTAAGCCTGACTAGTCCCCCTCTAGATCATGTACTTAAGCACTTCATCTACATGCCTTTTAAATACCTCCAGGGATGGTGACTCCACCACCTCCCTGGGCAGCCTGTTCCAATCCTTGACAACCTTTTCAATTGCTCCTCTGGTGCAATTTCAAGCCATTTCCACTTGTCCTGTTGTTTGTCACCCGAGAGAAGAGACCAACCCCAGCATCTCTGCAGACGCCTAGCAGGTAGTTATAGAGAGCAATAAGGTCTCCCCTTAGCCTCCTCTTCTCAAGACTAATAAACCCCACTTCCCTCAGCCGTTCCTCATAGGACTTGTGCTCCAGACTGTTCACCAGAAGAGGTGGCAAGTTCAGTTCCTGTGTTTGCAGAAGGTTTCATGGTGTTCCTTCTAGTCTTAGTTATTATTTCACATATAACAGCATCTCCCAAGCTGTATTCACAAAAAAATTGTTTAAAAAATATTGTTTAAAAAATATTAAACATAAAATTAGAGTATATTTATTTTACACGTCACTGAATTTGGATTAAATATTTCAGATTCTGTAGTAGAATAAAAGGCCTTAAATATTTCAGCATAATCAAAGTTAGACTCAAAGGAAGAAGTCTATTATGCGTAAAGCTATATTTTCAGATATGATGTGGAATTAATATGCAACCCAAAGCATACAAACCAAACAGGAGAAGGAGACCACAGGAGCCCCACAGCAGTGTGGTACATGACCCCTGTATCTGAATTAGAAAAAAATAATGACCTGGTAGGGTGGTGATGTCTTGCTTACTGTCCCTTTTGTAAACCAACAAAGAAACCAAAATGAGCCCATTCTGTGACTGAGGACTACCCAGACAGAAGCTGGGAGCAGCCTGAAGAAGACAGTTTGTTTCTCAGGCATTTTTTGGCAAGGCTTACGTGCTTGTTTCAACCTGAAACTGTTCTTACTGGAATTTTTAGCACACAAAGTGCCAGCAGACTTCTCATGCTGCTTTCAGGAGGCCCAGAGGTGCAGCAGGTCTCTGCCATTACTTCAGCTCAGTGTGAGTTAAATGCTGCACAGCCAACAAATATTTTCTTGCTGTGCTGAAACAAGAGACAGGCGAAATTTTATTAACAGTGCCTACCTCTACAGTGAGGCTGGGAAGAGTGGCATATCTTCTGGAGCTGGGATTAACAAGTCCTGAACTTTTCTCACTGCTTATTTTTTCATGTGTCAACCAAAATCACAGTTCTGTGTGACTGGTAATCTCTTTGAGCTGTGAGGCAAAACCTGTATTTCGTATCATAATGGAAATATGCTTTCCTGTTTCTAACGGAAAATCAGTGAGCTATTTTTATTTGGTTGTAAAAACACAGGTCCTGATAGGTGACAATGGTGAAAATGAAATCTTATTTTGCTTTTCTATGCATTTTTTTTTTAAACTGAAGATGTGCATTTCGATTTCTAAAAGAATGCTGAAATTGCCCCTTTTCTGTAAGAGCCCATCTTCTTGACTTCCCATTCTTCTGCGTGGCACAACTAAAAGTACCACACCGATCACCGGCTGTAGAAGGACTTCTCCCATTTGAAGGCTAAGCCAAATCACTTCTGTGAGATTAAACATAGACTTTTGCTCAACTCTGCAAGGGCTGTGCATAAAGACTCCTCCCTGACATAGAAGTGATGTCCGTGCACATCATCAAGTGCTGAGCTTGGTGTCTTGAACTGCTAGAGAAGAAATGCTTGAATTGATCACCCAGCAAGCTGTATCGGCAGGATTGTGAATCACATGGATGGATGGTTGTTGCTTCGTGCTTCTCCTGACTTAAGTCCAGCAGGAGAAATGCTTTTTACTGTGTCTATGACTTACCTCTCTGCTTTGGGAATAAAAACTCAGGTTTTATTTTTGTTCCTTGAAAAATATTTTTTTCTGATGAGACCAAGCTTAAAAACTTCACAGTGTGAAAGGATAAAGGACCAGGTAACTCGCTGACACCTGTGGCTGTTCAGGCTGTTACAACAGTTTTTGGGATTAGCTTAAAAAACAATAAAAGAGTCCTACCAGGAGAACAAAATAATTTGACAGGTTAGAAATTGTGAGCCATACGTATAGATGTTCGGTTTCTTGTTTCCTTGTTTCTACAGTGATGGTCACTGAAAGTGCATTTAGGCTCCTGGATAAAAGACAACAGCCCACCTTATTAGTCTTCTCTTACCTGGAGGTAAAATTGGTTTATATAAACTAGATATATTGGTCCCTAACACAACTGCAGCTGTCCCTGTAGCACACTGGCACGGTGAGAAATTAAATTCTTACCATGAAACTCTTACTAATGTGGCCCAAACTGCCCTGGTTAACCGCACAGCCAGAGAGCCTCCAGGCTGACTTGCCTTGCCCCTGCCCCCATTTCAGACAGCGCTGTACAGTGGCAATATCCAAGTAGTTTTAAATCAGCAAGGTCAGGCAGCATCCAGCTAGAGCTCTGTGGTGTAATGCACTTGGCTGACCCAAGAATGAGAGATGAGGACATATGCCCCATCACAGAAGAGGGCTGGAAGAAGCTGGAGCATGGAAACCTCCTGTAGAGACCATCTCAGTGGTATGACCTATCAATAGCCAATTATTCTGTAGAATGTTAAGTAAGATTCATTACTACATCAAAAAAAGCAGATGGGAAGAAAGGCCACAAGCACCTTGCTGTGGATTGCCTGGTCCTTCCCAGTATGATCCTGGCCCAAGCCCCTGTAGAGTGTCTGATAGAGGCATTTCCTCTGGTATGTAGTGCTGCCAGGTGCTCTTTTTTTTTGGTTGGACACAGATAGACGAGAACCTGGCCTTCTCTTTGTGTGATGTTTACTTTCCATAAGGCTTGGAAGGGAAGGAGGAGAGCTCATGTCTGGACAGTGAGGAAATGGCCAGGAGCTGACAAATGGGTTTGGGTCCCAGAGTTTAGATGTGGCCTGTGTGACCAAAACAGCTCAACTCTCTTGGTTCCAGTTTGTCCCTCTGTTGTTTAACTGGAACTTAGTAGAAATCTTCATCAAATTCAGTAGTAGGAATGAGGCCACACAACTCTAGGGAAGATTAACTTGAAAAAGTTTGATTCACTGTTTTACTACTGTTTCTCTTAATCCCTTTAGGACTACTTTTAAGACTAATCAAATTCCACATCCTGTCTGTTATCCGAGTACTAACTGGTAACAAAGCCCATGGCTGTGCATCTGCAGGTACTAACTGATCAGTGCTACTTGTACAGTGCTCTGAAGAAGGCATTAGTTTCTTCACACAAGACAAAGTCCATTCTTCACGGGTCTTTCAGAGGGAACACGCAGGGGGAAATGATGCCAAACACTGAAGAAAGAGCAGTTGAGTCAAAGACAGTCAGGATGGCTCCAGGCAGACAGCAGGATAATGCAGTCAGCATTTCAAATTTGCATACAAATAGGGAAGAGAAGGATACAAAATGACTTCATTCTGGTCACTGCTGTAATGAGCAGACAGGCTTTCCAGGTGGGCCTGAAGCTACAGAAGCATGAAGACTAAGGGACATGCACCCATGGGGGACAGCCTTGAAAACACAAACTAGGCAGACGATAATTATGAATCATCTCAATGAAAAGTTTTCATTCATTACCTCAGGTACAAGAAGACAACTGTCCTGAGCCATTCCAAACCCTGTTACGCACTCCAGCTTCAGGAAGGGAGTATGGCACTGCTTCTGTAGAGAGATACAATTGTTTGCTCACATTGTGCAACACATTTCCTCTTGGTAGTATGAAAGAAGCCCCTTGTCTGTTGGCAGAGAGGTACATTATTTCCTCGGGTGACAAACAGCGTCTTAAGAAACAAGTGTAGGCTGAGGTGGTGGGGTTGTGTCCTGGCATGAAGCAGTTCCCTCCATGTGGGATTCCTCTGACTCATGCCAGTAAGAGCAAAAGGGCCACTGTCTGTAAAGCCACGGAAGACCAGGATACTGAAAAACCCAAGCACCTGATTTGGATCTTGGTTATACGTGTGCCAATCAGCCGTGGCTCCTGTAAAGCCAATAGCTGAAAATTAGTGCACAAATGAAAGCAGTATCAGGTCCAAAACTGCCAGACCTCTGCTTTTGTTTTAGATATGAAATTACAGCTATTATTTCTGTAGGGTCAGGTGCTCCGCAGGGAGATGCACGGACATATTTTTGGCTCACTGTGACTGAGGAGGCAGCATCCTTCATCCATCTTTTTAAAATGTACAAGCTGTATTCTGCCACATTTGCTTCTCATGAATTGGTATGAATCAAGAAATGGAAAGCAAGAAAGCAATAAATTTGATCTTCTGATTTTGTGATATCAGCACAGCACTTTTTAAGGGCACAGCACATAGAGGGCATTCAGATACTGCAATTATCAGTAATTTAAAATGCAGGAGAGATATAGTATGTTTTAGACCTGGTCATTCCTAGTTTATACTCAGTTTGCTGAAGACACTCTGCATTTTGTAATGGATAATGTATTTTGGTGCCTGAGCACAGTCAGAACTCTTAAACTGATCCATAGCAGTTGACCATAACAGAAGGTCATAAGTATTCACAGTCATAAATACTAATTAACTATGTTTTAATCTTTCAGTAGAGATAAGGATTGCCTGAAAATATGGGAATCGCTAAAACATGCGTTCATTTACAAGAATCCCTGCAATAGTACATCAGAAGATTACCAGCCTTTAATGGAGTTAGTGCATCATCCCATACCCTGTGACAAGGTAACCGAACAATGCATGGTGGGCTGCGTAAGGAGGACTGTTGTGCCATGATGTGTCTGTGCAGTGCTCTGAGTGATGGATCTTGTCTGTAATGACTGTGAGTGTCTGTAGGCCAACAAGGATGATACTGTGCTCTTGTGCAAAAGTATTATCACCTCTGGACCCCAGTAAACCTGTTCATTCTCTGTTGCTGGAAATCGTCCCTCTGCAATGCTTGCCTCTAACCTCAGTAGCCATGCTGGTGAAGTGATGGAGATGTCCCTGTCTCTGGGCATATGGCTCTCCGTAAGGAGCATGCTGTCATGCTGCTAGAGGGACACTCTTCCACGTGCAGTTTGAAAGCACCCAACGAATTAGGTGTATATCCTGTGAGAACTAGCCAAAACCTATCTTTCAAAATGCTCTACAGGCTGAACATATCCATGTCCAAAAAACATAGCCACCCAAAAAGATTTTGGAAATGGGAGAGTGGGCTGCAGAAATCAGAACTCACCCACGAATGCAGCATTTCAGTTAAAACTAAAACTCCTGAAATATTATGAAAAATTTTCCCTTTACTCCAGGAATGTTTCCTGTCCAGCTCTAGTATAAGTATCACTTATTAGACATTGTGCCTTGTTTCACAGTCATTGTTTTGGAGCAAGACATATGACCTCGTTCATCGTTTTACAAAATGCAATCAAAATTTCCTTACCTTGGAGGACACCTTGTTGGGTTATATGGCTGATGGGGTTTCATGGTGTGGAGACCCCTCTGCCCCAGGTAACAATTCCTATTTTTTGCAAAACAAATCAGAACACTGGAATTCCAGTTTATTCTTTTCTCTTGTACATCTAGTCCTAAACATAGTCCTTTCATGTATTTTTTCCTTTAAGTTAGTTTAAAACCTTCTGTTGTAGGAGAATGAAAATAATACTTATTTCTCAAGTGAATTTTAAAATCACAACTTTTTAGCTACTATGAAACCAACAGATTGCTTCTTGGCATAGTGGTCATATCTCGCTATCGTTATCAAGGTTACTCAGTTCCTTCCTGTGACTTCTGTGGGGCAAATCCCAAAATTCCATTCAAGAAGGTCCTGACCATAGTCCAGTCAAAGTGGCAGCAGTAGTATGTAGGTACCCTGGGGTTGTTGATGCCCCCAGTACTCCTGGGTTGGTGCTTAAAGCTACCAATCTCTAAAATCTGTGGAATTACTGAAAATGTTGGGCAAAGTTTAAACTTTCAAAGCAATTGGGCAGCATTGTCAAGAGCCAACCTGTTTCTCACAATTAAGGCAACACATTTTCCCTTCTCAGTTTTCTGAGAATTATTTGCATACAGGGCCTGCAGCTGCCTCCTTGAAACGTGTGGGAGCAAACAGGAAGACCTCTGAACACATGCATTTCCTCTTTGAGCCCTTTACTCATGTAGCCCTTTTGCTTTGGTAGGGGGCAAATCTTTTTGCCGTCATTGATCAGATCGCAAAGCCGTATTAACAACAATATTCACTCTTAACTCTTCTCAGGAATCAACTATGAATCCTGTCCAAAACAAAGTGAATGTGAGAACAACACTATGTCTGTATTCTGGAAAACGGCATCCAAGATGGTAAGATCTAGAGTGCATCTCCCCAAATCTGACAATGTTGAAAGACACCAAGTTCCTAACACTGCCAAAAATGTGACTTTGTAGATTGGACTTAAAGTACAGCAAAAGTTCCCAGGAGTTTTAGCCTTGTTTGCTAAAAATTGTGGGTTTGGAAAATTGTACAAGATTTGGTGTCACTGTAAGTTGGGCATTCTTACTTGTGGGCGGAGACTGCCTAGAACAACACGTGGCAGGCAAGTAGAGCTTTGCAAAGAATGTTTACAATCACCACCTTAAATCACAGGACTGAAATTGCTAAAATGAAATACATTTTAGCATGTTAACATTGAGAGCAGGGCCCAAATTGGCACAGAAACTTTACAAGCAGCGGAGAATCCTTTCACACATTCCTGGCACATCCTGAAGAGCATGCCCTCCCACAACAGTATCTGGCAAGGTCGNCCCAGGTACACTCAGTTATGCCAATTCCCATCCTATGAGTGACACCCTGCTAGTCCAAGTGAAGCAGTTACCCTGGCTTTGTCGAATCAGCACTTTACAGGAAAAAACAGATGGAAAAAACCCTGCTCTCCTGTATTGGTTTCATTTTACATGTCTCTCAAGACTTTGCCTTTGATATGACTAATACCAGGTAACTGCTCAGGTGGAAAACAGGCATTCCAGTATGCTTCAGCTCTCTTGTATGTAAGAAAAAGTCTACTCACCGTAAAAAACCAAAAAGTTTTGTGGGTAAACTAGTGTACGTAAGTTTTCCAATCTCAAAGCGGTTTAGAGGTTCTCATTAATCTTCTCAGTGTCAGAGTCTGGAAGGGATAAACCACCATACAGAGTCAGGCTTGCTTGACTGCAGGCTTTCTCGTCCAAATAAATTTAAGATCTACTAAAACTCATGCTTATTACATTAAAAGTTACACATAATGAAACTTTCCTGCAACTTCACAGATATCAAGAGCTGAGTTTGAGTCACAGTGTTTAGATATAAAAGGACTTGGAAGATATAAGAAGTACAACCACCCATGTTAAGCTGTTTAAAATGTCTTTGTCTTACCAATGGATTATATATCTAGAGTGGGTACTTTATGTTGTAACCTTAGCAGCCTTTAAATATTTGGACATGAGTTTTAAAGAACAAAAGAGCATTGATTACATGGTGTAGTGATTTAAAAATCAAATCAAACATAACTCAGTGATGAGTTTTACTAAAATCAATGTGGAGAAAAATCCCAAGCCACAGGAGAACACAGAGCGTGAGTCACGCCATAATGACCATGCCATGGCTTGCATGTCCTTCAAACTTGGGGTTCATCTGCTCTGTCTCACCCTCACTGCCTGAGTTAAAGCTGTGTGAGGATTATTCCAAGCAACTGAGGAAGGGAACAGCCAGGTCAGACAGCGGTAGCTGCTGGGGCTCTGCAGAGCTGCATCCCCCTAGAAAAACTGGAAACAGCAGTGGCAGCAAAGGTGCTACACCAACCCCACGCAGCCTCACACTGCCAATTCTTAGCTGGCTAGTGCAGCTTTATGACAGCTTCGCCAGAGCCTTTAGAGGCTTTTTTGGGTTTTTTGCACTGCCATCTTCTTTTAAAACATTGGCCAGATCCTTTACTTGTGTAAGTCTGTTCTGATGGCATCAAAGAAGTTACTAGCCCCAAGTCTGACATGGCACTGCACCTAGTGTCAGAGCATAATGTCTGTTTGTTTTGTTCAGTTTGCAGAACTAGCATGTGGTGTGGTTCAGGTGATGCTCAATGGATCATTCGAAGCTGGAGCTTTCAGAAACAACAGGTATTTTATTTACTCAGAGTGCTGTCATCTGTTTCTGTGGGGCCTGCATGCTGGCGAACATGTCTTTACCAGGCAGTCCCAGTGCAGAATGGGTTTTTGCAACCTCATATCGAGGTTTAAACCATTGGCTATGGAAGAGGTGATTCACTTAATCCCATCTATACTGTGACTGTACTCAAAATCCTTCTGATGGTGTGTGGGTGGGGTATCCAGTATGCTCTTACTGCACAAGGTAACTTTATTATTACAGTTTACTTATTCACTACACATGAATGACACATTAGTAATTGTTCATGGGGCTGCTGGATTTCCGCCCCTCAAGACTGCTTCCTTGGGTTCCCTGGTTGGAAGTGCAGTCTTGAATAGTAATGAAAGATGAAGAATATGCTGGTTGGTAGAGCAGCCACATTCATTTCCCTTGCACTAAACCAGTAGCCAATAAACAAAGCAGGAGAAAAGGCACTAAACATGGAAAAAATGAGCTTGTTTCAGTTGCAGACGGTTTCAAAAGTTCTTGTGAAAGTGAAATAAGAATGGGGAGAAAATCTTTTACCACAAGGCAATTAAACAGTCTGTGAAAATCCATTTGCAACATAATGTTCTTTCTCTGAGAATAATAGCAGCAATAATAAGCACTTGTGTTGGGGGAACATACCTTGTACATCTTGCTTAGATAACTACGTTTTGCTTTTTCGTGTCCCATTCTTACAGCATTTTTGGAAGTATTGAGGTCTTTAATTTAAATCCTGATAAAGTCTCTACAGTACATATTTGGCTTATGCAGGACATCGGTGGCCCTCGAAGGTAAGTCACGCTGGTACAAAACGAGGAGTGGTGTGTAGAAGTCAGATGGTGCAGCTCAGTTTGGACAAGTGACTGTCTAGCAGTGACACTGTCTTAGACCTGCTCATGAAACCTGCAGTACATTCAACCTCCTAGCTGTTTACTTCGCTGAAAAGAATAATATTTTTACTATTATTTGGTATTGTTCCTAGTACTGCTGAATAGTTATAGCTAAGACTCATTGACATTTTCCTTAATTTCAAGAGGTCCCATGACCTTTACACTCCTCCCAACCCCACTGAGCTCTACAGATCCTTATCATGGGTGCAGTGCTGAAGTCACAGAGCAGGCTATGTTTGCAAGGGTGAACAGCTGGAAAATATGCTTTTCCACAGGAGTAATACAATTGTGCCAACCAGAACCATTTTGGGCAAAATAATTTGAAATGCAGCAAGAGGTTTCCCAGAGCTTGTGGAACCTCCATCTGTGGATGTACTCAAAATCCAACTGGCAATCTGCTCTAGCTGATTCTGGTTGGACTAGGTGATCTCAAGTAGTCCCTTCCAACCTAAGTGATACTGTGATTTTTAATATTAATTCAATTATTTAAATGCTGACTGTGGAATTTCTGGTACCAGAAATCCAGATCACATCTAAGCCTCTCTGAGTGACCTTTTTTGTCCTCAATAGGTTCTCTGCAGACCTATCACATTTCAAGCTCTGAGCATGTGGCTCGATACCTTTGAGCCCTCTGTTCAGAGCCTTGTTTCTGTAGTCATACTGCATTACCATGGTGTCTCCTGTTCTGAAGAACCTCAGCACTCAGAAGCAGCAGCTTTGATTCTCTGGGTCAGGAAGGAGACTGTGATGATGCAGTGCTACCCAGGAATGAGCGTGGACCCAGCAGAGATCCTTGCTCAGACAGCCTCATTGTGCCAGCTGCAGAGCCGCATCCCCTCCCCTAGCCCTGACACCGAGCACATCTCTTTGAGTGGCAAAGAGACTATCTATCAGAGCTCACAGCATGCATCTATCCAGTGGTTACTGTGCCAAACATTCTCCTGTGGTACATTGCACAGAGGTTTGCTGAAGAAAAGGACACTGGGTAATCTGTACATTAGTTCCCCCGAACATGGTGCCTGATCCTTTCTCCTGAGATTTGCCAACATGAGAAAAGCCATCATGTTCCTCCTCAACAGCTTCAAGAAGCTGGTGCCCTGCCAGTCTTCCTGACACATCTTTCTCCTGTGCCAAGCTCATGGCAGTTTCTTTTTTATTTTCTACTTACTTACAAGGAGAAAGAGGAAGTGTAGCTGCAGTGTGTATTCCTTTTATCTTATGATTTGTATCCTATGTTGAGTCACTGATAACATCTTGTAGGTAAGTCATGCGTACAAAGAGCTGGCTGTGCTATCCACTAGTGCCACATGTTAGGAACTGGATTTTTCCTGATGTTTGTCACATACTTTGGACCATGAGATGATTTTTATGCCAAGGTAACAAGTTGTTAGCGATGGTTCTGTCTGTCTCTCTGACATTTGTCAATCCTGTCACTACAGCTTTGATGCCCCTCGGGCTATTTCAAGCAAATTAAGCATAGTGATAATGATCTCAAAGGTATGACACTGCTACATGCTTCATAAAGCCATTAGCTGGGTGAAAAAGAAATAGACAAGTTAGGGCTCCTACTAATGGAAAAATAGTTGAAACAGTCCCTTGTCAAAACCACGTAGCAACACTGAGTCAGATAGGAGATGCATATATCCTGCTTCCTTCCATGTTTTCTATCTGCTTCTTTCTATCATATATCCTATCTGAGTCTTAGCTGCTGTTTTTCATGATTGGCCCTTTCTTTTCACACAGAGGACTTGATCACTTTGTCCTCCCTTGGATTTGAGTGAGCCTTATATCATGCTCCTGTGGGTCGAGGCCACCAGCGACTGTGGAGCAGTCCTGGAGCACACTGAACTGTGAATGGAACCAAGTTAACTCCCACAGAAGTCTTCTGCCACAAAGTTCTTGAGCGAGATATGCAGCTGAACATCATATAGTTTCTACCAGCAAAGACCCAATGGTAACTGGAGCTCCACAAAACCAATGGACTTTACAACACATTAGCAAACAAGCTTTTAAAGAATCACAGTGTGTTAGGAGTTGGAATGGACCTCAAAAGATCATCTAGTCCAACCCCCCTGCCAGAGCAGCGTCACCTAGACTGAATCACACAGGAAGAACCTTACCTGAAATGAGTCAAAGTGACATAGTGTGAAATACAGCTGAGCTTCTTGTACACGCAAAGAACACCAGTAACAAAAGACTTTTCTTTACAGTGAATCCTGCTCGGGTCCTTCCATAGCGAAGTTAAAAAACATCTTAGAAGGGAGCAACTTTAAGAACACCTGTGAAGACAATTACAGGTAATTTCCTGCTCTTATTAGTATCAAGGTGCTAACATAAAATGAATATATCTCATCTCCCTCTTCATTTAATATAGGTTTCCTGGTTTACTGCAGGCTAGAACAGACTCCCCTCTTATAGACATCATACCGCTTTGATGTGTCTGTGTCCTTCTCAGGGGTTTCCAGCTGCAGACCGTCATGTTGGCTGGCTCTGGGGGCTTGTTCTCTGCCTGGCACTCCAGGAGGTCACCACCACTGCACAGGTTCAGTTTCATTCAGGGAAGGAGAAATCCAGCCCCTGTCATCAGATTCTCATCTGACTGGGCTTTTACTTGCAAGAATCACAAGCAAATAGGCAGCTTTCCTCCCTGCTACACACAGATAACTCAGTATGTCAAGGATGGTCCTTACTTCCTTTGCTGTAGTTTGAGCTTACTTTCCATCCAACTGCTTTGTCAGAGAGTGAGGCATGAGACATGATAAGCATTATAAATTACCATAATTCCCCCTTGTCAGGAGATAAAAACAGAAGTCCGGGAAACAGAACAGCCCGAGTTGTGTCTTTCCTGAATTCTTTATCTGCAAGCTGAGGAGATAATAAAAGCCCAAGACCCATTATCCCTCAGTGTGGATTCAGAGACCTTCACACAGAGCAGAAGTGTTCTTTAGTGACATTAAAAAAGCAGCAAGGATTCAATATTACTCATATCTTACCTGTCAGGAACAGCTTTTCAGAGTGAAGGACTCATGCTGGGGTGAGAACACTTCCAAAGTAAACATTTCTATAAACTATTGAGTTTGTGACATTAGTTTTAAATAAAGTTAGTCTGCAAAGAAGACAAATGCTTTATCTGGTGCTAGGATTTTAACCTTGAAGGCAGAGCAATATATTCCTGTTTAGGTATTTCTAAACCTGACTCAGGGGCACCCTGCACATTGTGAAAAAATTGACACTGGTGTGGTGCATAAATCTGTCAAACGGTGATGCTCGTGTACCTACTTTCTATGGATAACTGCAGCCTTTAGCCAATACTCCCAGGACCTGTAAGTAGGTACAGATTACTTCAGCCTATGATGAAATAAGCTATGGGGCCAGGGAAGAAGGGGAAATATGTAGTAGCTTAGATGCCTCGTGGCTCAGCACAAGGAGAAACCTGTAACAACATGAAGAGCTGTTGACAGGCTCTTTACTGAATGGAATAACAAGTAGGGCTTTTTGCCAGAGCCCAACTAACATATACAGAAGCAACTGTGTAGAGCCACATGGACAATTAATTTTACTATTTTATATACAGAGCAATAATAAAGTAAGCAATTTACATGTGCAGTAAAACTCTTCAGGATAGACCACCTAAGTTAGGTTCACTCCCCTGAAGTCATTGCAAACAGAACTGTGTGTGTCCATAACCAGCTGAGCATCCTGCCTTTCATGCCATGTAGCATTTGATGCTGATCATTTTCTCTTGCTTTTCTCAATGTCAGTAGAGTCTTCTAGAAGTAACTGAAAAAAATTGATTTATGGGATATACTTCTAGCAAAAAAAAAAATCTATTAATATCTGACCTTGTTAGCAGAGCATTACATTGCAGCAGCAGGGGTTACCACTGGGTAAGCGAGGTGGTGAACTCCAGCTTGGCAGCAGCTCTGCAGTCGGTGCGAGGGGCCTTACTTCTCTTTCGTAATTATTTTTGTTATCGCGGCGTAGCTGACGTGCTGTGAGTTCACACCCTACTTTGTTTCATGCTCTCTTGCTTTTGTCTCTAAACCCTGGAAACATCAAAGGTCTTTCTGCAGCAAGATGTAAAAAAAATTATCCTAAGACAAGACACTCCATGAGCCCAGATGTAACATGAACATTGACCTCCACATTGCATTTAGTAACTCTGGGGTTTCATTCTGTTGTACTTGCAAAGTGATTACTGACTACTTGTTTTTGGGTTTGTGTCTTCTCACAGGCCGGTTCAGCTCCTTCAGTGTGTGAATAACCCTGACCACACAGATTGCAGACTCTGCACCAACACCATGGCAGCTCCGTGACGCTATGGACGACTTTCAATATTTGCACGTAAAGCTGGAAAAGATGCAGCTACATAGCTTAGAGTGAGGAGAAGTCGTAGTGTGCTGTGTACAGAGCCCATAACCAGAAATCCTTGCTGTGATACTAACGGCCAAGGAGCAGATGATATTTTAGGTGTGATTACTGTACACAAACACACACACACAGAGACACAAATGTATTATTTCAGGGGGGCCAGGGTGTGCTCAGTGGTTGAGGGCAGATGTTTTGCCCTGGTTTGTTCCCTCCTGTCCATCTCCCCTTGTGTTCAGAGGGCCAGAGCAGGGATTCCCTGGGGTGTGCACAGAGAAGAAAGAGGTTTTCCAGTGGAGGCAGAACTTGCCCACATCGGCACTCGCTTTCCTCTCCACTGGACGGCTGGTTGGGGAAAGACAAGAGCACGCTACACTCCCCTTGCATCCCAATGCAACATCTCCCAGAGGGGAACATTACCCAGTGACACATGGTATAAATTGCATTTCTGCTAGGGACTGTGGCACCTCTGAGCAGGAAAAGCATACAGTGGAAGAGGCAGAGCAGTTCTCACCTTTTAATGGGCATCACATTACGTTGCTGGTGGGAAAACAGCTGAGCTGAGCCAAGAAAAGACCAGAAACCACTCAGAGGGTTGCCAGTATTTGTAAGAACACGTTGGGTGTGTAGCTGGGGAGATAAAATAGCAAGACTGACTCAGACAGCCCCATTAAAATCCTACTGGAAACACCACTGCAGTTCAGATTACATTTATTATAACAGCAAGTGTAAGCCTTCCAGCTTTCATAAAGGGTCCCTCAGGCCACAGCTTGGCCCTCTACTAGAACAGATATAAACATCAAAAGGTCTCCACAATAAGGAGTCTCTCTTGACCTCCGTTTCTGAGGTGAGAGGTCTATCATTTGGTCTACCATTCACAGGCACAGCCATGCCACAGTAGACTGAAACTGCAGGTTTCATCAATTTCCTTTGATTCCTGTTTCACTGGTCTCATATGCATATTCAAGTGCAGCGTTCATGACAAAACAAGGATCTGAGGCCAGCTTGTGGCCTTAGCTGTAGTGCTGTGCCATTGCCACTAAGAGAATAGAGCAGCTTTTGCTACAGATAGACTCCTAGGTGCTGCAATGACCAGTTCATTAGGCAGACCGAGGTTTCCATGATCCCACAGGCAGAGGGTTATAAAGTCCTCATGGCTTAGTGACTACACAGAGTGCGAAGGGACCTCATGGCACTACACCAGCTGGTGTCATTTTGAGCATCTCTCAATACACCTTCGCTCTGTAATACACAGGCTGGCACTGAGCATAGCTGGACCACACCCGAGACCTCACCCATGATGTTTACATTAAGTGAAATGTATTTGTATTTGCACTCTGCTATGTAACTTCTTCCATGCATCGATGCAGACACACAGCAATACTTTCAAATAGACCATTTCTGACCATAGGTCGTTTGTCTTCGTGCTCACTTTTGTAACTCTTCCATTGCAATATAAAATGTTGACTGTAAAATCGAGATCTATAATAAAATTGCTCATGGCAAACATTGTTAATTCAGTTTCACATTCTACTTTTAACCTCAGACTGAACCTGAAAGTAAGCCACTTGCTAGAAATAACTCAGAAATTCCTCCAACGTATGAAACTCCACATAGACACACCCAGGAAAACAGGTAAAGGTCCTCCCTGGACTATACTCTCTCTACCTTATTCTCCATCTTGTTCAGAGAAGTCATTGTCTCTGTTGGGAGCTGGAAGTGAAACATCCTGTCTTTATCTTGAACACAGGTGCCCAGATATGTTCTGTTGTTGTCAGCCATGTCAGTGAAGCAAGATGACTGTTCTTATCAGTGGTTATGTAGTAAAATGTTAAGCAGCACACCTTGCTTTTGGAAGCTGAGGTGCACACTTGATAGAGGCAACTGTGCTGGAGTAAGTGACAGCTTCATAACATGGGTGGTTGGCAGGAACAGCATCCCCTAGAAAGTGATTTTTGTAACGGCGTGTAAAAACAATGCACCTTTACAGGGAAACAGCCACAGACACAGCAATAATCACAATTAACATGAGGGAAGTAACTGAACTTACGATTGCCTGGTTTTGTTCTGACTGGTTGTTCTATTGCCAAGAGGTGCTGCCAATTGTGTGGATGTACAGATGGCTGTACTGGAAGGAAGGTGCAGGACTCTGATGGCTCCTTTGCTCTTCCCTTAGCACTCATTGGAAAGGGAGAGGAGTCAGCCCAGGTACTGAGGCCACCATGCACTCTGGATATGCCTCCTTGTTCTGATACCACTCCTGAAGTCCACAGAGCTTCGTGTCATCTACTATGTCCTGCTGCTTGCCTTGAAGGAGGGAGCATTAACGTTGGCCCACTTTATCTATTAGTACAGGCACGCTGCATCTGTCCCACTAACACATACCTAAGTCTGTGCCGCTTGGATTGCATACATAGCAGAACATGATAAAGCTGATTTCCAACAACTGAGAAGTGTTTTAGCTATCATAGAATCAAAGAATGTGTAAGGTTGGAAGGGACCTTTAAAGGTCATCTAGACCAACCACCCTGCAGTAAGCAGGGACATCTTCACTGGATCAGGTTGCTCAGAGCCCCATCAAGCCTGACCTTATCCATTATCACATATTTGACTTGCCATGTGGACATGTCCTACCAGACATGTATAATTCTAAATCCTAGCGTTTGCTGAAAATTTATAAAACAAAAAAAACCCCAAATCAATACAAAGTTCCAAATGCACAGAAAACTAAACAAAAAGAAGAAACCAGCTATGTCTTTTTTCCACAATATGCCCTATTTTTCCCCACTATGTGGAAGAAATGTTTCTTACATAGTTTGAAACATGTTGGGTTTTGAAAATATGCTTTCAATCTGATGAAGCTAACCTCTGTCACAACTTGTTCAAGATAAATGGGCTAGCTTGTGCCCCAGGCCCATAGCAAACACTGCCAAAGAGAATCGCTCAGAAACCTGAGAGGGATCTGAGTTTTTGTGTGAGATGTAAGGTGATACCAACATTATGCACTCCCAGAAACACAGGGTGCAGGGAAAGATACTCCTATGACCCTGTTACCACAGTATTGCTGTTCCCCCAGTCTTTGATGTACTGAACCGGATGAGAGCCTGCAATTATTAAAATTATTTTTGAGATGAGGACACAAATGAACTGCAGGAAGGTTTGTTCTCCTCGCTAGCCGTCGCTTGGCCTTGTGTGCTTGCCATGAACCACAGTGATTTAAAACATGTCAGCCTCACCTAGGGCCAGGAGGGTCAGTAAATAAACAGCCTGAGTTCCACTTCGGAACACTCCACTGTACACCTCATGTTTCCTCTTGGCTGACCCCAGGTAGCTGCCCCCCCACACGTCACCTCAGTCTCCTGAACCTCCCTGCGGTCACCCTTCAGGGGCCACTAGCTCTTTCCATTGCTTATGTGTAGGGATGCGGGTGAAATCAATGACTCTGACTCTGGGCTTTCATTTAAAATAAAAAGTCTTAGGAGCCTAGAGAAAAAAATTGAGGACTGGAGACAAAGGTTTAAGCATGTAAAAGGCAACAAACCTCACCCCACTGCAGCACTGCAGGGTGTATCTGACAGAGGCAGAATTTTCACCTTGCTTGATTTGGGCTACCCTTCATGTGTGCATCCAGGATGACTCCAGGATTATCAAAACAATGAGCCTCAGACATTTTCTTACATAAAAGAACCCAATAGGAAGAGCAGAAAAACAAGATCAGCAAGCCTTCAGGTAGGAAACCCTGCAAACAAGCTGCACCTCAGAATCTCTTTCTTAATAACGATATCATTTACAGGCTTAACACAACAATAAAATATGCTAATAGGCTGATCTTTCCTATTAAATTGTTCAAAAGGAGTAATGCACTGGCTAGCCAAAGAAAACACTGCATATAAAATATGAAGGCTGGAAAAAACCCCACAACAAATAGTACAGTTGAATGACAGAAGCAAAACCACAGAAAGTGCAACAGTAGAAGAGAAAGATGTATAAAAGCTATGTAGTTGGAGCATAACGCCCTCACTGCCCACATACTTATGACCATGGGACATACATCTACCTGTCCTCGAAGTTGAAGGACTGGATTCAGCATCTGACAAAGCCACAGAGAGCTCTGCAGGCTTAAGCAATCCCCATGCAGCTTTTCCAGTTCTCTCTCTCTCCTTTATCTCGCAGCAGCATCCCCACTCTGTTCTGCCAGCACAAATGTTTCCTGAAACTCCCTATGAACCAGGACAGGTAAATGGTCTGGGATAATAATGCCTTTCCCTCCTTAGAAATATAAAAGCTTATATCTGGCAGGAAAAATATGAATCAGTGGGAGTTTTTTGTTTCAAACTGTGTGTTTATTCTCACCACTGCCTTGTGCAGTGGGAGAGGGCAGCTGACAGCTTGCTGTTCCTCCTTTCTTGTGCAGCACTGTTTGCCCAGATCCAAAGAGCCAAGAAGCACATGCACGAGGGTCAGCTCTGCACCAGGACATTTCACGGCAATACAGCTACCTTACCCCTGATTCGTTTCACTTCTCAGAGCACTGTGGGGAGAGTAGAGTGGAGATGGTTAGAATCCATATGAAATACTTTAGCTAAGATTTATGTCAGTCACCTGGTTGTACAGGCTATATCTGTAGTTAGAGGGACAAACCAGGCACCTCCTGAAAGCAGTTGTCCCACTCTGCACTGAGGGGTAAGACAGTCAGGATTATGCATGCTCCAATAGAAGCATCTTATCTTTCTTCATTGTGAAAGTTGCCTCAATTATTAGCTGGAATTTATAAAATCAGCTTCCAGGTGGCTAAATCTGAATAAAATGATTCCTAAATGTCAGGTGTTTCCCTGTGAGAAACACCCTTAAATCAAAAGATACCTAAACATCCTCTCACCTAGAACAGATGAAAGGGTTTTGTTTATTTAAAATCATAATTTCACAACCTGATTTCTGAGTATGCAGAGCCACAATTCTAAAATTTGCTGACCATTTCAGGAACTGGCAGTGTGATAATGCAGTCTTTCATGCATATCAAATGCAGCCAGTTAGAAAATCTAGTATAGTGCTAGAAAAAAGATGCTGTTCCTAACCTGATGCCTCCATTTCATAGGCTGTGTTCTGTTGGCTGCCTCCATTGTCAAGACTGAGACCAAATATCCTTGCTTTAGGGTTTTCTTCTTGCACACATGCTGCACTTAGATTTTTTTTTCCAGTTTATTTACAGAAGCACAGCCATAATTGTTTTTCACCATGGTGACAAAAAGCTTACAATTTCTTTCCTGTTTCCTAATGGAGTAAAACCACAACAGATCTAAATTAGATTTACACCTTAAATAGTTTAAAGGGTGGCTTAAATGTTTGGGTTTTTTTCTCTTATTGAAATTGAAAATCCAGAAATTAATCAATAGAAGAAAGTTATGCTAATGGTTTGCACAGGACAGGGACAAACTTCCATTCCTACTCTTCTTGAAGTACTAATCAAATCAATAATATTGCACGGCAATTAGACCTGGGACTTCTGCAGCAGAAGTCTGAACCTTGGGAACTTGAGCAAAAGGTCTCCTGTCTGAGAACGTTACCAAAATTGCATTCTCTGTGGGTCAGACGTGGAGTGTATGCAGAATTCACTGAACAGTTGGAACTGCACTGGGATAGATAATAAGCTTCTTGATGATGCAGTCCTATGCAGAGCTATATTTTTGTGCTATAATGTGCTACATGGAATATTAGGTGACCAGAAGGAGTCAGCTTTGCCTCCTCTGAAGTCAGAGTTTAACCAACATCAGTATGAGGCTGTTTGGTTTATGGCAGGAAAACATTAAGAAAGGCTAAGACATGGTCTAGACAGACATAATGCACACAAATAATATGCAATATGGATAACAGCTCATTCCTTATAGTAAAAATGTTACTAAAAACTAGATGCAAGAAGACAGCGACAGTTTCCACAATTTTTTATCAGAGGCTCATAACTTTCATCAGTATTATCAGACACTTCTGATAGGTGATATGTGATATGTGGAGCTGCTTAACATAGGGCTTGGTAAGTTTAAGCAAGTCCTGGGATGCTTTAATCCTTTTTTCATTTTTCAACTCCATTTTTCTGTGGGCTGTAGCTGAAGTGAATGCATGTTGTAGATAGGGATTAATTTCTAGGGCTGCTAGGGACTTGCTATGTGACACTGGGCAAACAATTCCATCTCCAAGTTTGAGATTTCCTGCCTGAATGGGAGGAATGATAAATTGATATTTTAAAATTTAGAGATTATGAGGGTTATCATAGTATCTGTGCTGATCTTATGAATACTACGGAGATTTAGTTTCATCCTATATATCATGCCTCTGTTCTGCCCTCAAATTGTGCTTTAGAATAATGCAACCTTTGCAGAGGCACTAGCCTCATGCTCTGAGGGGATGAAGCATCCTCACTTTCCAGGGTAGGTTGTTCCAGTAATTACTCAGTGCCATTATTGGAAATTAATTTATATTCATCTGTATTCAGGTTCTGTCAACTTCTTCTTGTATCCTTCTTGTATCCTATGATAAAGATCTTTTGTCTTGTGGGGAAGGTAAGCTTCTCCTCCTGAAAAGAATTCTTATTCTAATACTCCTCGCTCTCTTTTTTTTTTTGTGAATAAAAGAGATCAAGCTTTGTAAACATCTCTGGATGATACATTTGCTAGAATCTATGACTTTTTACATCTCTCTCTCTCGTATTTTATTGTTCTTGTAGTGCAGAGAGACATTTTGTATCCTCTGCAGCATGTTGACTGTTGGATTAGATGGACATATCTTGACTCAGATTCAATCCTTGCTTTTATTGTGTTTATCACTGGTGAGTCATAGTACTCACGGGTTTGTTGGAGCAAAGTCGAGAGGCAGATGCTCTACTGTTGAAAACCAACCCAGTTGTTACTCTAACAAGCAGAAGTGGGTGGACATTGCGGTCAAAATACTGAGCTGCAGGAAAGTTTCAGGGAACCTCTCTTTCAAGTATGTCTTGTCTTTATTTCACACATTATTCTTCAAAACATCATGACATCAATTAGCACATTATGGTGGGCAAGATATTTTTATCAAACTTTCACCAGAATACTTTCTTATCATCCCACCATGGTTAATTGATTACAAAACAACCTTTCCCTTTAATTATTAGCCCAAACGTTCTATTTTAACAGAACTATACCAATTTTTTTTTCTTTTCTAATCCAGGCATTTTGTTACTCCAATCTTTAGGAAAAATAATAATTTCTATATAGTAATATACCTGAAAATACAAATTATGTGTATCAAGCTTTACTTACTAGGTTTCCTGAAAAATAAAAAAAGCCCTCACCATCATCAACATACCACTATGTGAATTTACCAAGGAAAAAACAACAATCCTGGCAATTTAAAGACCTCTTCCCAATGTCTGAGATCCTTCCTAATCTAAATACTAAATTGAAGCACAGACAGTCAGGGAAACATAGCTGTAGACCTGCTTATGCTCTACAGATCTTTTTAACCCCCCAACCCTGCTCAAGTGCCACTCATGTTCCACCTGACCATAATTCTTTTTTCTGTTTATGCCAAATTTCTACACAATTCCCCAAGAAAATGGAGACATGCATAAGTAAAGCAGATGGAAGGCACAAGCATGTGGGCTATGGGATATAACTGAACATCAGACCCAAAAAGAGATGATTGTCATTTCAAAGAAGAGGAGCAAAATCACTTAATATTCTGTGTCCTTTTGTTTTGGATTGCTCATGTTCACAGTCTCACAATATTACCTTAAGGAAGCAGCACAGAGATGATGTATTGGAAGATGAGTGATTTTGATCTGGGGATGTATGGCATGACAAATTGCATCAGTGCAAAAGTAATTACTTTTTAATTACAATGTCAAAAATTATACAGTCCCATAGCAGAAATGTACCATTCTGCATTTCTAAAATTGCAACTCTTTTCCTTGACATTATGTTCAATTAGCTAAGGCAAGGTTACGTTGGCCCGGTCTTGGCACGATAAAACTTGACACAGTAAATTAAAAATGGGTAGGAAATTAGTTATATATCTCCTCCAGTACTATTTTTGGCAGCGGGTGAGCTGCAGTAAATATTAATGGAAGCAAAAGCAGAACGTGTCTAGGTTGTCCCATGAGCCAGTAGGCAACTGCTGGTCAATAAACCCACAGTAGAGTCTGTTGCAAAGTCCTCAGCCAGAGATAAGAATGTCATTATTATTACCTGAGTTCAGTTGGAAGTCATCTTAGCGCTGACATGGATATTCAAGTTAATCATTACTGGTGCAGAACCCAGCCTTTTGTGCTGCTTTGTGCCAAATTCGGAGTCCAACGATGAAATGGTCCAGCTCCCACACGTGTGGGTGCAGCGGCACCCCTCATGTAGTGACTGTGCCACAGCAGCCCTGTCCGTGGCATACCGGAACTTCTCATGGACACCATTTTGAAGAGCAGTGCTGGCAGTGGAAGACTACCCAAAGGAGGAGAGCATCAGCCATTCTCTGGGCCTGCTTGAGTGTCTCAGACCTAAGGAAAGGGAAACAGGAATCGCTGCAGGAAAAAAATCCCCTAGGGATTGGATAGGGGCTCTGTCACTGGACATGAAACATTTCCCAGAAATAAAAAGCTGGAGGAGTGATGAAATAGGATGCATCATTAGTAATGGTAAATTCTTCTTCCTGGTGTGGTTGTCAGGATTTTCAGGATTTACTAAGAATATGTAAGTCTTAGGAAAGGTTAATGCTTGGAAAAAAGTATAAAATCTCTGGAAGGTTTCACTAGGCACTCTGCAGATGTAACAGCAGCCTGAAGAGAGTGGGATTACCCAGCTCCTCTGACTACTTTCCCATTTAGCACCCAGCCACAGTGTCGCTGGGCCTGTCGCAGTCCCTCACCACTCTTACAGTAAAGAATTTCTCCCTAATATCTAATCTAAATCTACTCTCTTTTAATTTAAACCCAACCCCCCTTGTCCATGCCCTTGTAAACAGTCCCTCTCCAGCTTTCCTGCAGGCCCCTTCAGGTACTGGAAGGCTGCAGTGAGGTCTCCCTGGATCATTCTCTTCTCCAGGCTGAACAAGCCCAACTCTCTCAGCCTGTCTTCATAGGAGAGGTGCTCCAGCCCTCCAATCATCTTTGTGGCCCTCCTTTTAACTCGCTCCAACAGCTCTATGTCTTTCTTGTACTGGGGACCCCAGAGCTGGAGGCAGTACTCCAGGTGGGGTCTCACCAGAGCAGAGTAGAGGGGGAAAATCATCTCTCTCAACCTGCTGCTCCATGCTGGTTTTGATGTGTCTGGGGACAATCTGCTGCTTGCAAGCTATGGGATTATTTAATGTGTTTTGAGTACGTCTTTTGTGGAAAAAACAGGCACAGGAATAACAGAAACTCAATCTGTGACCTACAAGACCTTGAACAATAGTACAAATCAAAGGTATGTGTCTAAATTGCAAGTAGCACAAATAAGATTAGCATTGGTGTCACAGACTCCTGGAGCTGCTGCGGGCTTGTCATTGCTCTCTGTGTTTCCTCCAATAAAACTAATGTACTATACTCTGGGTGCAGGCGACATGTGAAATGACACCAACATGTCCAGAATTTATCAATATACTATGCACATGCTGTTTTCCTTTGGCTCTGTTTAAACTACTGGATGTCTAGAATCCCAGGTAAAAGTCTGAAGTCCTCAGAGAAATCCATGACCACATTTCTTGATGGAGGAAGAAATTAATTTCAGGCAAGTCTGCACACATTGCTCTTTAGTTTATTTCCCCAAAGGAAAATCAAGCTGCAACCCATTTCTCTTTTCCCCCAAATCTACAGTATTTATTATAACAGGTTTCTGCTCTATTACTAGCAAACAAGGTATTCACTGTCATCATATAGCCCTTCTGGTTGAGAGTGACTGTGCAGGATTGGTGGTGAGCTAAACCCTAAACCCAAGCCTTCTGCAACACCACTCAGCATGACCATTACTGTTGGTCTACCTAGGCTTGTTATTTCCCATCTTATTCCTGTCCCAGGTCTTGTCACTGCTGATCCAAAAAGCCAGCAGCTTTCCTTATCAGGGTACTCTGTACTGCTTCTTCCAACTGAGTGCTACAAAGATTTGGCTGGTATGAAGTCAAACACGTCCCTCATATATCCTGAGGCAATTTGTCTTTTTTCAATACCAGATAATGAAAGAATAAGGAACAATCACAGTGTTTTAACTATAACTGAAGTCTTAGGCATGGGTGTTTGAATATTTAATTCCATATTTGATCCATATGAATGATCATTTAAGAAAATGTCTAGCAGCAGGTACCATTACTTGATCTTGTTATATTATTACTGCTCTTTGGTTTTTTTCCAAAATTTTGACAAAGGCTGAATTTTTCATGTGTGCACCTTTGGGATAAATGCAGGGCTATCGTGACAATATTTGACCTGAATTCATGTCTTCCCTACAGTGGCAGGCATGAGTAAAGTTCACCTACAAGGCATATGAAAGGGATTTACCTGCGTCTACGGGAGCTTCCTTGGGGCATGGTGTTTTGTCTCTAAGGCAGGATGGGTATTGCAGACCTGCTCAGCTCTTAGCGCAGTCTAGAAGACTAAAGTAATGGTGGGACCAAGGAAGTTATTTCTCTAGTCCAACATACAGATTTGAGTAATTGAAATGTGGATGTACAAGACATGAACCTTTTTGAATTGTACAGAAAACCGAAGTCACTGCATGTGCATTTTAAAAGTCAGCAAACAATGGTGCCCGAGGTTGTCAGCTTGTTTTGTTTGCTGCATCCGCTGCTCATAGATTTTGAGATGCTGACCACAAAACAGGCACAATAATTTTTTCGTGGGTGAAAAAGGATATTTTCCAACTTGTTTTCCAAGCTGATTCTTACCTGGCAGCTCACCAGTAATGATGCCTTCATCAGGCAGACTATAGACAGCATACTAGCATCCCAGTGGGAAGTTTCCTTAAATCTCAGTCAAGCAAGCTGGATTCTGAAATGAGCAAAGAAAGCATTGTTCATATGTGCTGCTTCCTGCCAGACAGACATATCCAGTGTGCAGTAAATCAACTTGGTGCCAGAGGAGCACTGGTAATTGTTTTTCTACAGTGATTTTTCATAGGAGATCTCCTTTATATTTCCAGTTTGAAGTCCCTGAGGCGCCTGAATGATCTGTACTGCAATGCACTGCCCATTTTTTGTTGTTTCCTGTGCACCAGCAGTATGGATGTTTGGTGATTTAGTTGAAAGAGCACTACACATCTTCCATCGGAGGATGGAAGCTTCCTCTAACTCATCATTTGATAACCCAAATCCAAAGACTCACTGATTTAATGGAAATATCTCTTCTTATGATGCTCAGAATTCACAGGTCAAGTTTTAGACCCTGCTGATTGGCTTCTGAGGACCAGAGGCATTTGGAAACACTTACCACTCCAAATAAAGGAGAGACAATAGGGCCATAAAATTGTCTAGCCCCAAAGGCATTTCTAACCAACAGCAGATATGTTGTAGGCTCTTGCACACCTGCAATTGGTAGATGAAATGTGAGGTGACTATGACGAGCAGTAACTCATCATAGTTAGTTGCAGTAACAAGAACATTCAAACTAGTGGGAACACGCCTAAAGAAAACAAACATTGCAAGTGTTACTACAAACAGTGAGGTCTCTTTCTTTCTGTACTTAGATTAGGAAGGTTATTGTGACACAATAGCAGGAGCTGGATGAGACTATTGCTCGCTACCTATCGGTGTGAGCTCTGAGCTACAAGGGAATGGCACCCTTAAGAGCTTCCCATCATAAACAAAAATTAGTGGCAACCAGCCCAAGAATAGGAATATCGCTCCATGTTGTTGACTGAAACCTCTCCGCTAGATTTAATGAATAGTTTGTCCATTAGACTCATAATTTTAACAAGGAACTTGGATTAAGTTCTGGGTCTGCATTACCTATCAGTTCTTCCCAAATCCAGGATTCCTACTTCATGGTTGTTCATATTACTTATGTTCAGCCATATACCCGCATAAACGCCTGAGTTTCTGGAGGAACTGAGAAGTCAATACAAGTGCTGACATTTTGAGCTCTTGGAGAGTGTAGGTACAGGTGGATGTCATCAAGGATTTACAAGGCTATTCTGTGACATTTAGATAGACAAATCCAAAGTTGCCGTGAAATTCCTAGGTCCTGGTCACTTGGCTTCATGGTATTCCCAAGTGCCATTCTGTGGTGACACAAAAAAATGAACACCCAATCAGCGAACTCTGAAACCAAATTATTATTTAATATAAGTCCAGAAAATGGAATGCATTTAAACTAGGAAAAGGTTTAGCCTACAGTTTCTTTAGGTACAGATTCTACCACTATGTTGATATACAGTCTCAGTTATTCTAGTCTTCTCCCTCCATTCCCCTATTTGTAAACCAGAAATAATCTCAGTAATATGCAAGTAACCATTCATTAACCAGCTCTGTCCTCTGTTCCCCAAAACCACAGATTCTACTTTCTGAATCCTACAACTATGAAAGCAAGAAAAACCTGTCTACTGAATAACTGACTTCTGCCACATAATTTTAACAAGATGTGAGACATTGTAAAGCTCTAAATTGTATGGTCCCTCACCCAAATCTGCCTTCAAGTACTTGTAGTCCTGCACACACAGATAAATGTATCTAAATTATTCAACTTGTAAAGATTAAACATTGCCAGCAAGAAATAAATTAACCTGCTCTTTTCTCTGCTTGTATTCCTCAGTGCCTTAATTTCTATCTTGATTACTGGATATCACTAATCATGACTTTTCATATCTAAACAGAAGATGAGTTCTCATGTACTTGATGTAGTGTCAGTGGTGAGTATTTCAATATTTCAGACTTAAACCTACCTGGACCACCCTTTCAATATCCTCTGGAACAGAAAACTGCAGAATGAAAAGCAAATGCATTTATAATAATTCTGAAGGTCTTCAGATGGACTCATTGAGCTCAGTCTTTTGTCTTTTCCCTGCACAGAAATGGATTTTTCTCTCTATGAATAAAAAGCTTTGGTATTTTGTTTAGTTTTTTGCTTCCTGCTGTCTTCGACTAGTGGTAGTCATGCAGAACAAAGATCTAATCCCAGCACCTGGCTAGCATTCTGCAGACGTAGGAAACATGGCTAATTTTTCTTCAGCACTTTCTAAGACATACAAATCTTCCTGTGATATGCAGCAGAACCTATCTCAGCTCCACCAGAATCATGAAAGGCAGTTATCTTTAGACTGCATGGGACACTTACAGACACATGATGGCTTCATCGGCTTTCCTGGGTTTTGATCTCATCCGTGGATTACATCACACCCCAAAGAGCTTTCAGCTTGCTCAGTTGTTCCATAATCTGGAGCCATAAAAAAGAGGATATCAGTTACTTCTATTGATTCTGCACCCCCTCTCCCCCAAAACCCCCCAACCTGTTTCCATTGCCCAAATGTGAGCAATACAGAAGTTTCTATTGTTCCTGCAGCAATGCCCATTTTCTCTTTCTCCATTCATTTTAGGATTTTAGTTCATGAAGACAGAGTCTCTACCTTTCCCTAAAATTTCCTGACACATCTATTGCCAGGAAAAGTAACAGTGTACTATTTATCTGAGCAGACTATACCAAAACTATTCTCAATTAATTCCACAAGCTGTCTGGATGAAGGGCTGCGAGCAACTCCTTGTGTCACACAGCTATCTGAGAAGACAACATTAAGCAGTCAGTATGGTGTACTGCATGGACTAGCAATCCTCACAAACCAAGTATTTCAGAAAAGGGAGAAAGGTATGCTCAAAACCAAGCAACATTTGATACCCCATTATAAAAGTAGAAGATATATTGTCTAAAAGTACTTTTAAGTATGCTGGCAGCCACTATGCTGCATATTGTTGGAAACTAAAGAACTTTCATATCCATCAGGTCAGACACCTTAATTCCACGTATTGGTGGGGTTATATTGACTGAAGAGTTTCCTGATCTCATGCAACAGTTGTATCTTGTTTTCATGAAGAACCCTAAAAGATATGAAACTTCTTTGCACTAACAGGGAGTGTGGCAAGAGAGTTGTTGACAGTAATTTTTTTGCTTCTTCACTACTTTCTCCTTTGGTCCTGGTTGCAGTTACTCAAATCTATTTGAAAACAGTTAATTATTTGGCCACCTCTTGCTTACCGGTCAATAGTAAAATACAGTAGAATAAAATTAATACTACTGATAAGCAGTTAGACGTATTTACATCTCAGTAGTACTTATATGAGTCCAGTTCTGTTAGTACTGAATAGATGTATGTCCCAAAAAACTGTGGATTTGTGTGTGGAGCTCGAGAGGAAAACAAAGGGTCTCTCAAAGAATACAAATACAAAGTTTTCAAATGCAAAGGAGAAGACAAATTCAACATTCATTTGGCAAGAGATAGGAAGGGTGATACGAAGACCAGTGCTCTGTAGGAAGGTGAGTTAGTTTTAATCTCTAAGCAAATCTTGCCCTGCTTCCAAAGACTGGAGCCAATATGCTCATGGAAATGTTAACTCTACTCTTGCCAGAACTGTATGCAGATGCATGCACGTGGCAAATACAAATGAGCAATGCAGGGATGTTCCAGTATCATCACCTCCTAATAAAAACTTAATTCAAGCATTGAGGTGACCTCAGGATACCTAGTACCATACTATGTACAAAACAAACCTAAACAAAATTAGGAAAAAGAAAAGCTTATAGTTCTTAAGGATAAAGGCTTAAAAAGCCAACAATCACCTGCCAGTTCAGGAGTTCGTGATGTCTCACCAAGCCTCACCAAACCTGCTCTAATACAATTCTGGTTTGGGGTTTGGTTCATTTGTGGCTTTGTTTTTTCATATGCCCCTGGCTCATATTTCACCCATTCTTCTTAGGAAGGAGACATACATTTGTGTGATGTGCTTCTGGAATGATCCTCATTTATGCAAGACTTCTTTGGTTCTTTCATTGTAAAGGGCTATAAAACAAGTTGGTACTTGAATATCCACCTGAAGATAAGGGGTAGAATTATAATGTCAAGAAAGAAATATTATATATGATAGCAGTGGCATCCAACTAAACATTGCCAGCTTTTGAAAAGGGAAACTCCACTGGAACTTTGCTTGGAAACATACTCAGCTGGTTAAGGGAAGACTACATACTCAGGCTCTGAGAAGTCCTTTTAATACCATGACAGCTCCTTGTTTCACTTTTGCTAGTAACGCAATTGTATGTTAAAACATGTCTTTCCTTTTGGTTTTTTGCTGGGTTTTTTGGGTGGTTTGTTTGTTTGTTTTCCCTCATAATGTAGCAATATATGCTGTTCTTCAAAGCCTTTTAATTATGGGGGTAGGACTTTTAAAAATATATTTTATGAGCCTCCCCTATATTCAGCATAAAATATATTAAAATAAAAGTACCAGCTTATGTTTTAAACTACCACTCTGTCTTCTGTGAGTGATATTTTTATTCGTCACGAAGCATCACATCTGCGGAATCTTAGCATTTCTTTTGCATGTGCATTTTTTCTCCTCTTAGTTAAAAAACCCCAAAGTTACAAATGTAAATCCTATTTACATTGCTTTTACTCCATTGCCTGGCATCTCTCCCTCCGTTTTACCAATTTGAAGCAGTTAAAAGTCATAGGTCGCCCTTATAAGATTAATGTAATTTTGAAGGGAGTGAGTAGCGGGGCCCCTTTGTATTTGGCATTTGGCTTTTGAACTGCTGATGTGGATGTGTCTGTGTTTTTAAGCCTGACTCATCCTGGGAGGTCTGGACTGTATCTGTATTTGAAAGAAAGCTAAAATACTCATGTTTTCATAGGATTCTATGGGTTGTACTATAAAAGAAATATCAAGCACAAGAACATTCAAGATGAAAACATTGGATAAGAAGACTTTGATTCTAATTGTTAACCATAACTCTCTAACCCCAAAAGTTTTCCTGCACTTATTTTCACACCCTCACTTTTAATTTTCTTTTTTTGCCTTCTCTCTAAATAACAGTTGGAAATTACTGCAACAGCTGGTCCTCCTTCAGGCTTGGAGGACTTTTGTAAATATCTTCCTAGTCCCCTGCCTATGTAAAATCGGCCACACCTAAATTTTAGCAGTCAGAGCTCAAAGCACTTTAAGGGGATGAAAAAAAGCTGAATCTGATTGAACTTCTAAGAAGAGTTTGGTCTTTAGCAAGCTGGACACAGGCCAGGGCATCATCTGCTAACATTTTCACCCTTGCAGTGTTAGTGACCCGGGACCTGTAACGATTCTGCACAACCAGCACTCTCATTGTTAATCCAAGTAAGAGTGTGTCAGCCCAAGCACTTCATCTGCAGCAGTGCCTGCAACCCCGATGCTTTGCTTGAGTATTCTTTTGGAGACAAGATTTCATCTGAAATCACAAACAGTCCCTGATGTACCAACTTGGTCCACACACTCACCTCTGTAGCTCACTTCTGTGTCATTTGGAGATGTGAGGAATGCAGAGTCTCTGAGATCAACACTTAATCCAAGTCCTCCCTATAGGACACTAAGGTCTATAGGCTGCGACACATACAGAGCAAAGACCATGTTCATGCCTGCAGGCATAAGCGAGACAAGACACAAAATTTCCTTGAAGCTCGCACTGCAGGGAATAACTGCAGCCATCCTTTGGAGAGTCCTGTGGAAAAGGAGTAGGAACAGAGCTGCCATGGCATGTACATCTGTAAGGATTAAGACACTGTGGATTAGCCCAAAAACCCTCTGAGATGTTCCAGGGAATCACACCACTTCTGGTGTGACTCTTGAAACCGCATCACCTTCAGGCAACAGATGTAAAGGTAGCTCATATTATATAAATAATATTCTACCATCTAAGCCTACTCATTACATATAATTAGCACACGTATTATGGATGTATAGAACACATTCCTGTTACAGATAATATTGCAATTCCTGGATTTTAAAATTCATCTTAAGATCAAACGTTCTGGCTGACTGCAACAACTCTCCTCTTCCTTGGCATGCACAAAGCACCACAGAATGCTTATATGAGCACACTCACAGACAGTTTTGAACATGTTGTGGGCTCTCATTATATAACGAAGTCCCTTTGATGTGTCTGTCTGTTGCCTGGAAATCAATGTAGTTCTCCATGGTCCACTGGGAGCTTCAGGTTAATTAAGTCTATCATATTTCTACATGGGGCCTGGTATGATCGGTGACTGAGACAGCCAAGTAGCAACAACTTGATGGGATATCTTCACAGTTCTTCCATCTACTCATTATCACTTTGTCTTAAAGCAACTATTTCTAGTGGGTTCAATAAGCAACTATGGAAGAAGTTATAGTAGCTGAATAAAACACATACTTTACATGGATGGTAGCATGTTTCTGGAGAAACCTGTTCTCATTAAACAGTGCTCATTAAAGAGATAAGCCGGACCCTAATGCATTCTTTTCTGCTAGTAGTAGCTTTACAAACAGGTTCTTTGTAGCATGGCCAGTCCCCTCTCTTCATGTGCCCCCCCCGTATTGTCCCAGTGCAGTAGTGGGAATGGAAGGAGCAAGTGAGGCACCTGGATATCCTTTTGAAACCTCTAAGTGTTTAGTATCTGATAACTCTAACCCTACTAGGATCTTTGCACTCTGCCTTCTCCTCTCTGGCTCCAAAGTTCCCCTGCTCTTTCAAGTGAAGGAGCAGAAAGAAGCTGAAAGATATTAGAACACAAGAATACCAACAGTGGTGTTGAGATCCACAGGATCTATTATACCATTTGTGGTGCTAACAGGCAGGAGCCCTGCATGCTCCAGCCAGAGATGGGGTGATACCACCACCCTAGTGACAAGTTTGCAAGGAACCTATGCAGACTGGAACCTGCCGAGTTTCCTATCCTTGAAGCTGGATTTTTCCATACCATCAATTCCCAGTGTGCTAACCAAAGTGGTATCACTCTTGGAAATAGCCTAGGGGAACAAACAGCACAATATATTGAAATGGAATGAAACCAGGCAAAGGTACAGGTGAGGTGCAGCAGCTACCAACAAGTATTGAGCTGCCTTGCTCAAGGCAGCATCAGAAAAAAATAAGGTAAAGGTGGAAAAGGGAGTGGAATTTATTATCTGGGTTCAGCTATGTCTACATGGATTGAGCGTGGCCGTGTAAAATGTGTCTTGCCTGAACACTCAGCCTCCACTACGGTTGGTCAAATTCAGGTGAGGTGATATCAGGCGGTAGGTACTCATTGGCCCCCTCGGGGGAAGAGAAGGGTAGGGCACTCCTGGAAGCAGGAAGGTTGAGTCACTCAGCTCTACTCTCCTACGAGTAGTCATGCAACACCTGAGATTAGATATGTAATCTGTGCTGTCGCCACAGTGGTAAATGAATAAAGGAGTTTGCAAAAAGAACGGAAACTCAGTCAAATGAAATTGTTTGTGGAAGTGAGTAGAAAATACGCTGCAGAAATAATAAAAGAGGAAAAACTTTATAAGTTAAAGGAGCTGAAATTTTACAGATTCTTAAGTCGTGCTGCATTGCCAGAGCATTAACAGTGCTTCCCCATTTCCCAGTGAATAGAGAGATACTTACGAATTTTATAGATAAGACTATCA
Organism: Zapornia atra; assembly: GCA_013400835.1. Lineage (NCBI taxonomy): Eukaryota > Metazoa > Chordata > Aves > Gruiformes > Rallidae > Zapornia > Zapornia atra. Next base: position 161,234 of record VZTU01033396.1, read on the forward strand.
TATATTAGGAGATAACTTTGGAAAAAACCTCTTAACTTGCATTTCTTTTCTCTCTCCTTTTATAAAAAATACATTTTTTTACTCTCCAAAGTTTGGTGAGAGTTTGAGAATTTGTGGGAGTATATGAGGGCTGGATCCACCTAAAAAGATCATCTGTGGTTTAAATTGGTTACCAGATATGTGTGTATTCCATATTGCAAGAGCAGGGAAATTCCCTCAGTGTTCTTTATCTCTGAAGACAGAAAGAGTTTCCTATCTTCAAAAGCTGTAGCCTTTTTTTCCAAGTGAATACTCCAATTACAATACCCAGAGTTGTCTGGATAGATACACTATATTGCATAGAAAGTAAGCTACTTTTTCCCAGAGATAGTCCTAATAATTTTTAAATACCTAGAAGTTAGCTGGATATTTTCAAGAATAAATACATGTAGTTCCTGTGCAGAATGATTTAATCATGAGGCGTGAGAAAGAAACACTGAAGACCACTGCTCAATTCCTGATTCAACCACTGGTTTTTCTACCCATGTCTGTCAAGGTCATCTAGTCTTCCTATATCTCGTTTCCCAGGTGTAAAATGGATTTGCTTTTTTTCCATAACTGAGGCTGACACTAAGAAAGCAGAGATCCTTATGTTTCAAATATGGTAGGACAGAGGACTTTGACTACACAGACATAATTTAAATCCATTCATCGCTTTCCTTCACTGTGTTTCTACTTGCCCTGGTATAGAAGGTGTTAGAAAAGTCACTACCACCATTATTCCAAGTTATTTAATCCTAGGTTTTGACACAATGACAACTGGTGCACCTGGGGATAAGAAGTACAGAATAGAGATCAGCTGTGAACTTCTTCATAAAGACCACAGATCCTATGAGGAACAATGCCAGGAAACATTTTCTCTGTACTAACCAGCATGACTCCAGAAGCACCCAAGTTGTACTGACCTAACTGGCTCTGTAAATGCCCCAAAGAAAGTGACTTATATGTATTGATGTCAAGTGATTCTTTTGTAGATGTAGGACTGAAACACAAGTGCAAGGAGAACTTAGATGCACTTAGTCCTGGTCTTGTGGTCTGTGCAATTACAGCCTGTTCGTGAATTTAGACTCCAGGCAAGCTTTCCTCAGACCCTGTTATTCTGAAATATGCCCTTCTGAAGAACAGCTAAAACTACATACCCATGGAAGTTAAAAACTCCATCCTTTGGTTGAGACAGTTTTGAGATCTGCATTCTCACTTTAGCCCACTTTCCAAGGAAAAAGACTGCACGGAGATCTCCTTTTTCTCCTGATGTTCCACAATGTCCTTGCAGGATGCTGGCACAACTGCATGCATCGCAGGTGAAATGCACCTGGGAACTGTTGAGACTGAGCACGTTTTCCTCCTGCAAACAGCCATGCATGAAGATAAAATTCTGTCCTGAAAGCAACCAAGGCGGCAAAGCAGCAGCAGTGTAGTGCATCCCTGGAGAGGAGCGTGCAGCTCCAGCACGTGGGTCCAGGTGCTGACAGTCCTGCACGAGAGATGTAACTCACAGCTCTGGAATCCTGGGCTGGAATTTGCTCTGGGATATGTCACTGGCTCTGTGTGCCTCTGGCTGGCTGGCAGCCACAGGGAGAGCGGTGCCTGCTGGCAACTCAGAGTGGGGCGGATCATGCTTCAGGCAGCAAAATGCTTACCGCAGTACTCATGAGGGCAAGAGCAGCTAAGGGTAGTTAGGATTGGACATTTTCCATAGCATCTGGAGCAACTGAGCCTTTTAAGCCAGCCCTGCCTGGTGCTCTGGTTGGGATCTGGAACTGTTTGTTATACAGGTGTCTGTGTACTGGATTAATTATTCAGTAATTAATTGCTACAACGTATGATTGTTCGAGCCAAATGTGCGCTCCAAACCCTTCCTCTGCATCTTTTGACCTTCCTATCTCAATGATCTTCTAATGAGAAGTGGTGTAGGCCAACACACAAAGTGTCTTGTTGCTGGAACTCACCTGCACTTTGGATACTTACATATCTACCTTAATAAAAGGAAGTGGTAGCTGCTTTTCCACCCTGCCTGGCACCAGAATGGCTACCTCTTCCAGCCTCCACAGGAGTTGGTACTGATGCCCATTTTTACTGGAATTTTCCTTTGCTGTGGGCATCAGTCCAATAAAATTAATCATTCACATCTTGGGAAGAGCTAGTGTTGTCACAGGGAGCACAGAGACTGGAACTTCAGTAAGAAAAAACTGCTTCTTTCTTTTGCCATTCAGTCTTGGTAAAACACAGCCGAATCCTTCTTAAACAGTTTGCCTAATAGCAGCAACCCACGTCCCAGACATCAGTCACATAGAGGCAGCAATATTGTAAGTAGCAAAAAGATGTAAATGAATATTTTATGAAGTACTTACAAGAGCCTTCAGAATACTGTCCTCTTTACAATACTGTGGCTAATGTCCAAGCTGTTGCCATATCTTCTTCCCTACTCTGTCAAAATCATTGCAATACTGTGTAAGAATGCTTGACCCCTGCCAACAAAACAAAACAAAAAGGTTAAAAAGCTCTGTATTTATCTTACTGAGGAATTCCACCTAAAGATGGAATCAGAGGGAATGCCAACAAGGCAGTTATCGTGGTTATGCTGTTATAGACCACCCATCCAGGATGAAGAGGCAGATGAAATAGTCTACAAGCAGCTGGGAGAAGTCTCACCATCGCTAGCCCTTGTTCTCATGGGGGACTTCAACTTACCAGTCATCTGCTGGAAATACAATACAGAAGAGAGGAAACAGTCCAAGAGGTTCCTGAGATGTCTGGAAGATAACTGCCTGACATGCTGGGTGAGTCAATTAGGGACGGTGTTTTGCTGGACCAGTTGTTTGCCATATCACTTGTGGGTGATGTGATGGTTAGAGGTCATCTTGGGCACAGTGATCTTGAAGTTAGGTTTTGATCCTTGGAGAAGTAGGTAGTGGGGGTCAACAGAACTGCCACCTTGGACTTCTGGAGGGCAGACTTTGGCCTGTGTAGGAGCCTGCTTGTCAGAGTGTCCTGGGAGGCAGTCCTGTGGGTAAGGGAGTCCAGAAAGGCTGGAAATCCTTCATAAGAAAATCTTAAAGGTGCAGGAGCAGGCTGTTCCCATGTGCCAAAAGACATGCTGGCAGGAAGGAAGACCAGCCTGATTGAACAGTGAGTATAGCTGGAACTCAGGAAAAAATAAAAATAGAATTTTTGACCTTTGGAAAAAGGGACAGGCAACTCAGGAGGATTACAGGGATGTTGTTAGGCTAGTCAGGGAGAAAATTAGCAGGACCCAAGTCCAGCTAGAACTTAACCTGGCTACTGCAGGTAAAGACAATGAAAAATGTTTCTATAAATACATAATCAGAAGAAGGGCTAAGGAGAATCTTTGTCCTTTGAGAGTGACAAAGGCTGAGGAAAAGGCTGACATACTTAATTGCTTCTTTGCCCTAGTCTTTAATAGTAAGAGCAGCTGTTCTCTGGGTACGCAGCCCCCTGAGAAGGCAGGGACAAGGAGCAGAATGAAGCCCCTGTAATCCAAGGGGAAATGGTTAGTGACCTACTACACCACTTACATACACATAAAATCTCTATTCTTGTGGAGTTTAGATTTGTTTTTCTAAAAAGAAGATATCGATGAAGTATAATGAATAGAAAAGCATTTATTAGTGTTGCCCACACATAAAGATAACAGACAATTGAGCTTCCAGACAACATACACACAGCGTTGAGCACAAGCACTCTAGCTGCTGGAGTCAGGGGTCCCTTATATGCAAATTTGTATAAGTCTTTTTATTTCTGCATCTCTGTTTACCTGCCGGGATTGTACAGGAGTACAATGTGCTTCGTACTGTAGGAGAAAAGAGATAACTGACGTTTGCGAAGTTTTCTAACACCCTTTGATGAGATTAGAAAGCTGAAACTTTGCAGAATTATGGAAAAATCTGGGAATCTGTTGCCCTTCCTGATCATGATGATGAAAAACTAATGATAATGAAAATGTTGCTTGCACTGGCTGAGAAAGCTGAAGTCTGCAAAGCTGCAGAAGTATTTTTAAAACTGCTTTATAAGCAACACTTTGCCTACATCCTGTGAAAGATCAATCTTTGACAAAGGCATAGCACTTACAGAGAAATCTAATTAAACAGAGACAGAATATTTAGAAGTTTATTTTTCTCAGTAATTTTAAAGTCAAAAGTATTGTACATAAACACGAAGTGCATAGCACTGAATTAGTCACTTTGGCTAGCACAGCTCAAAGAGGGGCAAGGAGACTACTTATATACTTCTGTATAAGGTATGTAACATCCATTGGTAACACCCGTGTAGCAATTTACGTGCAAATAAAATCTATAACAACTTCAACTATGTCAAATGTAGTCTGTTGTGTATATACAAAATCAGAAAAATATATCCCTTTTTATTATTTTTCTTTTATATACACTATATAACATGAGAATGAAATCTGGAATAGTTTGCAGTAATTTAAATGAGACCAGACTTTCATGATACTGAGCTTTAGAAACGCTTCCTCAGCACCTTTTGTCTTGCACCATTGTAATAAAAAAGTTGCAGAAAGAAAGCAAGCTTTCTGGACAGTATTCCTGAGCCACCTTTTTCTGATCAATATAATCTACGTCTTCAACACAGTCTTGAGGATTGTGTTCTGGCTTTTTTTCAGTCACAGAGGCAGCTGCTGGAGTCTGGACATGAACCATGTTCCCTTTCACAGGACCCAGTGATGTTAGTAGGCTTGAGCTGGTCAACTTGAGATGAGCGCTTCGTGGACCTTTCCTACATACTTTAGATTTTAGGACAGTTTTGGGGTCCTGACAGATCTGCTTCTGCTTCTTTAGGGATCGGGAGATTTGTTTCCAATAGGATTTCTGGTTTGCTGCATACTGTGGACAGGTGGATGGGTCTCCAGAGAATTTGCACCAGAACTTGCTGTCACCATGCTCACACTCTACGTGCACAGTAGGAGCGCTCATGTCAGTCACTGCCCAGGTGCATTCAGCATTTTCTTTGGTTTTAAACTTGCCTTTAGGAGATGACTTTCCTCCTTTTGACTTCCGCCCTTTTTCATTTTCTTGATTAGATGCACTTTTTTCCCCACCATCCTCTATGCCTTGTCTTCCCTTTTTCCTTTCCTTTTGTCTTTCACAGTTGGCTAGTAGCATCTGGCAGACCAGAATCAACACACAAAGAAGTCCAAAGCTTTTGATCCTCATGGTCTCTGTTTTCCTTGTTATCTCCCTTCAAAACAAACAAACAAAAATACAAAAAAACATTTTAACTTCATGCTAGACTCCATTGCAGTATTTGAAACACGGTATTGCCCTGATTTTTGATACCTATTAAAATTATGTCACTGGCAAAATCCTCTGTCCTTTATAGGAATAATGCCCAGTTTCTAGAATTCTTACTTATTAGCCTTGAGAACTGTAGATGGCTATGGAGAAAGTTCTTCTGATCTGATTACTTCACTCTCTGTGCAATGTGGAACAGAAAAGAGACACTCCCAGGACGTGCTACTGCCTAGTGACTGAGGTACCTTAATTGAAATCCCTTCTGCAGTTAGTGAAGGAATTTGAACCTGGGATTTGTCAATCTCAGCTGGATATCTCAAGTTATAGCATATAAAGCTGCTGTTGTTCCTGTGACCTCCTATTTTATGAATGGCACATAAGCAGTTTTTACTCCAGCTTCTGGCTTCTCTTCAAAAATATGCCAGGCAGAAAGGCAGCCATGGGTTTCAAGTTGAGCAAAAGTATTTCTTACCCAGTCTGAAAATTGTCATAATTCACTGGTTATGCCAGCATTTCAGTTTTATGTTGAAAAAAAAAAAACCCAGCAATTTTGGTGTCTTTCCAGACAACAAAAAATTAACCATTGGTGTTTCTTTACTGCCTTGCCTGCTAAACAAACACAGAAACCTTTTTGCTTTTGAAGATGCCTGCAGTGTACTGGGATGTGTCTAAAGCTACCAAACTCAAGGGAGAAATATCCAATTTCAGTCTTGAAACGTAGCTAGTTAGCAAACTATTATCAAGCTGATCCCTGCAACTGCACAGAGCACATTTCTTCCTGTTAGGTCTTTATGAAGCAGCTTTTTAGGATCAAACATACCATAATCAACATGGCATTTAATTGATTAAACACCTAAATATATTTTTCAGATGCTTCCATCATAGCCATTTCTGTAGCCAAGTTTCCATGCGAGAAAGCAGAAATTCATCTGCAGGCATGCTAATAAGGGACCTATCCCAACATTCAGCTATTTGCAAACATCTGTAGTTATATAAATTAAGAATCTGAAATATGTAGGTAGCAGTAGATGTGAGCAGGTCCTACTTTTGCACAGTTCTTAGTTGGCTTGCTTCATGCCTTACACTATACACAGAGATTTTCAATCTGTAAAACCCTCTTTAGAGAACATCGTTTAGTACTTACAGTTCTGCTGCAAATGCAGCAACGAATAACATTAAAATGAATAATGATGAGACCAAAACTTTCTGTGGCAAGTGGAACAGTACAAAAGTAAGAGAACCAAAAGACATACCTTGCACAGGGCTTGGGGATATCCAAATAGAGCTCCTGATGCAACTCGTCTCTTTCAAAAGAGTCAGAGCTAGTTGTAAAAGCAGCGCGATATTTATAAAGGCAGAGACACACCTTCAGGTCTCCAGGAAGACTATTACAACACAATAGGATACCTTGGTGCCATGTTCATTTACCTCTGACACACCTCCTTGGAGAAGTGCCAGTTTTCATTCTTAGCACAAAAAAACTCCAACAAACCCAGCAACCAGCTACAGTAGAGTGACAAGGTGTGTTTGCGTAAATTAGATATTACTTTAGCCAAGTCCTTCCCTCTCCACAAACAACAATAAGAACTTTTTTAGATCATGAACTTCTCTAAAAGAGCTTTTCCCAGCCATTAAGTGATGCAAAGCCCTCAACAAGATATACTGCCATTGTGTTTAGCAGAATTTGGGTAGTCTTCAGTGATTCTTTGTGAAATGAAAACCATTCCATAAAGCATTTCAAAGTTACCTTTGAATACTCTGTTAGTTCCTGTCACAAAAATCCACTGGAGAACATTTACAAATCAAAATAAACAATTGTTCTGTATTAAGGACAGCATTTGTTATGGTGAAATGGTCATAAGTACAAAGTTCAGAGACTAATATAAGATACAAATCCCTCAGAATTAGTGACTGAGTGGGGTCTAAGAGTGGGAAACAGTTGCACAGCACTGATCTATGCTTCTTTTTCTTTCCCAGCTTTTGAATATAAAAAGTGGGTTACATCACAAGGTTTCATTATTGGACCAAGTCTAATGCATATCAACTTGAAAAAGATGACATTGAAAGAACAAGCATTAGACAAACATAAAAATGCATTCAGAATTGGCAATAGGCATCCTGTAATGACAGAGCAGCTAGTGACTTTGTAGCTTGTTTGATTTGGGTGGTTTATTGGAGAAAATGGAGACCTTTGTAATATATTCTTGGGAAATACAGGAATAAAAGGTGGGATGCAAGAAGAGATAATTGTAAAAATTGGTGTAAGAGGTAGGCAGGTCTTATTTAACTCTTTTCCATGAGATACAAGTGAAATGAGACAAAGGATCAAAGCTATAAGGCAAGGCATATCTGGATTGATTTGGTGATGATGACACTGTTAACTTTCTGCAAAAAAAAAAAAAAGAAGCCAAAAAAGGAATAAAACCTGTAATTCTGCAGTGATGTGGGGAATAGGATTAATGTATTTGAAATACTATGGGTCTGATCTCTGCTCCCAGACTATTTTCTAATCTATCGAGGCATGTTTGGCTACCTTTCGTGCTTTCTGATTGAGCTCAGCCACCAGAGCTGCCTTGTGCAACTTTGGCAGGAGTCAGAATGAAACTCTTTGCAACAGTCTGCTAAATGTCAAACACCTGGGGTTAGCCCTGGCAAGGGCTAACAAATAGGGTGAAGGATGACTCGTGGATCACAGTGTGTCAGGTTGGATGGGAACCAGAGAATGAGGATAACATTAGCGATAGCCAAGAGAGGAACTGTCCTGCTGAGGAATCCTAAACAAACACCACATAGTATCCACAGTATCACCTGTAGGATTATTAGTATTTAGGTTTACAACATTAGGTTTTGCTATCAGGTTTATGGTTGGACTTGATAATCTTAAAGATCTTTTCCAACCTAAATGATTCTACTTAACATGGATCCTGAAAACTGTGCAGCTGCACTATGGTGGCTATGTGTTGTAGCTAATGAGCCTCTCATCAGGGCTAATTACTTTGGGGACAGCATCAAGCCAAAGTGGCTACACTACCTGAGGCTCTGGCACTAATTCAGGTATGTGTTTATCGTGCCCCATTGCTTGTGTAAACATACTATAAATTGACTTTTGTGTGACAGATTAGGGGCATATCACATAAAAACCTGCTACATATTAGTGCAGGCATATCACAAAACCCCTGCCATTGACACCCCCCTGTTTCTCCTGTGGCTGAACAACTTCTACAAATAGAGAAGAGGGAAATGTTACAAAGATGTAAGAAACCATAGGCAATGGGACCAAGCACAGAATTTACAGTAAGGAACTACACATTCCTGTCCCAAGTCTGCCACAGGCTTTCTCAGAGATACTCATTAGGAGGTGCCAGATGTTCTTTACCTGGAAAAGAAAGATAAATACTTATTCTTGTAGATTTTGCAATGACTTCTTTTCTTGCTGTTTACAAAATACCAGTTACTGGTGAAACTAATCACAAAGTATTGAAAATATTTAAGCCCTCCACCATTTATCACTTCCAAAATGGTCTATTTTTGCAGCTTTGTCTAGCAAGTTAGATAGACACAGTCCAGCTGCCCCATTGTCAATGGGACATAGCAGCATAGTCTACAGACTAGATAAATGATGAGGGAGTCAGGGAGACAAAAGGCTGCCAAAACGAAGGTTTCCTTGCCTGAGGCCATGGTAGACTGGACACACGTTATCTCTTCTGATCTTTAGCTTGTAGAAACTTCTGTAGTGAATTCTGCAGACCAGTGCTTGTTGATATGGGTGATTACACCTTTAAGAGCTGATCCATTTTGAGCCGGCTGCTCTTGCCTAACCTGCTTAGATTATTTCAAAATGACAGTAAACCAAGATTTACTTGTTTAGGTACCTAAAACACAGTCTCAGTCCATAAAGGCTGGTCTGGATACCCAGCAGTTTTAATGTTATGCCCCCAGAATATCTTTTTGTATAGTTTTGGTTTAGTCTGGCACAAAGTGATGTTTCATGGGTGCCTTTTACCTACTTGAGCATAAGTGCATATTCAAACTGTACCCCAATTTGGAGCTGCCTCATCACAATCTCCAGGTGATCAGAACATTTGTTTTCTTCAACCTTCATCCTGAAAAGAAAGCACACAAATTAAAGTAGGACCTCCATTTCTTTGGTGCTTAACTAACACCCAATCATCAACAAAATTACTGCAAAAACTTAACATGTTCATAAGATTTCTGATAAAATGTTCCTTTTTTTTTCTGTCATACACATTTTAAAATACACCTTATCTTTGCCCTTTGTTGGGCTGAAATGTTATTTGCTTGTAAGCTGAAGGCACAGCTTTGCCACAGAACAAAGAGTGCAGACTAATAATTGAAAGATCCATGCAACGTATGGCAAATCAGAACAGCTAATTTGGCAAGATCATAGAATCATAGAATGGTCTGGGTTGGAAGGGACCCCAAGGATCATAGAGCTCCAACCCCCCTGCCACAGGCAGGGCCACCAACCTCCAGGCCTGGATCAGCACAAGGTTGCCCAGGGCCCCATCCAACCTGGCCTTGAACACTTCCAGGGACAGGGCACCCCTGCCACGATCAAATGTAAGATCAAATGTAAGATCAAATGTAAGATCAAATGTATGGTCTTTAGTTATTAAAATGGAAAGGCATAGAAAACATTTAGCCACACTACAAAATAAAAGCAATCATTGGGAATTGCAAACATGGGTGCCCAAATCCCAAAGTGAGTTTTGTATTGAAAATCTTAATCCATGTGCATTCCTGATGCCTTTGACTATAATTTGGGACAGTTAATCAGCATTTATTTTTCATTAGAACTGTTATAATTAAATTTAACAGGTGTCTTTCAGCTGTTCAAGCAAGAGGGGAAGAGGTTTTTTCGTTATTCCTAAGCACACTTCATTGATGTTGAGGAAATGCAGCATTTTACAAGTTAGTCCTTATTGCTGCTTATATATTATGCATAAATATGTGTTTTTATATAGAAAATTATTATAATTTGTTATAATTATAAATTATTATAATTGTTATGAACTGTTAGTTGCATTGGTGCATTATTTGCAAACTGCAACTCGCTTGTGGTGCTATCTACATGACATTGTGAGCCTAATGTTCATTTAGAGCTTTTTTCCCACAGAATAAAAAGTTAACTTCATATACCAACAGTAAAAATATTAATTTAATTTACAAACAGTAAACAATCAATTAATTCCCTTGGCCACTCACAAATATGGCTCCATATAAGAATATCAGCTATCCCTATCTCATATCCCTATGAGATAAGGAGCCTGCTTTGGCAGGGGGGTTGGACCCGATGATCTCTCGAGGGCCCTTCCAACCCCTACGATTCTGTGATTCTGTGTGATTTTCAGTCATGCTTGTAGACATCTGAATGGCAGAGTGAATTAAAATAGATCCAGCATCAGTAAAATAGCTGCTTACATTTCCAATTCATGTCCGTGAGTATTGTTCAGCAGCATTCAAGCAATCCTGATGATGGAGACTACCTGAGGCAGTGACTCAATGTTCCAAGGATATAAAAGGAGAACTTGATTTTAAAGGGACTCCAGGGACAGGTGTAGAATCAGTCCCTCTGTCTCAACTTTCCTGTTCACTTAAACAGTCTGCGTGCGAGCTTTCTCAAAACCTGGCACAACGTATCTCACAGTAATTCTCCAGAGTAAGTTTGCAAACTTTGTTAAAAGAACAGGATCAGGTGTGCGTATTATAAACCTCACTTTCCACCTTTACAGCTACACTAGAGGTGGATATATATTTGCTGCAAGACCTGAAGAGTGAACAACCTTTTAAGCACTCTAGATCTAGAGTTCCTTGAAGAATTACCAGCCTGACTAAATGGATGGTGTCAAGCTGCAGTTACTTTTAGGGGTGGGGAGTGAGTGAGTTTCTTCAGTTTGTTTTTAACATGACTCGTGTTCCAGGTGTTCTCTGACAGTAAACGAACTCCCTCAATGCATGTAAATCAGACATTTTCAGTATATAGGTACACACAGTATTAATATGCAAGCTTTACTATAATTAAGACAGACTAGCCTGTTCATGTACTGTTCACTAATGAAATATAATCAGACTGTAGGTGTACACAATTTTGCTGAAAGACTAAGTATATTAATAAACGTGGCAGTCATAACCTTACCTTCCTCTGCCCTTTCTCCTGTGGTGGTGGGTTGTTCTCTGGCACCTCACTTCCATTCTTAGGTAACCAACCTTCAGGCAGGGAACTCATAACTGTATTTCCTTTTTAATTCTGTGAATCTAGTATCTGCAAAAGACAGAAACCAACAGCCCTGAATGCTGAGGCCCTGTTACATAGGAAGGAAAAAATATTGCGTGGGCAGTGGCACCAATGCCAGCCTTTCTGTATCTCATCGTCTGTGCCCGATGCTTCAGCAAATTATTCCCCAGCCTACTGGCATTTCTCTGGAAGAGGCTAGTTAATTTGAAATGTGATGCTGGTTTCAGTGCACTGAGATCTGTTTACTAACTATTTACATGCAGGCATAATTATTTCAAAGGAGACTGAAGAAAACTCTTCAGTTAACAATAATTTTCAGCTACTTTTGACCTAGGGTTAAATTCATATTAACTACATAAACATGAAAAAGGCACCAGATTCTCTCTTGACAAAGTCTTTAATGGTTTGCAACTATTTCACAAAGTGGCCAAAACCCACAAGTTTGCCAGAACAGCATCCACATGAAAACTGCTATCACGAAACCCAAGTAAAATCACAAACAAAACCAAGCTAATTCAAACAAATGTTAACTCTAAACTACTCACAGAACAACAGAAACTGTGTGCCTGCTGAATATTAAGAATAAGCTAATAAAAAGAAGAGAGGTTTACAAGACTAAATGAGTTATTTTAGTTTTATTAGGTTATTTTATAGCAAACTCCAGTTCATGCTGTGGTTCCCATCTGCAGATGGTCAAGTGTATCCATTTTGAACTAAATTCCTGAAAAACTAGGGAATTAAGTGAACAGCACTCCTGCATGCAGTGGTTATCTGTGAAACTTACAATTTAATAATTTTATCCATCATTTGTAGCCCTACTTTTACTGATTGCCTACCTCATCCATAAATTCCATATTTCTTACCTGCAGTGTTATTCTTCATTTACTTGCTGCATTATATTGGCAACTTTTTGATTAAAATATCCTGAAATTCATTGCTGCCAAGGTGTAGTTTCACTTCAGCAGAGCTCTAACATCTCTTGGCTCCCAGTTAGCTTGATAGGCAAGGACAATGGTGTTTTCAGAAACATGTATGAGGATTAAATTAACCCAAGGAGACCCAAGCCAGTGATGGAGCAAGACCATTGGGGATGTGTTTCTGAAATGATGAGGAAATCCCTCTTGTTTCATTAGATAATACAGAGGAAAATGCTGTGGACCACATATATACAGGAGACAGAAAACTCTGATGCCAAATGGGGTTGACAGTGTTTCGCCTTGGCAGGGAGAAGCTTTCGAAATTTAATTTGATTTTGAAAGTATGTTGAACCAAGTTTGCCTTGGTTTTGAAACAAGTCAAGGACAAAGAAGCATAAAGATTTCCTATGGCTAACTAAAGATGATTACTTTCTGCCATACAGGATGTTAAATGCTGATACCATGATAAGATAATGGCTACTATATAAAAGTTACTGGAAAACATATCCCAATCTAAGCAGATCCTAAGGTTTTGGTCTTGCATATTTGCACCAAAGAAGAGATGGGATTAGATACATACAAAACATTAACTTTTTTCCCCCTCCTCTTTAGAAATCAGCTTTCACAGAATACAACAGCTATATGTTATAAAGAAAAAAACCCTTGCAGGAAAGATAATATAAAATAGAGGGATTCTGTACTTGAATGTGTGTTTCGTACTGACTTTTCCAGTATCAGGAAGAACTTAACCTCAAAAACTGGATTTTACGTATTTTCATTTAATTTTGGCTCTAACTGAAGTTATTGCTTCTATATCTCAACCACAGCTAAAGACTCTCCAAGCACAATCATCTCATTGTCCTACAATTGTATTTGACCAGGCTGGCTGCTTGATTTATTAGCACAGATTCACTGTATTCAGGGCATGCTCAAGTTGTTTTGGGAGCCAGGGGAAACAAGTATTGACTAATTGCCATCTGAACTATTTAGCCTGCTAAGGTTCTTATAGCTTAGAGCAATGCATGAGCCTGTCTGTCTGACCAGAACAGCTTCAGAAACACAATCAGACAAAGGATTGCTCTCTTACAGAAAGATAAAATGAGTAAAATCATAAAAAGATGCCATTGCAAATTACTGCCTGCCATTAGACTGGAGTCTACTCAGGGTAATGGCAAGCCATGCATACCTGAGAAGGAAGAATCTGACATGTTGCATGAAGTCATCAGGGGTGTATCGTGAGAACACAAGTAGACTGTCTTACGAGCAGCACGGTTTACTATAAGAACTGAGCTTAACACTCCAACCAAAAAGCTCTTGCAGCTGTCACAAATGCTTTCTCTCTCATTAAAGCATTTCAGCCAAAGATTCCCCGTATGCTTATTCAGATGTGTAGCTGAAAAAGCATTAAAGCAATACCTGTGGAGTTACTAAAGGCAAAGAAGGCTGAGAAATAAGACTTGAGCCCTCTTCTAGTTCTCCTCCTTGTTTTTCTTAGTGGGAATGTGAAATTACTTAGGTGCTTGTTTTAAGTACTCGTAGCGGTCTCCACTGAATTGGTTCGTTTACAGGTGGCAAAACTACTAATTGGTCCTGCAGAGGTGAAGGGAACCAAGATTTGCTGAGGGTTATAGTGTGGGTTGGGGCATTTGATACATTGACCAGATCAGTGGTGGAATTCCTCCACACATTGATGTGGTTGCACAATGCATATGAATGGAATTAAGACAGAGTATGTTCTGGCCAAGATGTGGTGTATTGAAAAGACATGCTTTCCTAGCTGCTGAGCACCTTCTCTGGGGCTGTGTCTGGACTTCTGTAAACCCCATCTGTTCTGAACTGATAGAATCAATGGTATCTTTTTCAAGGAAAATGCAGCAATTATCTTTTCTACCTTTTCCTCTAAGAAATCAAAACACCTTGGATTTTCTTTCTAGCTTCTCTCCAACGCAGGCCTGGCTAGAATAGATGGATTTTCAAAAGTCTGGGTTTGGTATCAGTTATAGATCTGGTCTTTGTTCTCAGGATCTTTTCCACAAAGCTTAAAGCTGTTCTGTAAGTAAATTAGGTTTTCCAATAAATATATATGTGCATATATAAACATATACATAATATATGCATTGAGTTTTCTCCCTTCCATTGTAATTAATGAGTATTAATGGTTTTATTTGTATATTTGTTGAGATAAAGGGTACATATATGCACGTGGAGAGAGAAGAATAGATGGATCTACCCTGACTAAGAAAGTATATTGTGTGAACTCTTATGAATTTATCAGTGCCTGGCAGTTTTGTGGCTTTTAGCACTGGTCCAGACACAGCATGATGTTTCTAGCACTTGTGAGGGAATAAATATTAATTTCAAGTATACTTTTTAGATATAGTGGGAAAACGGAAACAGGACCAAGAAATTGTTCCAGGAAAAGGAAACCAGCAGAAAGAATGGAAAACCAGAGACTTTACAGTATAGGAGACTGTGCTGGAGTTAAATTTTATTGCTGCCCATCTGGCTCTGCATTTTAAATTTGTGAATAGAAATAATAGAAAATAGAACTAATAATAGAAATAAATTGGTGTGCTAATAACACACCAATGTTTTTGCTATCAACAGCACCAAAGGCTTCTCTGGCTCTCACTCTGGCCTTTCTCCTGGTGACCGAGGGATTGGGAGGGGACACAATGAGGACAGGTGACCCCATCTGACCAAAGGAATCTAGGGGATACTTTATGCCATATGATGTTGTGAGTAGCAGTAAAACTGAGGGTAGTCTTTCTGGAGTCGCTGTTGCTTGGAGGCTGTCTGGGCATCAGTCTACTAGTGGGAGGTGTAGAGTGAATGTCTTTGGTGCTTTTTCCCCTTCTTCATTTGTTAAGCTGTCTTTACCTTGACACATGTTTTTGTCTCTTTGACTTTCCTGATTCTCTCCTCTATCCCTCTGAGAGGGGGAAGTGAGTGGCTGGTGAGTGCTTCATTGCTACGCTGATACCACCTTGGCTCCAGACCTCTAACCCAGGACAGTTACGAGAGCAAAGACAACAAGAAGGTGCAGTTGGTAACAATCCAGTTGTCACAGTTCTGACAACTCCTTTGCTGACCTAAATTACTACATTTGAATAAACCATTTCAGTTACATGGAAAAAGTGATCTTAGGCTAACACAAGATATGGTAGCCACCATAGCCAGGAAGTTTATCCTTCATAATCTTTGGGTTATCCTTGAAAAATAGCGTAAGCATCCTTTAAATGCACTTGGGCTTTAAGGCTCAAGAGCTCACATCTGGAAGGGACTCTGAAAAGTCCTGCTGAAAGCTCAACAAGTCAGAAGAATGACTGTAAAGGTCTGTGTTTCACAGTGGCTCTGTGGGCTGGTAGCTCTCAGCATTTTCACATCTGCCATAAGCCTCTGAAGGCACAGAGAAAGGACAAAGGGAATGGAGAAATCTTATTTGCCATCTTCATTTTACTGACATAAATATGTGTGGGTATATAGTGAATAGAAGCCACGAGCAAAGAAAAAGGTTTCTTGACCATCTTTCCAAGTTCTAGTGCAACTTGTTACGCTTAGCAAGAGTGGAAAGGACATGCATCCCTCAGCATTTCTGATAGATTTGGGGTTTGCTCAGTTAATCAAGAGAAGAGGCGACCACTATATTGCTCTTTCAAAACTTAGCCAGTTCCTAACTCTATAGCTCCTCCATGTGGAGATGATTAACAAGCAATAAATTAATTCTTAACACTAGGTGCTAGTTTTTTTGTGGGTTTGTAGAGGACTATCAGGTGTTCTAAATATTTAGGACATTTTTCTGATGTATTCAACCCTGTTCAGCTAGAAATCCCCTTCCTGAAAACAGGTGAAAAGCAGTGGGGTACATCAGAATGCCACTGCTAAGGCTGCAACATTGCAATTCCAATTCTAGTTTCAATTCCCCTTTTTCCTGTTACCACATGAATCACACTAACTATTTACTCATGTTTAATTCTATTTTTTTCTCATGTGCCTATGTAGGAATCTCACATATATGTCCTACTCCATGCATTAGGGAATTTGGGGATTTTCTCCTGTATGTTGGTGAAGAGGACCTAAACCCTGGTTAAGTAATGTTCTGGATGGGAACAGGACTGACGTCTTTCACAAAGAACAGCCTTCATACACCCACACTGCGTGTCTACAGCCTTCAGAATCTGAGTCCTAGATTATCTAATGCAGTATTTACTACAATTCTATAATAGATAGTGAATATTACCTGTGTATTGATGATGACACAGTCCAAATTGCTTCATTAAATGCTAATAAGCATTAGGCTTGGAGCAAAATTAAAAGAGAACCACCTGATATTCTGCAGGAATTTTGGAAAGTTGCACTGGTACTCACGATCCCCTTGCAGCCCCCCTGGAGGAACAAAGCTGGTATGAAGAGAGACTTCATCTCTCCTGACCATTCTTACAGCTGATCTGGAAATAGCCAGTGTTCTCCCAGGTTGTTCAGATAGCTTCCAGTCATCACAAGTATATCCAGTCTGCCTGTAACTTACAAAACCCCCATCTTTTAGCACTTTTGATAGAAGGTTTGAATTTGAATACACAATGGGAGAAAACTTGGAGAGAAGAGAGACTGCAGGTGCTGCAAGATTTGTCCTGCAAACCACCCTTTCAATAAACGTCCACTAGTCTGAACTCACATCCACAACTGATTAGCACAAGAGTGCACCTCACACATGGCAAAGCAGTCTTTCCTGATGTTTCTATAATATGTTTCCATAACACAGGCCTGAGAACAGGTAGTGGGATTCTTTCTGTTAGCTCTGGTCAGGTTTTGACCTGAGATCTTAAAATAAGCAGAGCTAGCCAATTCCTCTTGAGAACAGTCTTTTATAGCTTCATGAGCCCAGCGAAGAAACCTTAGTCCTTCCTCGTTTCAACACCACTAATAGCCCAAATCTGCTCTGAGCTAGGATAAGCTGCTGACTGAAGCATCCTGCCTAGCAATGGTCTAAAGTACAGAAGGGCTCAATGGCTGTCCCACCACTTTGGCAGGGAGTGAGATGGGGTGCACCAGGCAGGCTTCTTTCACTCCAGCGTTAAGTTGAAATCAAGAAGAAATATAGTCATGTTTCTTGCTCTGAAAGAACAAGAAGAGTTTTTGAAGACAAAATTTATGAAATGATCTCACAAAATCATTTCCAGCCTGTAAATTATTTTAAGGATGGCATAAAACAGCATGACAAGGGCTAAACCAACCTTTTTCATTGCTGTCTTCTCACCATGTAGACGCTTGTAAATTTTAGTTTTGAAATAATCAATGAAGTCGCAGCATTCTTGAGGGCCCTTTCCTGTTCACACATCAGTATGTACTGTGTCCCTCCAGCTACCCCAGACCAGTTGCTTACAACGTGTACAAAGCTTTTTTTTTTTAACATAAAAACATAGACTAGGCTTTAAATATTAATTTTGTTCCTTTCCTTATCAGTTTTCTTCCTTCTCTGTACCACAGTATTTAAATTTAAGAACAGAAGGAACAAAAGAGTAATGTCGTTAATTAAGTATAACATTAACTAGATTGGAGAAACAGCGTTGCATTCAGAGGGGAGATTTGCATTAAACTATGTGCTGGCACACAATAGGCAGGTCTGTATTCACTGTGCACGCTATATATATATATATATTAGCTGCATTTTGCAGCATGACAGATTTACAGTTGGAAGAACTAATGAGATGCAGACAAACAGATATGCCAGCAGATAAAATTGCAAGCAGCAAGAGCTGCGAAAGAGATGGAGCTTGCAGTGCAGAATTCCATTTATGGTACCCATACACAGAGCCCACTGATTACAGCCACGGCAAAACTGTGTAACAGGCTGGCTCTGCTTGAGAGCCCCCACTGCACCTTCAGGGCCCAAAACGATGGCATGTGAGGCACCGACCTTGATCCCGTGGGTGTACTCTTCTAGTAGAAGCACAAAAATGTGTGTGAAATTTTTGTTTCTGCTTAAATACAGACCTATTGCTGTTTAACACACTAGGTTCTGCTGAAACATCTGCTGTCAGAGGGCTCCTTACAGGTCTCCTAACCTTTTAAAGGGGCATAATGATACTTCTCCACATCAGATATGCAAGAAAGTTACCTTGAAATTTCTTTGTTTTGTAAATGTCTTGAAATATACAAATATAAGGCAACATAGAAACATTAGAACATTACAACTTTAAACAATTTCTACAACTGAGAAGCTAACCTCTAGTTGAGTTCAGCATTCTGCTGCATTCAGTTTTCCTTTCCAGCTCTACAGGCTGACTGGTAATGCACTTTCTACAACAGCTTTTGGAAGCACATTAACAGTTAAATTGTTACATCTCTTTAAATAGCAACAACTAATTTTTGGTTTTAATAACTTTTAGATAAAAAGGGAGAAAAAAAAGACTTGATGATGACATGGAAAATTAAATACCTGAGCATTTACTTTCCAGATGGATTTCTTCCTCTATCTCAGATACTTACAACATGCCTTTCTTCTCACAGATGTTGAAGGCAGTCAGTTTTCTACAGTGCTTTCTAGTCCTTTACAGTATATTTTCATTGCTGATGTAAATTATGCTGAAGCTGCAAAGAAGTCATATACTGCTTTATGCTATTTGAGTTAAACTAATACGTAGATGTTTAAAAAAGGGCCATGATATACCCGGAAGAATAATTTGTCTGGAGGTAAGGCTTTAGGGTAATGTTTAATTTTTGGTCCTGGGTTCTTTCCAAGTCAGAAATACCTAGGAAACAATCCTCCAATCCTCCATGAAACAAGTGATTAATATTGAGGAACAACAACAACAAAAAAGGTTTGCCTGTTCCACCAAATCACTGTGATTGATCTATTGTGTTTCAAATGAAATACGTTCCTGCCAAAGGACACTGCTGCCAAGGTGAAACATATAATGCTCTATAAAGAGTATTATAGCTCCCTAAGCTGAACAGTGTTTCCAATCTCTTCCAGTTGTTGACTCGTCCTGAGCCAAGATGTCCAGATGTCAAGTGACCATCATGAAGCAAAACCAAAGGCTATGGAACAGATTCCAACTATGTAAAAGATTTCAGGCCCAAGAAGGCAGGGGAAACAGATGACTACAGACAATGTCTCTTGTAGGAACATCTTTCTGCTGAAAGTGCCACGGGTCAGGTCATGGGGGACAGAGGTGTTTGGGGCAGGTCTTGGGAAAGATGGAGATCTTATCTCCACAGTGTGCTCCAGAACCGACCTTTGGGGGCAAGTCCCCAGTGCCATGGCCCAAGTTCACCAACATGACTTGAAAGACATTGATGTTTCTCCTGCTCTGGCCTCCAGCCCCAGTGGGGTCCTGCCAGCCTCACCTACCCTCAGCACCTCTGCTCCCAGCCAGACCCTGCAAAACAGCCAAAATGCCCACATCTGCCAGCAAACCACCCGCTCAGCACCGCTCGGTGCCCCAGAATCACAACCCAATCCCAGCACCTCAACACGACCCCAGAACACACAGCCCGCAGGGCCTGCACAGCCTGCTCACACCTGGGCCACAGGCAGCTCACTCAGATGATGCTTGTGGACACCATCCAACTTTTTCCTCATGGAAAAACAAGTGCTGCTCAAACACTTCAGCTTCATCTTCATTTGTGCCATCTGAGGCACCGAAGAGCCATGATGGTCTCGGGTAATGTTTTCTGCACATGGATGTGGAAAACCTACTCCACGCTTCCCTCCTGTCTCCTTCCCACACTGATAAGGTCTCCCACGTTAACACTGGGAGTGTAGAAAATGGGGGATCACCTCACCACCTTGGTGACAGCACCTACGTGGCCCATGCGTGCTGTGAAGGGGGTGTGAGAAGGGAGGACTGTGGGCAGCACTCCTGCCTGCACGTTGGGCTGTTTCAGCAGAGGAAAGGCAATCCCCTCTGTCAGAGTTCAGAGCTCAAATTTTGCTCACCATTTCCTTTGGCGGGAAGTTTGTAGCCCTCTTTGTTCCTATGCCAATTCTTAATTGTATTACAGCTGCTTTTGTGAGAAGAGCCCCCTCACACACCACACTGTGCTGATAAGACAAATAAAGGGACAAGTAATTTCACCACTTGCACTTGAATTTTTGTGGGCGGCAGCGGTAGCAACAGAGCAATGCAGGTTTTTACGCCTGCAGTCCTAAAAGGACACCTCTCTTTCCCCTCCTGACTACACTTGTTGTGAGCCTGGAGGCATTGGGAGTGTCCCATGGGCTGGACAGCCATGGTGAGCAGATGGCACTGCAAACGGTTTTATAACCTGCTGAGAGCAGGAGAGGGAGAGGGGAACATGAACTTCCGCTCCAAATCAGACATCAGCTTAATTTTGTGTCTGTGATACAGCTGGAAAATCAGCACCTGGCCTCCTGCCTAATGTTAACTTTGTACACAAGATGTGAAAGTGAACTAAACAGATTCTCAGCATGTCTGATACAACGTGTCCATGAGATAATGCCAATGTCTTGTCATCAGACGGACTGCATCTTTTCCACTTTGGTTTTTTATTCCTGTTTTTGTATATGTATCACATACTTTTTGTCATTGTAAAATGATCTGTGAAACCTGATAAGAGCAATTCTCCTGTGTGTAAGGGAAAAAGCAGAGAGCACCAACAGATATCTCTTGTAGTGCATCTAACTCCAGAGAAGAAAAGAGAGACTGGGAAAAGTAACAGCAAGAGAAACGGAAAAAAAGAAATTGACAACCACAAAACTCCTCAAGAAGTAGGAATGGCAACGAGCAACTTTAGGAAATTTCAGTTTTTCCTTTGTCATCTTACTTTTGTGGAAGCCCTCTGTCCCTATAGTCCATGCCATATCAACTATGACACCTATTGAAAAAGCAAGGATGCAAAACCTAAGACTACAGACCATGCAAGAATGACCAAACACACCTAAACGATTCTCTCAGAAAACACCAGAGTGCACTACTCCATAGTTGAGATGATTTGCAGGCAGACTAAGCAACATTATCAAGGTGTGGAAACGCTATACTTGAACACAAATAACCTACATAATGCAAACAGCAATTTTCATAGTTCTCTTGACTTTAAAGGAAACGGGCCTGATGCTCAGTGTTCCTTAACACCTGAATTCCTTTTTGTTTTTCTCTACTGTCAAAACCAGGCTAAATAAAAACGTGTACTGAAAGGCAGAGACACTGAACTTGAAATTGTCTGAGGTGATGCATTTGACTTAATGATGGGATCTGCCATCAGAAGTTACTTAAGAAAATCATCTCTCTCATTTTACAGAATTTTACAGAATCACAGGGGTTGGAAGTGACCTTCAGAGATCATCTAGTCCAAACCCCATTTGATTTGATATAGATAGAATAGCTGATCTAAGACCACTTACTGCACTTTAAGGAGACACGGATGCCAATGGAGGTGTTCATTGTTAAATAACCAGAACATTCATGCTTCCTTCTCTGTTTCCATTACAAATTATAGAATCATTCAGGCCAGAAGGCATCTGAAAGTTTTGTAGTCCAGCCTCCCAGCTTAAAGCTGGGTCACAGTGAATTCAGTCTATGTTGCTTCAGCTTTGTCCAGTGGGTCTTGAAAAGCTGCACAGATGAAGAGTCCAGAGCCGTTTTGGGGACCCTGCTCCTGTGTTTCCCCCCCTACAGTAAATGTTTTCCATGAGTCAGAACCTCACCTGTGTCAATTTGTGACCACAACCTCTTTTTCTCCTCCTACCGCACAAGTCAGTGAAGAGCCTAGCCCTGTATTCACTATAGCCTCCTCCCACGTATTGGGGGAGCAGCTATTAGGTCCCCCACTAAAGCTTTCTCCAGGAACAAGACCCATTCCTTTGGCCTTTCCTCACAGGAGTGCGCTCCAGCCCCAACCATCTTGGTAGCTCTCCGTTAGACTCACTCTGGTCTTTCCTGTACGTTAGCTATATATGTTAAATACAAATCCTTTTACACACAGGTTCTCCCAATACATCATTTTGCTTTACTTAGAGACTTACCTCGTTGAAGTAGCAAATCCTCATGCAGCTTCTGTGGGAACCAAAAGGTGAGGATCCGGAGGCAGGTAGCCTACCTCACGTCGCACTGCATTAGCAGCAGCAGTGGGCCCGCATATCAGGGGGCTCCCTGGTTACAGGAATCCAGACAAACATTTTTGCCTGCTGTTCCTGTGTCAAGAAAAAAAGAGACAAATTCCATCTCCACTGGAGCGAATTCCTGAGGTACATACACATATGGGGACTAAGAGGTCAACCTAAAATGAATGAAAAGCAGGTTTCATTCATTCCTGAGATACCTGAAGATTGCAGCAAACTCACCACAAACACTTCTCAATTCATCCTTTCATGAATGAATAGCACTTTCATAGCAAGAAGGTAACTGAAACAGCACAAGTCTATGTGCCCAGTGCTACGCACAATCAAACGGTAGAGTAGCCAATACAGTCGCCCGACTGTCACACTAGGGTGGAGTATTTCAGCTGACACCCAATTTTTAAAGATGCCAAAAGCAAGATCATTACAGTTTATTGACCTGCTGAGGGTGCACACTGTCGCCAGATGAAACGCAGTCCAAGCCCAAGCATCCCCTCGCTACCAAAATCTTCACCTTTTTGTAAAATTTAGTATTTTGGATCCCAGTTATTTCACCAAAAGCATTTCATGGAAGAGGAGCCTTATGTGCAAGACTATTTGATTTCTAGTTTCCACTTCAACACAAGCTTCAGATGGTCATTGCAGGCAACACAGCACCCAGTACCGAGCCCTGCGCAGCAGAGCTCTGCTTGACTGACAGAGTTCCCTAGGAAGCAGTGCCCCAGCAAGCTGATGTGACATTCGTCCTCTGCTAAGCAGAGTCAAGGATGGACAGGTACTTTAGTCTGTTTCATTGAGTTCCACAAACTATCAGACAACTCTGCAGCCTTCTGTGCTCAGTGCATACATATGGCAGAGGGCATAAAAGGAAAGTTTTCTCTTGGTGAACTGATGGAACTGCCTCTTTTCTCCTGCTATCAGTGTGGTGATGGGGGACAGATTTTCCCAGACTTCTCTCAGTGTCTCATGCTGGAGGTCGTGACTGTTGTAGGGGTTACTGCTGCAAAATATTCACTCTGCACCTGTGCAGATTTTGCATCACACAAAAGAGTTGTTTCAAAGAATCTGAAAATCACACCTCAAGTAAGCCCTCCACCTCCCCTCAGCACTCCCAGATAGCTCACAAATATCCCTTTGATGCATTTTGCACGTTTGCAAATCAAGCAATTTCTCGGGCGAATAGCGAATGGGTGTACTACTGTATTTCTTACTGACAGCACAGGAGCCTGGCAAGGGTAATTTAAGTTGGAAATTAAGGTTGAGCACATTAGATTTATGGCTGACAAAAAGTACAGACTTGCCTGAGCTTGCATTTTATCAGCATTCAAGATATATTTCTGGCCTGTACAGACAACCTTCTGCACTGATTCCACGTTCGTTACTTGATGTCCCTTTCCACGCATTTCAAGCGGTTTGGGGACAGAAAATTATTTCAAGTTTACTTTGGTACAAGGCACCAGGTTTAGTGATTGGACAGTGATGAGCTGGAATCATGAAGTGAGAACTACCGATCTGGGTAAAGCTGGAGAAGTACAAACACATAGCAAAGCCTTGCAGAACTGTTTACTGCAGAGAAAATACGGATTTCTGCAAACAAAGTTTTCCCAGTTACATCCCTCCCTTCTCACTTGGGAACAAAAGGGAGCAGTCAACCTGAATATAAACGCGCTGTGATCTCTGACAACGGGCTGTTAGGTCTTGCTTTGTGCTTTGATGAGATTTACACAAGCGCTGAAGGGCACAGATAGGAGTCACCTGTCAGCGTATTTACTGACCCAAACATTACCACTAACACATCCCACTAGGACTGAACTCCGCAGAGGCATCACAGATGAACATTTCTAATAGGCTGCATTTAGAAATGGATTCTTACATGACTTTTGTTTTCCCGATCTTTTTTCTCCCGCTGACTGAAAATCAGAACCATAATATAAGTGTAGTAACACTGACAATATTAATGAAAATACATTTGCAGTGGAGAAGCGATGACTCAGGCCTGTGGCTTCTCTTACACATTCTACCAGCAATCCCTAAAGAAACCCATATGGAGCACCATGATTTTACATGAGCAGCACTGCTTAAAATTTTAAGGAAGCACACCAAGTAGGGTTTAAAAAAAATCTTATTTTTATTATTTGCACTACCTGTAGCATCGCGTACAACTTGCATCTCTAACCAACTGAAGCACACACAGACCCGCTCGAGGGCAGTGCCCAAACGGAACCACTGTTACACAAACGCAGCACCCCTCAGTGTGCAGCAGACCCAGAACAGTCAGCACACCCCAACGCTCCAAGTGCCACCAGTCCGGATTCATGCAGTTTTCAGAGCTGCTAAAATGTTTCATTTTAGGGGTGAAAAGAGAAAGCAGCTACAAGGTTTATAGAGATGGCTTCTTTTTAAACCAAAATTCTTACATCTAAATTATTAAACTACAGCATAGACTTTCTTCAGCTGTAAAGATTTTGCTCTGCAAAACAAAAAAGAAAAAAATTAGTCACTTTGCTGTATTAAGCACAAGACAGACCAGCAGCAGCCGAAACACTGAAACCAGCTTGCTGGCTCTTGCTGCATGCATTCCCTTTTCCGTCCAAAGTTTGCCAGGTTTAGTCCCCAGCTCCTGGCTTTCTCTCCTAGTTGAAATGGAAGTGTGTATAAACGGAAGCACTTCTGTGAGGGCTTTCCCTTTTTAAATCCCGGCTGAAAACCTGAGACTTCCCAGACAAGTGCCTGCAAGTGATCCCCTATCACCTCTACAGAAACAGACCCCCACAAACCCAGACCATCTGTTTGGTGTTTTACTTGTTTCTGTGAGTTGCTTATGAACCAGTTTTTAAAGTTAAAATGGTTAATTATTAACTAGCAGTTTTGACGAACAAGTCTTCTTGTCTTAAATTTCTGCATCTAGTGTTAAACTGTTCCAGCTGATGCATGTTACCGGATCTGATGCTCTTACCTCACTGGCTTCAATCCAGCAGTGAGCATGGAGGGGAAGGAATAACAGAAAGCACAAAACAAACCAAATTCTAACAGTTAGAACTGAATCCCATAGGATCAGTAACAGAGAGGGCAAACACCTCAATACCTACTAGAGACTTCACAGGAGGCTGTCAGGGAGTCCTGAACTAGTAACCATCACTGGGATCTTAAGCTGTCCAGCCCCCTCAGAAGCCACAGCACAGGCTTTGCCATGTTAGAGTTTAGTAACAAGCCTAGAACCTCCCTGTGTACACCCCCAAGAGACCCTTAAGATCAAAATGAAACTACAACAGGTCACTCTTGGGTACATTCTACTGTGCTCCAAGATGAGGAGTTTTACCTGAAGCAAATCCTTAACCTCTGAAGATGCCAATAATGTAGGAGCAGACACCATGCAGGGATTCCCAGCAATGTTCCCGTGCCAGTTTCATTGCTTCTGTTTCATTTTCGGACCCCTGACCACGTTGGGTTGGTTTTATAACAGGTAGTACTGGTGGCTTCCCCATTTTCTTCACAGAGCTTCTCCCTGCTCCTCTCACAGAAGCTTTCTGGACTGATTTGTCCCGGCTCCCTAGATCTTCTGGCTCCATACCAGCAGCTATTTGCATCATGAGAGCATCTGCAGGAGCCTTTTGGCACATGGTGGTCTTCAACACTTGTGTGGATTCACAAGCGCGCGGGAGCTTTCTAAGCTCCGCGGCAATCTGATTCCAGTAGATCTTTGGATTGTTTCTGAACGCACGACAGACTGATGGCTTGCCAGTGAATTCACACCAGTAGGACATGCCTTGGCTTCTGCATTCAACTCTAAGTTTCATCTCTTCATCCCCGCTCATGCTCATTGTGCAAACATCTTTGCTTTTAGTCCGAAAATTGATTTCTTCACCATTGCTTCTTTTCTTTGGCTTCAGCTTCTGTCCCAATCCTCCCATGCCACAGATGGCTACTAGGAAAAGAAGAGCAAAGCTTTTCATGGTGAGAGGAGTTGACTGAGATCGTTGAGCAACGCAATCCAAAAAAGTGAAAGCAGTAAGTGGCTGCACACAATTTAAAGGCTTGGTGCACAAAGAAGCCTCTTTCCCGCAACACGTGGGATGTTTGATTTTTTTTTTAAAAATAAAAATAATAAAGCACATTTCAGTAGGCATGTGCCCATAAATTATAGCCCGAGGGAGTGTCAAATAACCTGTGAACTCCCAAGAAGGTAACAAGACAAATCTTGTAAATGCAGTTAAATACAGAACGGTAGTTGTATAACCAAAAAAGCACATTCCTGTCCAGGACGAACATGTCATATTTGATTTTTAACAGATATTTTCCGTTCTCCAGCTGCTTTACAGCTATCTTCATGCCAGAGCTTGTAAGACCACATTGACGTAAAAAAAGATAAAAGTGCCAAAGCAATCTATGCAGCTACATCTGGGTGATTATAAATGTCTTACTAGTAAAGGCTGACTTGTGGAATGGGTTTGCTGTGGATTTTCACAGTAAGGATGCAACTTTAGACTTTGTTTTGTCAGCGCATGACATGCAGTGGAGACACATGGAAGAATCAGCTGCAAATTCTTTGAGCCATGAAACATCTTCAGTCTTGCAATATCTGGGTTAGAGCTTTAGCAAAATAAGTTGTTATGGGCCTAAACATAAGCCAAACATTTGCAAGTTTTTTTGTTTGTTTTTTTTTATAATAGATATTTTCTTGTTCATGAGCTGTAAAAATGCCATAAAACAAAAGCAGGAGAATGGTCACACTAACGGAACAGAATACCATTCTGCCTATCTAGCCGTGTAACAGGTATTGCTGAAGGAAATGCCAAGGCAAAAATACTCATTTAACACAGAAAGTGAAGCAGAACAACAACCACCACCTGCAAACAATGCTTGACAAAGTCCTCAGTTGCCGTTGCACCCCAGCTAGTCCAAGTGCTGCCTGCTTAAAGATGGAGCCACCTGGAACAGCCACTCTGGGTGACCTGAACCTTGTTCTTCCAGCAAATGTGTCATGAAGATCCCCATGACTAAATTCCCTTTGATGGAGATAACTACACTGGGTCTTTTTCATTCCCCCTCTAAGGCTGTTTCAATAACATTTTTAACGGAGGACTCATTTCTAGCTTCTTACCATGTGCTCCTCCTGACTATCTCTTCCAAAGCACAGCGGCGTGGCTTCCAAGCCTTAGGAGAAACCCCAACAGTACAAGCCTACTTAGTAGTTACATTTCACTCCTCTGTTGTTTTCTGGGGAAGTCTTCTCACCTGACATCCAGCGGGACAGAAGAATCCTGCTGCTCACTTCACGCTTCACTTCAAGGATTTCAAGCCCCTGCTACAAGCACTCAAAGACCTCCCAACATTTGATAAATGTATTATTAATAATACACAAATGTATTATTCGTTCCATACATTTATATATTGCAGTTAATATGTCACGGTTAAGTTTTCATCTTGTTCCCATCTGACATTTCTGTCCTCTGCCTGCACTTGAGATGAAACAAAAGCTCATGGTCCATTCTGTCAGTAGCACATGAATAGTACATTATTATATATGTATTTGTGGAAGCTGGAAGCTCCCCCACCCAGAGTCAATGTTCTTTCAGCCCTTCCTGTTCTGATTCCAGATCGTTTATCTTGCTTAACCTAAAGCCATCTACAATAGTCAAATGCAGCAGAAATTTTTAATCAGGGTAAAACCAAAAGGTAATCTTCATTAGCGGACCTCTTCTGAGACAGGTCTACAAAACAATTGACAATCAAACATCAGGTAGTTAAGCAAGTTCTTTTTATTTAAATGAACTGGGAACATTTTCTCAAATTAAAAATAGAAACTTTTAAAAATCTGCAGTTCTGAACATTACATATACACATATGCTACATACTGTCCATTAGAAATGTTTCTATTCATGACCTAAAAATGAAAAATTTAAGGTTATTCTGAGTAAAGACTGGTATAACTTTTCAGCATTTTGTTAAAATTAAACATTATTTACAGGATTTTCCCTACTTCAAGCCAATGAACCTTGTTGGAAACAAAGTTAACAATACTGACACATGAAGAGTCACTATTTTAGATCAATAGACCCAATTGCTTCACCCACCCAGAAATGTTTTCCTCTAGTAACACAGGTACTTTTGGCCTTGTTGATGTGAATTCTGCTGTTAACTAATTCAGCAATGCAACTGTACGCCTGAAGTCAAGGCAGTAACTCTAATAGTATGAATGTTCTCTCCATTTGCTAAGAACATCTGAATTTCAATAATGAAAATCATATTTTGAAATTATTTAGCACAAATAGTATCACTGCTCCGAAAGAGCCACAGCTTAATAGTGATACTATTAAGGACATTACAGAAGTGAGTCTGAATGAGGAATAGGGAGACAGAGAAGTTAAAGCATTCTAAAAATCACCAACATATGACATCTCTCATGCTCTTTTTGAGTACTACTGAACTCTAGAAAGCTTAGCTTTTTTGCTATATTATGCATCACGCACACTCCCAACCCTCCCACCCAAAGAGTTTCAAAACAAACTTCTCCAAAAAGTCCCTTTTAGGTCCATACTGCAAAAACCACGAAGCATTGAATTAAAACAAGAGTGAGAAAACAAAAACACAAACTTCTCAGAGACACAAGGAGACACCGTGGATCCCATTACACTTCAAATTTAGTCCAAAGTGGTCATTCAAGAGCACCAAATAGCAACACTGATCATGCTGGTAAATTCATTTGTGAAGAGTACTATACAATATTAAAATCTTAACTAAACACTTAGAAGTTTTAAGAAAAAATTATATACAAAAGTCTCTGTATACAAAATGTATTTTTATGTAAACGTGTATGTACTGTATTTAACACAAATCAACAATTTAAGATAAGAACCTTACCAATTGTCAGAAGATTGCTAGGCAAAGGCTGTTAATCTAATTAATTTATATACTGTGACATAAGGTAGAAAGCCCAGTGTAAAAAAGTAAAAAAACAAAAAACCCATTTTAATTCAAGCCTCGAACAGTGGTATTAGAGAGGCAGTGCCCCGATGGTAAAATATTCTGTACAGTAGTTTATGGCATTACATTCAATAGTACATTTGGGATTTATGGTACAGGTGACAAAGCAAGTGGCTCAGGATTTGGAAGATGAATGCAAATGCCAATACATCTTGAAGAATAACGATATATTCCGGTAGAAGAATCTCGAGCCTCATTTACATAGCCTGGAAATAATCACAAAAACAATTCAGGACAATTTGATGAAGACAGAGTTATAATGTAATTTAAGCACCACGAATGCATAATGATTTTATTTTTAAACCTTTTAGTTAAGCTCATGTTACAAAAAGGAGAACGGCCTTCTTAAAAATGGTAAATTAGTAATAGACCTAGAATTGACTTAAAAGTTTATTACTTACCCCTGAATGTTTCCAGTATGTATTACCACTGTTCCACAGAGCTATACAAGAGAAAAAACACAAGCCACAAACATAACTTTTCAACCAGAAATGGAACACAAATACTGTGCCTAACACTACAGCGAGACAAGCTCGGTTAGCACAAACTCTTCTTGAACTTTTCTACCCACTTCATACAGAGTTTTTCAAACAAAGGAAACCGATTTACGATTTTCTCCACCCACCTTTCTAGTTATCTTTGTTTCATGACAGAAAGAAATGCCTGGATTAGTGATTCAACACCCCTCCTATGAGAACTTAATCCAGCCTCCAGTTTTGCTCTCACAAAAGCAGTGGCTGCATCTGAGTTTATTGGTATCTTCAACACGTATATAAAAACACCTGTATGAGTTATCTATACAAATATGGATACACCTCATATAGATCCCATACTTGTACTTGCAATAAAAGATACCTGCATCTCTTCTGAGCAAAATAATCCAGATGACTTTGAAAGACAAAAAAATACCCCTGTGGGATTCTTTACATCTGCAAAAGTACAGGTGTAGAGAGATCTAAGTCCTATCTCTCAAAGCATCTCCCACGATAATTTAAGAAAAAGCAAGGGTAGTCTAAAAGCAAAGAGTCTGTTGAAATGAAAAACTCTATTGCTATGGGAATCCCAGACCGAGAAATTCAAAGTATGTATCTCATATAATTAGTGGGTTTTCAAATTATCTCAGCACATCAGAAGACAGCATCGCTTCAAACCGAATCCTTACATTATATTACGGAATCCCATTTGAGGTAACTTAAAATTCAGGGAAAGGAAGTCAGGACTGAACAACTGGGTTTTTGTTTAAAAGATTATTTCCCACAAGTAATTTTTAGCTTGTTCAGGAACACTGTATTCAACTGCTCATCAATCACTGAAATATCACAGAAAATAGCTGCTATGAACCTCGAGAGTATTAACATTTGTATTAAAGACTCAAAGAACAGAAAGGAATTTCTAAGGCCTGAGCAATTATTAGTTTCCACTTGTGTGAAATAGAGTCCTTAAAACTGAGAGTCCTTAGATATGCCAGTGGAGACTAGTTTTGAATTAAAACACTATGCTGTTAATTTAAGGAGTGATCTTAAGTTGCAGAACAGACCATGACAATTATCATCATGAATGCCACTAAAAACATGGG
The DNA here is from genome assembly GCA_013400835.1 of Zapornia atra. NCBI lineage: Eukaryota > Metazoa > Chordata > Aves > Gruiformes > Rallidae > Zapornia > Zapornia atra. Next base: position 192,357 of record VZTU01033396.1, read on the forward strand.
CATATATACCTATATAAATACCACTTTCAGAAGTAAGAGTGGAAACAAGATTTGGCCAGTAAATAATTGTTGTAAAACAGAGTTTCAATAAACAATAATGTCCAACTGATGCAGCCATAAAAACCTGGCTAGACTTCCAAATTTTGAGCTCTCTTGGTATTTACCCATTTCACTGAAAGAATAGCGGTATCTATCTTTGCTGCCAAAGATACCTGTACTTTCAGCCATGTAGCTGCAAATTAAGGCACAGATTTCAGTCGTAAACTAGATCCCTTCTTAAGCAACTCGGATATTTTGGAAACCCAAATATTCAAGTTGTAGGACATCCTATGGAAACTGAAAGTCTCACAACAAGCCAAGGTTTTACAGTACGAAAGTTGTAGGGACAGAAAAGAACCCAAATGTCCTCCTTTGTAAAAGTAACTTGAATTTCTTGTTCTGTGACATCAAACTACAGAAACACCCATTTTCTCTGTTCATCTTTTCTGCATACCCTGGATCACCTGCTTTTTGCAAAGGAAAAGCTCTTCTCACCATCTAAAAAAAAAACACCTCAGGAATAAGAACGTACCCTATCCTATGCCTTTCAACTGCTATCAGAATATTTTAATATAGTAATTGATTTAGGACCACCTATTGTGCTAGATAAATACCCAATTACCTGCATTTTAAGGTCAATTTTAGGCAACTGCTTTAAATTGCTGGAAATGACTCTGATATCTGTTGCTATGTAAAGAATATTTAAGAAATATAAGTCATACAGCATTTCCTACAGTAAGCAACCATGCAAAAAACCACAAATTAAGTGATTTACTTTTAAAAACATGCAGAAAATTGGATCGGTGATTAATATAGTAGATTAAGTAAGGACATATGAAGGCATGCAGTTTCAGACTTGGTTTACCTTGTAAAAACAGGATTGTGTATACCATATAAATGCTCTTTATGATAACCATTATTACCATTTTCTGTACTGTAATAAAATAAATACACCAAGAAAGACCATGTTAACTATAAGATGTACTATGTACAGTATGGCTTCTAAGACATGTACATGGATGATGATATTATATGCAAAGATAAACTGTGTCTGTACAATAGAAGATAATTTTTCCTTTGTAACATTCAGGAGTTATAGCATGACTATAATTTTCATTATAAATACTTTTTATATTCTCAAAAATTAGTTAATTATTTTGCTATTCATGTTGACTTGGATACTCTAATATAAACTATAGCTTGGTGAAACAGAGTATGTCACCTCTTTTGAAGTAACAAGTTACATTAAAAATATAAACCCTTCCACTTGAATGAAGTATTTTAAACAAATACTAGCAAAAATGTCTTACTTTTCATGGGTATACTTTCGACACTGAGAACACAGAAAGAGGACAGAACAATTAACTAGACCCTAATAAGAGAGCAATTTCAGCTGTAGATGCTTGTTTCTGCTCTCCTGACTTGTGAATGTGTATTGAAAAATGATCAGTGTGAAACCTGAGAAATGCAGTGCACAGGCTAACTGAACAATGAGCAAAATAAAGAGTAAATAATAAAACAGTAAAACCAAAACTGATGGGAAAATACGTAAGAACAGTTATCATAAAGTAAAATGCCAAGTCCCTGAGACAGAGGAACTGCAATTGAAAAAGGAAAGACTGGTTAGGAATAACTAAGACAGCAAGAAAGCAAATCATTAATTCAAAGAGGTTACAAAGCAGGCATAATTCGCCTTAACAGATTACTTAGCAAAGCTATTCACTCGCACATCTGGAAGATGTTTATATAAACACTGTATGAGCTCTGAAGACCTCATTCTGACATACGTTTCACAAAGTCAGAGATGACAATGTCTGCACAGACTCGTGGCAAGTCAAGGCAACCAAAGGCTGCCTGCACGAAGCACTTTGCAGACACCAACCCAAACCTGCAACATTTCACAAGAACATGCAGTTCTAATCTGACAGCGCAGGTGGTGTAAGGATTATAGCGCCGTCATGTGAGACACTAGAAAAAAACCCCAACACATTCCCATCCATTTGCCATTAGCTTATTTAGTAGATACTTACTCATCATATACGTCCTCTGTATCCATTCTACGGTAGTATTTGGAGAGCTTTACAGCAAAAATTATGGCAGGAATTAAAAATATCGAAGAGCCTCCCAAACCAAACCAGAAGGTGTTCTGAAACCAAGCAAAGTCCATTTAACACAGAGAAACGGATCAGAAAAATACTGAATCCTTGCTTGATATTCTAAGCACTGTTACTAGAAGAACACAGTAGCAATTAGTGGCACCGGCCTTGTGGCCTGTCTGAGGCTACTTACACGAGTGTGGCACGGAGCATGTTAAGCATTCACCACCATCAATGTTAACTAAAGAACACCACCGTCTTACAAACATAACCAAACCATGCTGCTCAAAGCCACACAGCCATCGTGCCCTAAGAGGTACTTCCACCTCGTCAGCTTTGGGCTAGAAAGTAATTTTGTGTGGCTAGTAAGTTAATGCCGAGACCTTACTTCCTTTTCCTTCATATTTTAAAGTAGTTGTCTGTCTTGTGGTTCCTTTCAAAATCCAAGTTTCCAGCACCTTCTCGAGGTAATTTTTAACTTGCTAACTGCAGCCTGTTTGTGTAACTAATTTCATTATCATACAGTTGAACTGAGTTATCACCAGATGTTAAAATGATGATTTTTCATATGTGATTTGTATTGGCTGGAGGCATTCTGACTTAAGTGACTCAGCTAAGCTCTATCATCAGGAAAACCATGGTCCATCTACCACCAGATGGTGAGTGGTTACACAAAGGGGAAGAGCAGCTCTGTAACTTATGAGACAATCAATGAGTACAATGTGATTCTGTCAGGCTAGGAGATTTCATGGTTAAGCATCACCAAAGTTAGAACACTTCAGCTTGATTGATCACATGCATTTACTGTTGGTATGATTAGGACCTGGATAAAAGTGCCATAAAGCTAAATGGAGGTGTTTTAGGTGATGACCAGGCTTCTTACTCTAATTTTAATACTTGCCATCCTTTTTCCAAGTTCTTCTGCTAGATGAAAAAGCCATTATTACCCTTATATATTGCTACCAGCCATGCTCAAAGTCTCCACTCTACAGGAATGAATCAATATCTGTCTGCTCAAGTCCAGTGAGAAAAAGTCTCTTTACCTCACTGGGGTTTTCTAGATTACAGGAAAGATGCTTGAGAAAGTTTTTCCTTAGTATTTCTCACTCAATTCCTTCCCTTGCCCCGTCCCCTTAAACTAGAAACAGTTAAACAGCTGAAACTTCAGATCTTTAAGCTTTTCTATTTCAAAGTGGTTCAGAATCAAGCAATCAAACTGAAATGACCCTTTCCAGAATTTTTAATCCAAACCAGTAGTACTGTATTTATGTTGCAATTCAAGTTGGCAGAAATTTAGTAAGAACAGTCAATTTTACAGAATTCCTGCTAAAAGAAGTTTAATGGGAACCTAAACCAAGCCCAGCACTGGTTTGGCTTCAAACTTGATCCAGATCAGAACACTTTTTTACCTTGCCTAACTTTGGATGCAATACTTTATTCATACTTTAGAACAGTCTAGCCAGAGTAATGAAATGCAGATTTATGTTCAAAGAATTTCCCACTTGATGCCCCAATTTTTAGTAACAGAAAATATTTCTTACCACAGAATCAGCTATATAGCTGCATAAAAAAATATCTACTGCTGTATCTATCACATTGGCAATAGGCTTGCATGCTGCTACCTCCATGGCAATCTGAAAGACAGAATAAAAAAATAAACAGTTTCAAGTATCTAACAGAATAAAATATGGATCTCAAGTCTTCCTTACAGTTCCTGATATCGCTTACTGAATTGTTATCTCTCACCCTATCCAAATTCAAAATAAATTCCAGTGGGACATGCTATCAACCAAGCATACACATCTTTAAAACATCAGCTTACTTTCTCAAAGGCTTCAGCTGAAGGAAGAAAAATGAAACAAGATGCTAATGACATCCATTTGAACTAAGCAAGGTCAGGCTCAGTGCACTATTAGCACAAATGGCAGGTTTCAGGCTTGCTTTGGAAAATGATAGTATGGAATAAAATGCAAATTTAACAATCAACAAAATGCATCATTTCTAGTCTACTTCAAACACAACAAAACTATTTATAGAATACAAGTTTTCTCCTTCGTGATATATCTTCCTTACTGAAGCTATAAAACATGCTATTAATAATAACAATTAATAATAAAAATGTTACATGATCTAGCTTTTTTTTTTAAAGGCAGATTCTCTCAACACAGTAAATGCACCTTACCGACTCCTTGACCCACTCAACGTATTGCTCAAAGTAGCCAACTATGGTATCCATGTACTTTTTGGTCTCCTAGGAACAGAAAAAGGGAGGTGAACCTCTATGCTCAGGACACCATAAATTAATGTACTTTAATCAAATAAAGCTTACCTGGACAATAACTAGAGAAGCATTGTTATTTATGAGAAGCTGGGCAGCATTAACAGCGCTAATGACATTTTTCACCTTAACCTGGAAAGGAAGAGACTCTGTTTAATATAAATAAACCCCTTTCAGGCTGTCACAATGGTTCTGCAGCCACTGTCAGTAACCTATTTTCTTGCTAACCAGCATCACTATCCTATCAAAACTTGACAAAGCATGCAATTCCAGACAGAACAGGAGATTGCCTAAGGACTCGTCATCATCTGACAAAATCCTGTCACTACTAAAAAAAGAAAGGTATCAGTGGCTATCAGCAGCATCTTTTCCTGGAATGTAACTAATTTATAGAACTAGATTGGTTTTCCATTCTCTTTCTTAAGTGTAGAGATACTTTCATTAATGCATGTATATACACTACAGACACACACAATGCCTAGGAAGAAAACAGTGGGCCATATACCATCACCACTCTTGATTACAAGTTAGACTATGCTGCTAACCAATCTCCAGAAGGACTGAGACACTTTTCCAGAACAGGTACAACCCCATAAAATTTCTCAAAAAACTAACAGAAAGGATAATGTGCATACATGCCTTTTACATATACTTAAAGGTAAAACATCGCCCTTTTCTTATTACCACTTTATTTCACAGGTTCTTACCAGAACCCATGAACATCCAGGTTCTAAGTACAGATTTTAAAAGAAATCTAGCTGGTCTGCTGCTGCAGATAGGTGAAAACCATAGTGAGAAGAGGTAGGTATGGTCCCTCATGTGAGGGAAGAGGTAAGTATGGTCATTGCTGAGACTGTGACTCAAGGGCTAGCTAGTGTCACTGGAATCTTGCGACCAGAGCCAAACAGGCTGGTGGTGACAAAGTTTTGCTGCCAGAAAAGTAACCATCCTGCTGGTTATTCTCCTGAGTCCAGCACAGCATGAAGGCAGCTGGTCTCACTGTGGTGCAGACACTAGCTGCTACTTAGAGGGGAAATGTGGGCTGCCCTATCTGCTATACAGATCCAGCTTCCCACAGTGGGCCAATGCTACAGGAGCAGGAAGGTAATGAGTACAATGCTGAAAAAACAGGCCCCAGGGGAAGCTGAACACTGGACAAGAGGTGGTTAAGGAAGTGAACAACAAAGCTCTCTTTTCCCAGTTGTACTGCTGCAGTTGGTCCCCCACAAGTCCTGTATTCAATGATTCTAGAAAAAAACAACTACATTTTTAGGAACATGAATAACACAATGAACAGTCTATTTTATGACATGACAATTAAGGTTTAAAACATACTTCCAAAAACGTCTCAAACACTTTTTTCCCCCCATTTCTATAAGGAAGGGAAAACAAGGGTAGGAAAAGCTGTGCAGAAGAGGTATCTAAATCCCTGTTACTACCTGAGTGCATTACAGTCTCTGCCAGTAACCAGACAGGTAGATATAGAAATAGCTGTACTGAAAATACACGGCCTGCATACAGGGTGGGTGGATATAAAACACACAAAAATGTTCCTGTTGCCAGAAAGAAAAACTTACCATAAGTTCAGATGATGTCCTCTTCAGTAACCTAATGCTCTGATTTAAAGTGCTCTGTTAGAAAGAAGGGGAGAAAACGGTAAGAGTCAAGTCATTTTTACGGGTAAAAGCTCACTTGTTTAACAGTATATGCATGCTCTGACCTTCTATAGATTATTATGTTTATAACATTATCTCATTATATAGTAGCAACAGTTGTATTAAAATAAATATATTGTGTTTTCAATTGTTGAATCAGTATTTCACTGACAGCACTAAGGAGTTATGAATTATGTACTCAAAGACTTCAGATTTAAATAAAGTTAGTTGCAATAAATAGTGTAAGAATTATTTGGAGGGGAGAAAGAACAATTAAAAACTGAACCAAGTGTTCAGAGAATTCTATAACTGCAGTTTCTGAAGGGAAAAAGCACTTACCCTAGCTTTAACATATTTCTTGACAGTCAGTTTTGTAAAAAGAAAAAGAGATGAGAATAATTAGGAGTTAAATTAGGAAAGAAGAGCATAGACTCAGAAATGGAACAGAAGAAGTAATGCTTTAAAAAAAAAAAAAAAAAAAGGCTTTGATGGGGCAGAAATACTGTATCTGATGTTAGGATAAACTATGTGTCTCCACATTATGCAGAGAAAAAAAGCAACACCTAGCACATATGAGATTCACAGCTTGACACTATGAAAATCACTGCCTGGCAAAATCAGCCAGAAGATGCCCTTTCACATCTTTTATAGTGTCAATAAAAAAGACTGTTCTTTGGCTCTAAATACTACTGTCAGGGGTTTCCAATGCCAATACTGTTAAGAGATTGCTAACTCCAACAAATAAAGTGTGAAAGTGATAACTGCTTGTACTATTGAAGACAAAAGAAAACAAAAAAGGAATGATTTAGGGTTAGAATTTTGTAAAGTTCTCCCCTGCTTCTGCTTTTGATCAAATACAATCACAGATACAGGAAAAAACCAGGGAAAAAAGGTGACATAAGTAGGAAAGCTATCTATTAAACACATACTTTAACCAGATTACTCTTCAGTGACACAATCCATCCTGTGCTTATGTAATAGCATAAGTCCAGGTTTCTAAACCATATTTAAGAGATATAGAGATTTATATTTTCTACAACTCTGTTTTGACATTAATATTTTACCATAGCTTGCTCTAGTGGAACGACTTGCTGATTATGAATCATTCGAATGTTGTTCGCATGTCCTTTTAAGGCATTTTCCAGTGCTCCTTTTGGCTGCAAAAGATGCAATTATGTAGCATTGTTCAGTAGTCTCAAAGCTTTCCAACAGAGCAAAAAACAATGAAGCTGCACATTACACTCATCCGCTGCAGAACAGCTGATGCTAACAATGGGATATGGCAAACTGTACTCCTCAACACAAGGATGGGGAAAAATTCCTCGTATTAGTAGCTCAAACCTCAGCAACCACAACAGATCTATTATGCTGCTTTCCTGGCTACAGCATTATCCACATGGTGCACTAACTCATTTTAAATACAGAAGAGCGAGCATATCCCCCTCTCGCTCGCCACGAGCCAGACTTCATCGCAACAACCCTGCAGCGCAGTGCTCCAGCTGGGACCAGCGTTTCCAAGTCATGGCTATTTGATTTTGTTTTGGGCACTGGGGGCATTACCCTGAGGTGTCCTCTGCTTTTGGAGGGGCACAGAAGTTTAAGTATTTGTCATGGTTTTGCCCCAGCTGAGAGGCAAGCACCATGCAGTCACTTGTTCTTTAAAAGGCAGTGCAGGGGGAGGGGAAGAGGGAAGGGAAAAGGAAAAAAACGAAACCAAGGAACCAAAACCCCGCAGGGTTGGGATAAGGATAGTTTACTAGAATAGCAGAAAGACAGATTTAACAATGATAACAGGACTTTCATATATTTTGCTGTAAACTGGTGATACACAATGCAGTTTCTCAGCGAACCACACAACTCAGGCCATGCAGCCCAGAGCCATCCCAAAACCACTCTGTCCCCAAAAACCACACGTGCTGGAGCTGCCTGCTCCTCCTCCAACCAGCCCCCCTTTTATGCTGAGCATGATGTAATTGGCACGGAATGCCCCCTTTGGCCAGTTTGGGTCACCTGTCCTTGCTGTGTCGCCTTCCTTCTCGTTAACAGGGAAATATGAACAACTGAAAAGTCCTTGATTGCTTGGCAACGACTAGAAACATCAGGGTGCTATCAGCACTGTTCTCATCCTGACTCCCAAACACAGCACTACATCCACTATTAGAAATTAACTCCATCCTAGCTGAAACCAGGACAGCATTTTCAGCCAGTCTCTTGGAAAGGCGTCTGGAAAGGGTATTTTTCCATTTCTGCAGGTCCCAACTTGCAGTCAGAAGTTTGCTCCCCGATTTTAAAGTCTGGATGCCTGTCTTGAGCTCACACTTTCTGTCTCGAGCAAAATACTCTACAATTTGATTTTACCATCAGAAATACATTTCCATTTCCTTTCTGTGGCAAAATCACTTGGCTCCCTGCATACAGACTGAATACACACTGCTAACTCCTTCTGACAGTGTAATAATGGCAGAGCTCAATGCTCAAAGATGTGTTTGCTTCCCATGGGTGTTCACCTCAGCAGTCAGCTGTGGTCACTGAGCAGCTCCAGGAGGTTTCCTCTGCTGTACTGACAAGCTGAGCCCACCTAATAACCCCCGGGGGTGGTATTGCTCCTTACTCCGTATCCTGACCCCTTGGTTTGATGCAAGTTTCATTTATAGAATCACAGAACGCTTTAGGTTGGAAGGGACCTTTAACAGTCACCTAGTCCAACCCCCCTGCCTGAAGCAGGGACACCTTTAACTGGATCAGATCCCATTTACAAAAACATACATTCAATTTTGTGTAAGGTGCCAGAAAACGCAAACTATACTCTCAAAGTTAATTATTCCAAAAGTTTTCATTTACTTTTTATTGATTATTCTTTTAAGCTTTAAGAGCTACTACTAGTAACAAAGTAGAAATATAAAGTATCTTTGGAAACCAGCACACTTTTGAAACAATCTAACTTCTGCAATATGTCACTGTTGTGGGGTCTTTTGGTTTTCTTTTTTTTCTTTTTAGCCATTTCATAGATTACACTAAGTAGCATCACAAGGAAGAAATAAAAATGTATAAATGTGACAGTGAACACATTAAAACTGTAATTTTCTTTGTCTTTTATGTGAAGAAATTACTCTGTTTCATCTACTCTCAATTCCCACGCTTCCTTTAGTTTCTGATTTACCAGCACAATACATTTTCCTTTATGGAACTATGTAAGAAGTCACCTCAGAGACAATTCTATGTAAGAGACAACACTTTCAAAGAGCCTCAACTTTCACTTTCAAATTATGCAAAAACCTGGAATAAACACATCAGGAGCTGCTGCTGGTGCTCTCCTCTGCCTGGAGAAGGGCTGGATATCTGATAAATTCCAAACACCATGGTCCCACCCTGCTGCCTGCACCCCTTAGCGATCCAAGGGACTGCAGTTCACGTGCAGCATAACTCTTCCTCCTACATCACAAAGCAGGAACCTGACTGGGGCCAGAGTCCAATCCAGTGTCCAAACTGCAACTCTCATTTTGAGGAATAAAGTGGCCTTGACATGCATACGAGCATATCAGCTGAAAATTCACTGTCTGGTAACACAGCTGTGTCACTCTGCAGAGGCACTTGTGGGCAATGTTGTAGCTATACTCCCTGACCACTATCCATCTGGCTGCATTCAGAGAGCCCTTCAGAGCAGACAGGATCTCTTTTGTGCATTCTCCCTCCACAATGAAGCCCCAGTTCTTACTGGAGCACTTGTGAGTTGCTAACAGTATTAATTTCATAGCTAATTGCAAAGTTTTCTGCTCAGGAACTAAAATAAATTAATTCAAATATTTTTCCATCGTGATCTAACCATTTTTTTCTTCTGAGACCCTAAATCACAGACAGCATAACAGGAAATGCTCAGAGTATTACCCTAATTTCTTAAGCAAACAGCACAATTTATGAAATTACACTTCCAAGGCAGAAAAACTGTACATGTTTCCATACAAAAATCAATAATTAGCAATGTTCAAAATACAGCTCATATGCAACAGTGTTCTTGAAAGTTTTTCCTTACGTGACAATGCATCGTGTATGTGTCTGAAGTACAAGAATTCTCCCCTAGGAAGTCTAAATACATGGCTATATATTTATACTTATACCATATATAAACAATACATTTTATGGATTATTGTATTAGTGAGTTAAACTTACCAGCTGGTCTGCTCTTGCTTCCAAGTCATTAGCAAATGACAGAAGATCAACCTTGGTAACACTTTTATTGATCTGAAAGAAGATGTGAACAGTAGGGAAAGAAAAAGAGTACATTTTTATTGCATACACAGACTGTTTGCCTTAACTACACCACCTACTCTGTCTGCTCTCTAGTTCTTTAAATACTTCTTTGTCTTAACTTCTGACTTGCTTTTGCTCCAAGTTTTCCTATTCTTCAAAACACACCCTTTTTTCTCCATTTGGTTTTTTCTCCATTTGCCCACTGTTAAAAATTTCACTTTATGCTTTGTCCCAGTTGTCTTTACTACAGTCTCACCTCTGTCAAATACGCTGAAAAATTTATCCCTTCTATTCCTGAAGAGCTGAAGTTCAGAAGATTCTCCTTCCCAATTTCATCCAGCAGAATGATTTTGCTGAGGTTTATCTGAATATGTTCAATCTTCAGTGCTACATCTTCTGTGTACTGGGAGGGAAACAAATAAAGCACTAAAGTAGCTTGCACTCAGCACCTCTGCAAAGTACCTTGTATTTGCTGACTCACGACTTCCATGAAGAAGCAGACATTGATTTTTTGTTCATTTCAGTTCAATTCAATGAACTCAGAGAATCCACAAGTAAAGTTCTCCCCTTCCCTGCAGTAACCACACAGCCTAGCCATGTCCTAAGCAAGCCATGCATCTGCAGTACCAATGACTTATTTGCCTTCTGTTACGTTTTCATGGAAGGCAAGTAAGTCACTTCTCCGAATAGATGTGATGCCATCCTAACACACTGGGAAGAAACAGAATTCTCCTTCTCACCCAGGAAATGTTATCCTTAAAAAGTTCAAGCTCTACCCTGGTCCTAATCAAGAAAACCCAGAAGATTCAGTATGCCAGCTGTGGCTAGGACAGACACTGTCTGCTGTACTGGTCACAAGACAGATGGACTCTCTTAATGTATGTTTAATGCTGACTCAGCATGACTTGCTTATCATCATCTGAAGCCTTCCTGCACTGCACCCAGATCTAAAGTGTTACCTGTCCTGCACAGATAGCAGAGTGACAGATGAGGAATCTGGAGACCTGAGTTCCTTCCCAGCCTCCAACATTAGTCTGTTGTGGAAACTCAAAATTATTTTCCCTCTTAGTGCCTCTTGCTTGTTCATTTATTGGTGTATTATTTGGGGCAGGGACTGTATCTATTAAGTGTGGGTAGAGTGCCTGCAGAACAGAACACATATCCCCTAGGGGTTGCTCTAATCAAGATCAGTGTTACAGGCAACCCCAACATTAGTACAGCCATGTAATGACAGTGCAGTCACATATTATTATAGCTTAACTGAAAAGATTTAGTTTTATCTCAACTCCTTCCTACCAAAAATCAGAACCATTCCTAGGAGCACAGCATATCATATCCCCAATCAACATAAATCTGACTGGAATCAGAATAGAATGCACCAAGAAAGGCATTTATATAATGAGCAAGACTGTCATTAAACACCATAAGCAGCCTTTGCAACATGCTAGGTTCAAACCTTCTATGCAAATTTCAAAATTAAAAACTTTATTAGCACTCATAACAAGAGCACATCAGAAAACCTTCAATGGCCCACTGAGGCTGGCAAAAAACATCTTGCTTGTAAGTAGATTTCTTTCTTTCCAATTATCTTGGGCAGTTCTTGCTTCCTTGCAGGATGTATTGTATATAAAGACCAAAATCCCCTAAAACCCAGACATGCTCCACTGTGTTTAAGAGTAAATACCTCTTCAGCCTTCAAAAATACTCATGCACTCACACGTTCTTTACTTACCATACTAATATTCAGAAATTCATTGATATTGAACAGGTGCTCCAGGTGAAGGGAAGTATAAATTCCTTTGTTTTCCTTGCAATCACTATAGAAGTAAAAATATATACATCAGCCTAAAAACCACCTTGAGGATCAAGTGTTAAGAGGATGATTAACTGTGTTTTCATATTCAAAGAAAACTAGCCCTAAAAAAAAAAAAAAAGCACTTTTTGAAGTGCATTCTGTAAGAAAGCAAGTAATTAACAACTTCTGCTGGGCCAAAAGATGCAACATATTTTATCAAAGAGCTCAACTAGTATTGTTATGCAGTATTATGCTACAACCACCTCTAATAACTCATATACTGGAGAAAATTGCTTTTGCTAGTTGATTCCCTAGAAAAACAGAATGGCTTCTGGAACACGTGTTATTTTTACATGAGCTTAAAATATGAAGCATGGAAAATGTAACAAAAACAGTATCTATAAACTGAATTAAATCTTGACCATAACATTAATACCTGTACACTTTTTCAAATGTCAAGTTAATATCTGGATTTTTAAACAGGATACCAGCAAGGTAGTTTTTCCAGTGTTGATTCAGTAAGTAGGGAGTATCCAAAACCTAGAAGACAAAGTTACTCTTACTATAACTCTGAGTTTTCAGTGCATTAATTTATTCATATGTGACCTTCTGACATGTACCCACATCTAAGCTTGTTACCCACCAATGGAAATGCAAGCAGAATAGTGAATTCAAACTCTCTGGTGCAGAAACAGTATTAAAACTCCATGTCATCAAGAAATGCTGAATCACAGAAAAAAAAATCTCAAAAGGAAGACAGGCCTGCAGTATTTACACTGCAAACTGAACCAAGAAAGGCTGAATTTGTCTACTCAGTGTGTAAAAGGGAAAGTAAAACCAGATCCAGACTCACTTGAAGTGTCCCACAAAAACCAATATGCCATACATAACTAAGACGACCACTGGGATTCATGGGGATTCTATTCATTGTTTAATAACTTGAATAACTTCACCTTGAATAAAGTTTTATCTTCAAAGGGCTCACAGACCAGTTTTTCTACATTTCCACCTGTGACAAAGGTGAGCACCACTACAATCATCAGCACCCAGGAGAAAAGAAAACTGAATCCAACACCACTGAAAAAGAAATAAATTGAGTAAGTTTTTGCTTTTTAAGAGTGAAGTATTTATGCTTGGGGCAACAGTTAAACCGTTAAGCAGTCAGCAGCTATAAGAGAGATATGAAAAGTGGCAGAAGGTTGAAATACTTTGTTTTCCAAACACATTCTTGCCCTCTAAAGCCCTCAGCCAAGGTGCATCTAAATGCATGCATTTGCATTAGTCATGCAAACTCTTTTATGAGTTAAGAACCACAAAACCATTTTTTTTCTATTTTAAATTCAATTTTCTATTTTATATTCAACTCTCTAGCCTTCTGCCTAAAACTCTTTTTTAGAGCACATTTCAGATGTAATCTTCCCGTGCAGAAATTACATGAAACCACTCCTGAAAACTTCCAAGAGCAACCACAATCTCCTAAAGCACTCAGAAAGTCAAGTGTTTCTTGTCTGCTTGCTTTTTTTTTTAATTTCAAGGAAATGCTCAAGTGTACTAAGAAGCTATGACTGTCCTTTATATTTTCAACTATCTGGGGTTCCCAGTTTTTGCAATTTCCAAATGGGCTTACACAGAAGTTCATTTGTTGCCTTAGAAGAGTAGATTCAGAGGTTTTGTCCTTCAGCAATGATCCCCAAAGAACGAGCAACCCAAAATCCCCAAGCCCCTCAGTGGAAGTATGAGATCAATATTTTTGCTGTTCTATTTAATTCCAGCACATATACATAGGCAGCAAAACAAATCCTTTTCACACCTACGTCCTTCAAAACCAACAAAAACAACCTTCTACAGATCCCTTTATTTTAATTTTCAGCAGCAAGTGAAACTTACGCCATAAGAAAGTTTCCTCCAGTGTTGGAGATGCAGCCTCTGGTTGTTGGAGAAGCATGTTTATCATAACCACAGGTGCCACATAGCAGTCCAAGATAGTAAAAGACCAGAATCAGTACCACCATGCAGCACAGAATGAGACAACCCAGCCACCTAAGGAAAAAAAGCCAAAGTGTCTGGTGGTTAGCATTCAGTGATCACACTGAAGACCCACAGGTATGTCAGACAATGCCATAAATCTAATTGGTCCACTTGTGGGTCTGTCTTAGCAACAAGTGTGAGCAATGAAAATAAATTTTCCTATGTTAGAACATATCCTACAATTTTGGGCCAGAACAAAACCACTGCTGGATTACAGACAGCTGCTACTGAAGGGCTGGGGAGCAAGCTCCACAGGAACCAGTTCCCAACCCAAGTTACTGCAGGTGGACCGAAGTGTCACAGTGCTCCATGTGGACCAAGCAACAACTCAGATGAGGCAGATGCTCAAGCAGTCATTTATTCAAGAAGCAATTAAGAAATTTATGAATGTGGACTTGCCATGGGTCACGAATGCATAGGCTGTAAGGCTTACTGTTTCTTGCACAGTGTCAGGCTTGCAACTGTAAACAGCTTTATTTAAACCCAGGCTTTGTGTGCCTGTGCTAGAATGCCTTCAAACGTGGGGAGCAGGTAACGGAACTTGATCAGAATGATCTTAGATAGGAACTGAACTGCCATTTTTATTAAATCACATTAACAGTTCCACCTGCCCACATACTTCAAGCGCATCCATTTATCATCTCATTCTAGCCTTTCACTCTCTCCCAATTGCTTCTGCTCTTTCTTTTTCCCTTTCGTTGTCACTTAAGTTTCTTAAATCCCCTTTTCTCCTACCTGTACCTTTGTAGAGAAAAAGCAAGACCCAGAAAAATGAGAAAATGGAATATTATAATGAACACGTACAGCCGATACTTGAGGTACTACTAGGTTAGGTTTGACAAGAACAGGTATTTAAGTGCCATGTAGATATTTCTCTACTTTTTTTGGATCTAAATACAAGATTAACAGAGGCATGCTGTAGAAAAAATAGGCAACATATTTAGTTCAGTGCAATCTGAGCTTCAAAGAGAACACTGATAAATTTGTCAAATTAAGGCTCATCACAAAACCTGAGGAATGGGCTAACGTCAAGGTTCTAAGGAAGGTGGTTCTTCAAGTTCAGTCATCTGCTCACTTTTATTTAACATCACATTAATGCCATTACACTTATTGTGTAGCAGTGAAACTGATTATGATACAAAGATACAAGCAATTATCAATTATAGGATCAACTGAAGTGCTAAAACATAGTGAGAACCTGATGAGCTTGAGGACTGAAAAGACTAAATCTAGACAAAATTAAATGGTTTATTCTTCAAAATATGAGATCATCACTCAATTACAGGAGTCACATGTCTCTCATACGAAGAATGGTTTTTTTCCTCAAGGTATAATCAACCCATGCATTCACAAGGGCATATACCACACCAGTTAGAAAAAGCATGGGTGCACAAAGATTTACAAGGTGTGAGGAACTCCTGCTACTGTTCCATGGCAGAACATGTGCAAAGGGATTGGCTTCATAGCCTCTCCAAGTCTATGCTCTTGGAACTTACCTGCAACTCAACAAAACGAAGTCTTAAATAAGAAGCCACCCTGGCACTGTGAAAGAATGCACCCTTTGTGTTACATATTCAACATCTACCTATGTCTAACCTACCTGAAAAAGGCCTTGAGACCTACAGAGTAGAAACTACCTCTTGCCCTGTAGTGGAACAGCATCCAGTTGTCAATAAATTGCAGTTTTGGATTTTACTAAAATAACAGTAAAAACCCATTTGCCTTATAGCATCTTTGTTTCACTGCATTCATCATTAATAGTTTAATTGCCTTTACAGAACATTAAAATATTCCTAAGTATTAAGAACAGGTAGCATTTCACTCCTGCCTTATTTCTGTACATACCTATAGAAATCATACTGCTCCACTACTGGAAAATAATCTTGAACATATGCTTCACTCTGTGTAAGATAGACTGTCAAATCTGCTAAAATCTTCTGCACAGGAAGGTTTTTTGTGAAGGTAGTGATATTTGAACCAATAGATTCCAGCACATTTTTGATATCTAAAAGAATAAACAGATTGTACTGTTATGAATTCATAGAGGAAATTTGCATTCCCTGTACACATTATAAAATGATATTAAGCCATTTGCCACATATAACAAGCAAGCCATGAAGACAAGCGTGAGGAGGAGACAAGCAGGCAACAGAAACATTGAGCTTTCAAGTAACAAAATGGCATTGAAAACACACACTTTATTTTTAGCATTCAGGTTAATGATGAAAGATGTAGATGTCGAGCCAGAGTTCTCTATACTTTCATTATATTGACTAGGTCACTTTTTATCTAGCCAGCTTAAATCTTGCTTTCCGTGCAGCATTGCAAATGGTAACACTGAGCAAGACAATTAGCCACTAAGTTTATGAAGAGGATGAAAATCTATTTAAACTCCATCCCTTGGGAATACAACACTGTGAAAGAAATTAGACTGCCTATAGTGAGAATCTATACTAGTTATTTTCAATCTTATTAAAAAAGATTACTTAAATTCATTCCAATTAGTTAGCAACACTCTTGAGATAATGATCAATTGGGCCTTTTCCTCAAGTTAAAAACGAACATGCTCCTCTGTGCTCACAGTTTAAGAGCAAACTATTTAGATACAGAAAGACATGATTGATTGACTTAGATATAGCCTATTCGAAACTGCAGGTTCTGTTTACTCTTTCCCTTATTTCGACTTGAAATATACTTGAATCAATGGGATGTATAACTACAGGTTGCTTATTTGGTAGTAGGCAACATCTTCCTCTTTCTCAAACAACAACTGGACAAGTTTTTGGCTGTTTTGATGTTCACTCTTCTAAATTCAACCAGGTACCAAAACACTCCTTGAAAAGTTTCCAAATAGGTGCTTTTTTTTTTTTTTAGTAAACCTATGTTTGTAACTCAAACTCAGTTTTTTTTAATAAAAACCCTTAACAATTTATAAACAGATAAAATGACATCTGTGTTTATGCACATCAGCAGACACCAAAAATTAGTAAATTTGCACTAGATTACCTAATGAAGAATGTAAGATCATTTTTATAAAACTGGCTCATTTTAGGCAAGTTCACACAGTATGGTATGGCTTGTATACATACTGTATTTTCATTTTGCCCAGGAGATAAAAAAAACCAAGCCCAAACAAAAAAAAACTCCACAAACTTACAAGGAACAGCTGTTTATATATGCAGAACAGGTCCACAATGCAAGAACAAAAATTAAAACAGATTAGTATACATACACTATACTATATTTTATTCAAATGTCAAGTGTCCAGGTACTGTCAAAGAGTAGCAGTGTAAAGCTCAAGAAACAAAACAATGAAGATGGACATTTAAATTACCCTTAAGGCATAGTTTTACCTCCCCTTCTCCATCCACTACATTTTAATAGAGCAGCAGACAGGTTCAGGGTGGTTTTTCTTTTTAAACATCAAACTGCTAAATATGTCAGAAACGCATCAGTCAAGCTTTTCACAGCTTTTCAAGTAAAGATAAAGCATTAGTGTGCAGTTGGGATCCCAAGATTTCTCATTACTTGAGTAGTAAAAAGCCTAACAAAGAAACTCCTCCATAAAATACTGTATGGTCTATTTTTAGATTTAATTTTGGATCCTCATTAAGATGCAGTTGCTTGCTATGTTTTTGTGGCACAAAATTAAAAAAAAGTTTTCCATTTCCATTTTTAATGAACTTTACTCCAGAAAATATATTAGCAATAAAAGAAAACAAAAACATAAGTGATATAAAAACTTCAACAATAAACAATCAAAGTGAAAAGATAGTTTGCTCTCACCTGATAAGATGTTCTTGGTTTGATTCACCACTAAGTCTGGAGTATCATTAAATGCTGCATAACCCTAAGAATAAAAGTTGGAACACACATAAGTTTCTCACTGCCAACTTACTATTTTTTTTCCCTTTTATGCCAGGGGTATCAGTATACACATGCTAAAATGCAAGTGGCAATACTAGGAAAACTACATTTTTACCACTGCAGATTAGAAAAAGTCAAAGCAAAATAAGAACTCGAGTGAATGTCAGATTCAGTTTGTTCTCCAGGATATTTATTGGAAAAAAAATAATCTAAGCTTAAACATCCACACAGCTGCCACAGCCACCTCAAACGATGCTGTTGCCTGTCAGATCTCATATAAAACTGAGAACCCATATAAGAAGAGTCACTAAGCGAAAGGAGCTACTGCGCACCAGCCAAACACCTCCTCTGAGCCAGCCTGTGCCCTCTTAACATGAAATGCATGTTACAGACAATGAAATCCAACTGCCCTGAAGACATTGAAAGGCTTTCTTCAGTGAGAAGGGCAAAGGAAGGGTCTAAGCAATGGGGACTGAGCTCATCCAGGCAGAAAGGAGAAGCCACTGCAGTGGATGCTTTAAGTCTTGGTTCCTGCAGGCCTGATCACTTCAGAAGCTAACAGGGGTCTAAGACCCGCAGTAACAGCCTCTGGTTTTGTAAGTGCCTTCTATTCCAGGCATACTTTTTTAGATTGCAAAATTGTTAAACTGCTCAAACTAAGCCCTTTTTAGGTGAAAATCATGGTGTTTTGTAGATAGTCTTGCAAACATACCTATAGTAATTACATCACACACAAATTTTGAAAGACTTATTTCAACAGCTAGAATATAACTAATTAGGAAAGCATGGATTATTTTTTTTCCTTTAGTTTGAATCAAAAAATACAGAGCATGCTAATAGATCCAAACCAATCCTTTTGTTTTTAAGGACTGTTCTTTCCAGCAGACAATTGGCAATGTATTTTTGATCTGCAGTATCCTGGAGATACTAAGTACTACATGCATACTTTCAAATATTAAATCTTGGTCAAACAACGGGTAATAAGGAGAGATATCCACCACGAGGCAGCATGAGGAGGAAACAAGAGGACTGCACTTGAGAAAGCCATGGGAAAGCGGAGTGATATACAAGTATCACAATTTATTAATTCACAGTTTACAAGTCTGTCATGAAACATACCTTTTGAACCAGACTAGACAGGTCTGTTTTAAGGACATCATTGACCTTCATGAGCTGTGAACTCACTCCTGGCAACTAGAAAGCAAAGAGTGTTTTTGAGTCACATCAAAGGAGTAGTCTTGCTAGTTTACTAAATTTTTCAAAGGTAGGACAAAGGGTAAAGAAACTAGAAAGACCATTTGTAGTAGAATCTTTCTAGCACACCTGAAACCTTTGCTGTACAAAAGCAAAGCTTAACCTCAGGACTCTTGGGAGGGCAGATTATTTCACTGCCCAGAGCAACACTAAAACAAAGCCGCTAGACACACATTGTATCCTCTTCTACAGGGAAGATGAAAACAGTGACTAGAATTACCCAGAAACACAGAATAAGGGAAGGTCACTTATCTCACAAGTGACAGCACTGACCAAGGCACTACACTGCAGAGATACTACTGGGATTATGCAAGGCAATCACACTGTAAGAGTCTGAAAAATACTCTCTTACCCCACTAAAATTGGCATTGATGTTCAGCTGATTTAATGAATTCCTGATGATATTGCAAGTTGAGGCAGCCTGAGCCGCGAAGCATGCAGAATCATTGAGGGTGTTGCTTAGGTGCATTTTAACTTCCGTCAAGTTTGCATGAAGCCTCTCTGTTCCCTCCTGCAAAACCTCTACAGACACACTCACATTTTCCAGGGCTTCCTTCGTTTCTCTGATGGCTGCAAGGATATGAAGGATTTTTTTAGAAACTTTAGTTAGAAACCAGTCTATAGATACAGACAGAGGAGAAAATACGTGTAAATGCTATGATATTCTTAACACCACTGAATGAAATAACCCTGCCTCAGTCCCAGCAAAACTCTCTAGCACAGTATATGTATTTATAGCACATTAAAATACATCACTTATGGTTCTCTACAAACAAATTCATGTGCTCAGGCTACTTTTATTGACTACTTCACGGGTTATTCTTTTCTCCCCTTTCCCTACCTCTTCTTACTCAGCAGTTTCAGTGAAGAACTTTAACACTTGGTCATTAAAAAGTGAAAGTAAGCTCATATTCACAAAACAGTATTTTCAGTACTTCATTGGTAATCCAGCTCACAAATTATATGCCGCAAGAAGAAAGGGAAAGGGATCATGTTGCAACAGCCAAGCATTACTGAGTGTTCAACAGTGTGCCTGGCTTTAGATTTCACACCAAACAAAAACACCCCACTGAACAGGTGTTTCATAGACAGAAAAGCCCCACACAGATACAACTAAAAATACACAAGTTACAATAATAAAGTGCACTTCACACAACACAAGGTTTTATCATGTTTTTTACCTTTGATAGCCCTTTCCACTTTGACTTCAAGACAAATAAGAGAAATAAAGCAAAAAAGGAGAATGATGACGAGTGAATGAGAAAGAATTCATGGGTAAAAAAACCAAAGTGACTCAAGTTCATAGATGCCTTTCCCTTTGCTCTATAAGGTGTATCTGATTCCTGAAAAAAGCCTTAAATATAAAAAGTAATAAAGGAATAATTTCTTTAAAGGGAGACAGAACCAAAGGTGAGCAATGCTAAACTCAAAGACACAACGAAGAAACGATGCTTAGCACTCTCATAGTAAGCTTGGCAGTGTACAAGCTGAGGCCACTGTCTGTTCAGTTCCTGACCTGCAGAAGACTAACCTGCAAAGACCTATGACCAGCTCTTAAAGCAGTTTTCCTAGTCTCATTACATTCAATGGAAAGGGACAACAACCTGGAGCAAAGAATTCAGATTTCATCTCAATGACTGCTGAAACTAGGTATCAACAATAGCACATAAATCTTGATTTTAGTTTTTAAATTTATGTATAAGCCTTAAAATATCTGAAATTCTCAGTTTAAAAGCAGCATCAAGGCATGCAGAAAAGTGCTAAGTTGAATCATGGTACTACATAAAACCATCCCATGGTGTGCTCCTCTTACCACTTCAATGGACCACTAACACAACATGTACATCTTTACCTCCTGCCATGGTCAGAGCTGCATCAAGTGCAGGACGTACTTCTTTTCCCAACTGTTCTTGAACTCTACTTCCAAGCAAAGGTCCAACATCTGTAGCACAAAGACATAAAAAACCCATATTACATACTAGTTCAATTTAAACTACCTCATAATGTATTTGCTGTCAGACTCTTGCTTAATAAAGTATACACATATTATAGAATGTAATTAATTATTACAATTTCTCTAAGCCCAAAATTTAGTGACAGAAGATAATGCATGAATATGTCCTCCTTTAGCTAGTTACAGGCCTATAAATGAAAGCAGCAAATCAAAACATATGGTGGAGAATATTCACTAACACTTGACTGTCTAGGTGAAGAGACATAATATTATAATAAAATTCCCAAATATGTATTTCATTGTATTTACTGCTTCCCCTGGAAACAGATTTTTTTCCACGCCCTATCTTAAAGAGGTCCAACAGCTGGACAGGAATTTTGTTTACTCTTTTACTACACAGTATGGTTTTGTAGCATAAGGAAAACTAGAAAATGGGTTCTTTTCCTTTCTCCTGCTCCTCATGCACATGTCAAGGTGACCCACAACCCAGACCTGCCAGACATCTCCACTGAAATCCCTTAAGCGTGTTAAACACATGTGTCCAGACTCCGGCCCTCCTCCCCCCTTCCGCTGCAGCACACTCAGCACTGATACTGGCAGCACTGGCTTCATGCTCACTTTCATGCTTACCCACAGCTATCCCCACTTCCAAACCCTCCTGTCTCACAGCCCACAAACAGAAATGAAGCTCAGTTCAGCAAAGAAACCAACACCAAGCAGAGTTTGGTGAAGCATCTTAATGGAACCTATCCTTTAGGTAGTCGTTGGGTCCCCTCCATTTTCAGATCACCACAGACAGCCTTTGGAGTTTTTTGCTCTTGATGAGCTAGGAATACTGCATGGTACAGAAGCACCCATTAATGTCAGCACTGTCATGTCTGGCTTGGGATGAGAATTTTTATCAAGCAGAAAACACTTCTCAGCATTTCCTTAGGGTGGGCACACTGAACTCATCTACATTTCTCTCGAGGTTTGTGCTACTGCTGATTCCCTTCCAATGAAATACTTTTGTCCCCAGGTGTCACACAGTCATTGCAAGTCACACTTGCATTTCTAGAAAATAAGAGCAGTATCTTTATTTATTGATGCCCACTCCCATCACAGATACAGCTAGGCTCCTGTTAACTAACATATTAAATTGGTAAGGAGAACAAATAAAGACTTCATTTGAAATTTTGGTTGGGTGTATCTGGGAAGCTACAAGTTAGTACTTAAAATTTAGATGTTAATTTATTATTATTATGAAGACAACACACACTTTTTTTTAGCCCAGTGTTCCTGCCTAGAATTAAGTGGAAAGACTACTTAAATACTGCTACTTTCAGAAGCATGTTTAGTGAGCGTTAGCAGCCTCACATAGACAAGACACATCGACCTCCAGGCACACCAAGCTGTCTGTATTGAAAATTACCTTTAACATATGTTTTAAACCTAGACAGAAGCATAGGTTCTGGGCATAAGTCAATTTATGATAGGTGGCATGCTGCCACAGTTGTGTAGTTTGATGCCAGCAACAATCCCATTTAAAAACTGGTATCTCTGTATTTTACTTCAGTGTGAAATGCAGACCTGTATGCATTTATTAACACCTACTAACAAGCCATCTTGAATTCTAATCTGCACTGAATATGGTCAGCCCTTTCTATTACCAGTTTTGCAAAGTGATGCTGAAATTAAAAAATTGCCAACAAAACAAAACACACAATGGTTTGGTTGTTTCTGTTTAATGAGAAAATGCTTTGCATTGTAACTGCTAAAGGGGAAAGTGCAGCAGATGTCTTTCAAGGTTTCTCTCCTGCTCTTCAAGTGCTCCTTCTGAAGCGGCAAGTACCTTAAGCAGCTTTAGAAAGAAGATAAGCTTATACCTCAACTTCTAGCCCAACAGAGGACAATGGTATAGCAGCAGAAATAAACAGAGAAATCTCTCATTCATTTGAACTATCAGAACAGCTAACAGCACTGTTCCTTAACATTCAGCTCCACAGTTAAAAACTGAGAGATAGTAGTAAAATAAGCATAACGTATTAGCAGTTACTGAACTATAAAAAGGAAAATAAAATATCAGCCTGACTTACTGTATAAGCAATTTAATAAAAGACACTTCTTTCAGGAAATAACAGGCATCATTATACCAGCTCCAAGACATTTTACATGAAAAAAATTTTAGGTTTTACCACTGAGAACAACACTTCTATTTGAAAGCCATATTCGCATAAATAAAATTCATTTTGCATTATGGGCTATTTACATCATCTTCCTGAAGGCTTTAAATACACATTACTAACACCCTTTAAATCAAAGTACTTACTATTTAGGTCAGAGAGTGCTTTATCCTTAGTTGTGTTGTACTGGCTCACCAAGTAGTCAATTTGCTGAAAAGGATATGATAAAAAAAAAAAAAATTGGGAAAAAGTAGTGCTTTTTAATAATGAGTCAAACTGCCACTTCGAAACAATCAAACTATTTGTGCAAACCCTGCCAATCCTGGCTCTCTGCTGTTTTCAGTTAACTAAGTATTTTAAAACCTTGCTTGGCAGAATTGCACCTAATAAAAGATGTGTTTAACTGGGAAATCTACTTAATTGGTAAATAATTCAGCTTAGAAGTGTTAAGTAGCAGTAACTGTGGCCTTATGAAGGCTTCAGTAAGGTTTTGCATGTGGTCCTCTGTTATTTGATATTCTAGGGGCGTTAGTTCCTCCTTCACAGAGAGACATGCAACAAGTTGATCAAGTGCTTAATTTTGAAGCAATTCACCAACCAGGGCAGTTAGCATGTGGGCAGCCCCTCAGAACTCTTGCAGAAAGGAGATGGCTGCTCTGTCTTAATGGAAATGGTTTTCCTTATCCCCAGCGTGGATTTGGCCCAGCCACAACCTGAGCTCTACCAAGACACTGTGACAATATAAACCAACAATTTAGTTATCACCAGATCCTGAGTTTGGACAAAATGCTGTCAAAGAACCATCCCAAGCAGAAATCTTACTACGCTAATTTTGAAAAGACATTAAATAACCCTTACTGATTTCTGCATGTTTAGAGTAGTGCATTATAAATCCTACCTCAATTGAGTTCAAGTAATGTAAAAGTGGGCTTCCAATTTTAAATGTGACTCAAATGTGTACCAAAAAGCACATCTGGCTTGGAGTAAAAAGAGAAAAAAAACAAGAGACAAAATCCCACTCTCAAACCAACCTATCAGTCACACAGCAGTGGATGCAAATAAATGACAAAGTTTGAGGCAGACTTCCTAAAACAGAAGAAAAAAAATAAGTTTCTTACTCAGAAGGCTGTAGGAATAATTTTGTTTGTCTTCCCTTCCCAGGTAACCTAAGGACTGACATCTTGCAGGGCCGTGGGTTGTGCATTGTGTCCAGCAATGTCACAGACAAAAGGCGATTCTGGGTAACTAATGGTGTTACCACCCAATACTCAGAGTCTGCAAATCTTCTATAACATGAACTCTTAACATGTGACTTCATAAATCCTCTTATATGCTGCACACCTTATACTGATGAGTCAAGGACATCAGTTAGGATTTCAGAGCTTTATAGCCTATTAATTGGATTTGACAACTTTTTTCAATAAGCTGAAGCCCTTCTCCTTAAGATATTCTTACAAATGTGAATACATGATCCTGTGTACCTTCTCTGTCAAAGTGACTTAGAAGATACGTCTGATGATGACATCAAGTGACATGAAGTCTAAAAAAAAGAAAAATTAATCAATCTGCACAGAAACTAACATCCTACTACCTAACAGATATTGAGGCATAAATGTTCGAGTCCTGACCCTTTAAAATGCAGTGATTCAGGCATTTTTAATAACTTTTGAGCTAGCATCTCCTATTTTTCTCTATTAAAATAGTTACTTCTACAAAACAGATTTTCTACTCGGATGTTTCCTGTTGTCAGCACTCAGTGAGCTGTGCAGAGGAGTCTAGTGGTTTCTGATGCAACTGGATTACATCTTTGTGTGTCCCAAGTCAGCTCCTGACTGATGAAAGACACTCTGTTTCAAGAGTCTGCTGGCATAGCCTCCACTTCCTGCCCTACACCTCCATCACTGGACTGTCACAACACCACGTGCAAACTAATGGTTGTATAGGGAACAACTCCAGATGTGGAACGTTCAATGGCATTCCCCAGATGTCTCCTGTTCTCATGCAGTCCTGCCAGCAGGAAGACAACTCATAGGTTATGACAGCCCAGAGTTACTATGGCTGGGACACCAGCTACCACAATCATGGATCCCACGTAACTGTAGAAATTCCACCTATTTCTCATCAGTCATGTGAAAGTAAGATTAACTAAATTAATATTAATTAAAAATAATGAAAGCTTTTTGAGGGTTTTTTCCTCCTAATCCATAAAGAATTGAAATTTGTATATTTGAATTGAAAGTTTATAAGTCTTCCTTACTAGCATTTCTTTCCTTCAATGCAAAAAAAGAGATAATGCAGAGAACTGCTTTTGGGCCTTTCCTGGTCAGTATGGCACTGAATGACAGGGGCTTAGAGGAAGAAAAAACCCCAACCAACCACCAGTCAAAAACACTTCTGGAAAAGATGTTATTGTAGCTCAGTCCCAGAGCACATACAAGTCCAAAATACAAGGAAACAGGAAAAAGCAACAAGGAATCCAAGTTTTCATGTACTACTTTTTTATATGTGATCGTTTAAAACCGTGTTTTTCCATATGATTCACTTTCTGCTAGTGATTTACACTAGTTCAGTAGGAACAAAAGGGCCTATAAATATCATCACAGCATGCTCCAAGGAGTACAGCTCAAAATTTGCTCAAAGAACGCTGTCCCATTAGGGTAACTCCCAAACATTTACTGTTGTATGAAAATGTCTTACCTTGCATCATTTAGTCTACTCTGAGAGACCAACGCACAAAGAATAAACAAAATACCACAGGTGTGATTTGTACCAAACTGAAAGGAACAATCATTTTCTGCAATGCTTCTTACTTATACTTTATCCCTCCCAACGCCATCCCCCCATAACGAAAAAATTCTTTACCGCTGGAGTGTCGTTAAGGAAAACTTTCAGATCTTTAAAATTACTGTTAACGAGTTTCTTTGCTCCTCGGACTTGATTAGTTAAATGCTGGTTGGCACCATATGCACAGAGCACTCCAACACTACAAAAAATACAGATAATACATATTTCTTTATTACTGTCAATACCCATTCTGACATAAAGCAGAACAAAAAAAAAATACAAGAGAAAAATAAAGTTGCCATTATCAAAATAAAGGTCTCAAATTTACTCATTCTGATTTTCCTCTTAGAAGTTCTCACCACGAGGCAGAGTATTGCCATAAGGGCCAATATTGTATTATTAATTAAAAAAAAATAAAAGAGAAAAGGAAAAAGCAATGTCAACCAAAGTCTTTAGAAGTTATTAACATACAGCTACTTATCCATTTGCATTGATACTGTCAGAAAACGTGTACAGCCTAGGCAAATTGTACAAGACTTGTAATGTTGGGATCTTTTATAAGTATCATTAACCTTGACACAGCTACAAGCAAACGCTCAAGAGTTAGATGTGAAAAGGAATATTTTACATTTGAAAACTTCAGAAACATTTACTTATAATGGCCCATTTTATTTAGATAATTGCACAGATCTTTTAAAAGCACACAAGTAGTTCTATTAACGCTAACATATGAGCATTTCCTAATACCTAAGTAAAAGGTGGAAAATGAGCCAGACTTCCAGTCAGCACTGCTGCTGATTATTTTCTATTTTATCATTCGCCACTGTAAAATTCTAATTACAGCATGGCCAATCTGCACAAACAGTAAGTAAAAAGGCAATTAAAAGCCCCATGAGAGGCTTCAAAAGATCTCTGAGTATACACAATCCTTAGTTGTTTAGTTTAGTTCAGGAATAGGAGGGTCTTAAACAGAAGGATGACTTTGTTTTTAAACATCTCACATGCACAACAGCTAATCTTTTGGATATGGACCAGAAAAATCAAGAGTAACCATCAGAGTGGTAACAGCCTCAAAGCAGGCTGACAACAACGCACTTGGTGGGTTAAGCACTAACTTTGCACAGAATTAACTTGTTGACAGCACAGATACACTCAGCACAGGCACCATACATCCCCAAAAGGGTAAACACTGGCACAATTGTTCAGTCTCTTACTTTGCACTGTAATCCAACAGCTCAACAGTAGAGAGGCAGCACCTTGAAAGGCTCTTACAACATGCAGAAGCAGCAGTCACTAACACAAATGGCACTGTACTTCTCCCAGACTGTCAACCATCCTGAGTTGGGGTGTCAAGACCTAAGTACTAATATTTTTAAATAAGACTTAGAGAAAACCCATAGCAGGCTTCCTATGAGGCAAAATATATATATAGGCTAAGTATAAGCCTTGCTCCAAAGGATGTGTTTGAAGGAAGCCATAATACAGCCATATAAATGACAAATGACATGGTGGAGAGCAAACAGGTACCTAAAATAACATGATTTGCATATCCTGGCAAGATGGAAACGAACACCTGGATGATACTTGTCTCCTATCAGTCATCCAAACCCAAATATTCATCTGTACTTTGCTTTTCCTGTTTTGGCTTTCCCAAATGATGTAAACACTTGTTCTCCTGGTAAAACTGGTCTCAAGCACAAGAATTTTGTTGCTCTGACAAATATCTTCAATAGGAAGACTTCACAGCATGATACAGGAAGAGATCAAAAATATTCAAAACAGGATGACATAGTCTGACAAAGAAGTTGATTCTCTACACAAAATTTCATGGCTATGTCTTCAAAACTGGCTAGTAACTACCATCCCAGAAATTAGTAATGACCAATATTTATCTTACTAATTTAACCAACAGCAAATGGCATTGTTTTATTTCTATTATGACCAACACTCAAGTAGCCAATATCAGCAGGTACTACCCCTGGAAAGAGAACTCAGAATGCATAAAATGCCAAGAAACTGAGTAACTTTCAACATAAGTAGAAGTAAGCAGTTTAATTTGGGATATGCAACATATTATTTTGTTTGACTTTACAATACAGCAATTGTTTACAAAGCTTTTTTTTAAAAAATAAAATCAGAAGACAAACTATCAGGAAAAGTAAACATTTGTATATCTCACTGAGGTTCGGAGTTTATAACAACATCCTTGTTCTTTGGACAGAGCATTTTTATGTCCTTTCAATGTTATGCTCACAGAGCAGAAAGGTCAATTGGGAGCTAACAAAACAGTACTTTGTAAGACTTGAGTATGATCACTTTTCTCTACAGTCTCCTAAATGGAAGGAGTAGGAGGAAACAAGATAGCGAACGTGCTTTAGGCAGACAAGGCACTCAGAACAACTGTGACTACATTCTGAATGTAACTAAACAAACAGACAACCTAAGAGGGAAAAAAAAAAAAATCTATCTATTATATAGCTGAGCCTTGAGTCAACATTCAATAAGTAGCTACAAGGAGAAAGTCATAAAGCAGGACTAAAAATGCTTTCTCCGTAACAGGTTGGAGAACTGTTTAAACAGGATCTTCAGGAGTCGTATTCCCCACACAGCTTTTCTTGTCAGGTTTCACAGACTGATATAAATGTTATTAATCCAGCTGCTGGAGGGGACAGGACCCAAGCTTTTCCTTTAGCTGTGCTTGTGAAAATTTCAAGTCACATAATAGAAACCCTGAACACATTTACATATTGAAAGAAAATAACAGGCTAGAGATTTCTGTACCAACTTTTTCATCCATTCTTTCAGATAACGTTGACTCTCAGGTTCTGCACAACATGCACTGCCAATCTTGTAAAAAGCCAAGAGGACTTCATGAAGCTTGCATGAGGTACTTGCCACGATACCAAGTATCATTCACTTCCTTCAAACTTGGCTTTCCCTAGCTTAGATCTGCAACTTCAAGAGAGAACTTACAACCCAAGCTCTCCTGGAAGGACAAAAATTATGTTTTCCTATCCAACAGCAAGGACACTTTCTATCACCAGTACAGAAATTTGGTATTGCAATGTATGCATTTTAAAAAATGAAGTGTCCCCTTCCTGCCTTTATGATGTAGACAAATTAATGAAATTACTTTTTTTTTCCCCCCCATAAAAACGTGTTTGCCTAAGCTGGCAGAAGACTAGAACGTAAGATGTAATAGCAGCTATCTGTCCCTAAATTCTCAGTTAACCTTTGAAGAAAAGCACATGATTGTTTTAATGAGAAATTCAGAGTATCAAACCTACTGAGCTGTTTGATGGGTTATTGCTACATCTGTGCTCTCTATAATAGAATGCTATTTTGTAGCAAAACAGTCGTATACAAGAACTGTGATTTACCTTAAACACAGCCTCTATTTTTGACTCCTTCCACCAAAAGAAGTATTTCAAACACAAAGTGCATGTACTGGAAGGTGACACACTTAAGGCCTGTTTACCTTAAAGATAAACAACTGTGTAGGTAATCACAACTCTTCCCACTTGTTTCTTATACCTGTCCTTGAGGGAAGCACACTCCTATGTATGTCCCAACTCCAGAGAGCAGATCTAGGTAAAGCTTTTTTCTTTAAAAAAAAATAAATCTGTCATCTTTGTATTTCCTTTGTCCATCATTCCAGTAAACTTAGTATTAAAATCTCAAACTAATTACTAGAGCACTGTATCAGTGGACACATGAAAAGAAGTAACATTCCTTGTGATTAAAATCTACTAGCTGAATCTTCCAAACCTACATTAGCATCTTCTATATGCCACTGTGAACTTGTATGCTGATGTACAGAAAAGCCATCCCCATGTTACTGAAGTTTTCAAGAGTTGTAGCCTATATACACCATCTGTTGAAGCTCTGCATTCAGTCTTTTCCCTACTAATATTCCCTACCTTGTATTTGGCCTGTCTTTCCAAATCAAGTAAAGACAGTTTGGACCCATCTTTCCATACCAAGGACTGCGAAAAATTAAAAGTTGAATGACAGGACAGAAGAAAAAACAAACAAAGCAGCTCATGCTTCTGGCTCTTCAAATTTCTCATCCTTTGACTACAAAACCCAAGAGTAGCTGGCACTGCAAGTGAGCGGGAGAGGAAGATGCAGAATGTACACTTTGATGGTAATCTTGAAAAAGTCCATCCACTAGAAATCCTTCCTGTTCTCTCCAGCAGCTGTCTGCACATACATTCTACTGCAGGGCCTTTAAAGCAAAGCTTGGCTGGCAGACATGCAGGTTCAGAGTACCCGGAGATGTGTGCCTCGCTAGATACATCTTCTGAAGCAGCACAGCCCTTGATCCATGGCATTCCAGTCACCTGGCAGGAGTTGGGGGGGGGGCATACTCCCAAAGGAGGTCCCAATGCTACGTGAACTTTTACACTATACCTGAACAATGAGAGGACCTACCTTAGTGATTTCATAGCACATCTTGATACAACCCTGTATTACCAGAGATCATTCAAGCTTTCATTCTTCTGGCTCTGCCATAAGTATTTTACTTGTATAGAACTAACCTCTTTTGGTTATCATCCCAGCTTAGGTATGCAGCTGTGGCAGAGTCTTTCACATGTGGTTATGGGAAGAACAACTACAGGCAACCTTCCACATAAATTGAAATGCCTCATGCTTTCTCCAGGCTTGCTGTTGGAGCAATGGCCACCAACAAGACTGTCCTTTTGTGTTTCAGTACAGCAGTAAGCACATTGACAGGAGCTTAAATAGATCCAAGCAGAGCATCTTCTCTTCCCTTGTGAAAGAAAATCCAGGAAGGGCAGCAGAATCCTGCTTTGTTCAGAGGAGTACTGGAGACCTGAGCACTCTGACAGGCTGGGGTCAATGATATTAGCCTTGTAAAGTCCTATCTTGCCCTGCACAGCACTCACAGCATTAGAGACTTAGCCAGGGAGTCATATGAGATTATCAGCACCTGTGGAAACCTGCAGACAGAGCTCAGGCCAACCCCTCCTGTCTGGTAATAGGGGAAGCATCTGATACCCCTGATGCTTTACACAAAAGGGGGAAGAAGAAAAAAAAAAGAAGGATTTGTTAGAAAGGCAGTTTCCCTAGTCCTGGAAAGCATGTTACTAGGGATCCCTGATCTGCCAGTTATGACCTGGAAGAAGCATTTGACAATGCTGAGTACAAGAACACCTGGCAGCAAACACACAAGGTAAAGAGACCAACAAGGGAGATAACAATTTTTCTTCTGACAGGCAACATCCTTCAGAACAGAACACAGCATTCTGCAACATGGTGTAAAGAGCTAGCAAGCCCTGTGTGCTACCTTCTGTTTTGGCACACTGAGAGGTAATTTAGTAACTTATTTTCTTTGAGGCACCACTGTACTATGAAGAACTCTTGTCCTGTCATCACAGCAGGGATACACCCATCACCTACAATACCATTCACCTTTCTGGTCTTCAGAATACTTGTCATATTTGTAAGTGATGCCTGGGAGAAAGCATGTTCCCAGAAGCATGCCCTACATTTGAGAATAGACATGGTCTCAGTTTGTCATGACAAACAGTAGAAAAAAGAAAAAAATTCTAGATTACAGTGAAGTGACAAAGTCCTACCTGATTGAACAGTTGCACACTCTAGATAAAAAGACTTTTTTTCTATTAATGTAGTCATAAAATAGGAACAGTGGGGAGGTGAAAACATGAAGAAGTTGAGGGAAAATAAAAAGCCTAAAAGCAAACAATGTATTCTGAACAGATTTAACAGGGAAAAGCCATGATTGTAGCCCATCATCACCTGTTACACACCCAGCACAGAACAGCAGTGTGCTACAAACACCAGTAGCACAAAAACATTGCCAAACTCCAGGATCTTACAGTGAGGGCACTGCATGGCTGAAACAAGTCAGTGACGAAAACAAAATCCTTTATTTTGAGCTAATATGAACATCTGGAAAAGAGCTTATACTGAAGGAGGTCACACAATTGCTTTTCTCACCAATACTACACAGTATAAAGAACAAGGCAGTATGTTGGCCCTCAAGTTTTCTATGGGATGGTAACTGAACTTAGAACAAAGTATCTTATGCTCATAAGTTTAATGCAACATTCTGCAACTGCCATTCTGAGACTGGCAAAAGCTTTATCTGCCAAATTCAAGCTTAATATTTTTTGTTTCACACCTACATTCCTTTCCAGTGAGTACATAATGACCTAGCAATAGCAGCAGTTTTATAATGCAATCACATTTTCTTTATTAAGCAATAATATTAATAGTCTAATAATTTCTACACCTGTAGGCTAATACAGTAACATTGCACATGACACTGCAAAATTAGTGCTATACCAAGTTTCATATTGTTCTCTGTCACTTGCCTTATTATTAAAGAAGCAACAAAAAGAAATGTTGCAAAACAGCTCCTCTGACAGTCAGCATTTTTCTTCTGTCTTTGATGCATTTCCCCACCACAGTTGTCACAGCAACGACACATACAGAAGCAAAGTCCCACAAGAGGCAGTAACAAAATAAATAGCAATCCCAAGGCTGCGGAGACTATAAAACCGATTTCATAGTAGATGGCCTGTAATTCAGACAAAAATAGTGGTAATAGCAGATATCACACAGTAACTGCAATCAATATAGAGCAAATACTTTAAAAAAATAAATATCAAACTACAGACTAAACCATCTACTAAGTTACTGAGGTCATGGAGTTGATGTGTTTTGTCAATAATTGACATCTTTTCAAACAAAAAGACACGTAACATTGTAGATGCTGGTAGCTAATAACCATTGAGCTACAATACTAGCTAGGCAAACTACAGGAGTGAGAGCTAAGAGAGAAGTATGCTGACACAAAACAAATGTGAATCAGTGCAATTGACATGGGTGAAAAGTGAACACATTTTATTTCCTGGACTATAAATCTACTGTTTCTCACATGCGTTTCCAAAAAGGCTCCACAAATGTCAGCAAGGCTGACTAGATCAAAACTTCATCTGGGAGGGGGGAAGGAGGCTTAGCTTGTTCTGCTTTTTAACCACTTATGAGTAGAAAGATTCATATGAACCATAATGGCAAGTATTCACTGGATGATCGATTGCAATGGAAGAGGTTACTCCAAACTCCTGAAGCTAAAACTGCTTAGGGACTGGAAAACATGAAAGAGTGGATTTTAAGCTCCCTCAGGTAAATACGTTTATTCTGCTGCCAAACAGCAAAGCAGCAGCAAGTAAAAGGATGGTTTCAAAGGCTGGAAGCAGTGAAAGGGAACGATGCAATTCAATACCCTAACTAGCTTTCACTGAAAGTGGTGCAAGTGTGCCAGGACCAAGGAGCTGGGCCAGGCAGCCCTGGCACAGCTCTACACAAGGCAACGTGGCTTCCAGTGGACACACTGTGACCTGGCCATGCTGTTTCCCTGTGCTGCAAACACAAGTCAACATATCCAAAAATCAGATCAGGCATGTGTCTGTGGCACAGAGCTAGACAGCACTGTGGGCATGCCCCAGTGGTATGTCTTCCCTGACAAATCTCTCTTCTTTCCAATTTCAGGACAATTAATGGCCACACTAGTACGTTGAGTCCTCTTCCGTTTTAACAAGCTGCCAGCACAAGGGCAACTTGGCAGTAGAAGGATGAAGTTGAGGCTGTGTATTGTCCTGCAAAGCAAGTTAGAATTTCTCACAAGCTATCAATCATGCTCCAGTTCCAGCTTTGCTGATGCCCTTCCTAACAATCCCTAATTACTAGCTCATCCAAATGCAGCGACCATCACCATTAGCAGTGCTGCACATTTCTGACCTAATTACCCATTTTACAATTAAACTTTTTATTATTATTATTGACAGCTGGTTAAAAGCTATCATCCCTTCTGAAGAATACAAACTAGATGCTTGGAAGAAGAAAAAGAATTATTGTTTCATCTCTTTGATGAACACTTCAGCAATCATTTGATAGATTATTTTTAAATGTTAGATGGAAACCAGCTATTTAAAATAACATTAAAAACAGTTCTGGATGTTTTAATAGAAGTAATGCATACAGACATGGTTAGTTTCTTTTCACAGCTGTACATCTACCATAAGACATTACCTGAAGAGTCAGGACAACATTTTCTGGCTGTGGAAGTCAAAACAAATGGAGAATGTGTATAGTACACAGGCAGCATGCACAAAAACAAATCACGTGAATAATGAATAACGAATCATGACCAAAACAATTAACAACACAGAAACAATAACAAAAAGCTACTGAAGTAAAATAATACACAGAAGCACCATTAAATAATTATGGAAAATATTTACAACAACATACATAGGTAATTTCTGGTTTCCTTTGTGAGTGAAAGGAATCCAGGATTTGTCCAACAAATATTTCTGTTAAAATAACAGACCAGTTATATCTGTACTGAGCATCCATTACATATCATTCCCAACGCACCTCACAGAAGGCCAGAGATTGCATCACTCTGTGGTTTAGTGATTTCTTCATGAATTCCACTTGTCATGACAGATATGATATCCCTGACTAACTTTTCCTTTTCATTGCTTATTTTGTCAGCTTCAATATTGGTCTGGGGATATTAACACATTACTCACAAAATTCACCCTCATTTTAATCATGTAGAGGTTTATTGTAAATTATTCAGAAGAGAGACATTCAAGAAAGGTTGAAGAAGTATATTTAACAAGTTCTTAACTGTTTTCCTATCTGTAATTTTAGAAAAAACACTGAAAACTAAGTATTCAAAGACATGAATTTCAGGATAACCTAATTTCCCTTTGAATTCCACAGTGGAAATAGAATTTCTTGTATCTGGTATGACAAGTTCACAGCTAGTAACACTTTCCCTTTTCTTGTAAGCAGAAGAGAAAAAGGAAGCAGAGAAAGTAAAGATGGCAAGACCTCTAAACCCAAGGCCTGATGTGTAAGCATCAGAAATGCTCTATTTTTGTCAGCATCATTCACATCTTTATAAAACTTCTACCATAGAATATACTTAATATTTTAAAAATCATATTTGGAACTATATTTTTAATGGGAGGAAAACAAATGCTTACCCTCCCTTATAAATCTGGTACCAAGCCTGATTTTGAATGTTTTAAGCAAGCATGTCTCCCAGAAGAGGTAAAGCAATGGCAGCAGCAATGAGCTGGCTCCCCCTGAGCAGGCACAGCAGCTGCGCTCAGTTGCTGGGCTGTCTGGGCAGATCGCTACCCCAGCAGGGGACAGGGAGATGTTGATGGCTAGAGTCCAACTGGGAACACTGGGGGACACAGCTGAGAAGTAGGAAGAGCCTCTTGGGTCACTAACACAATCTACAAATAGGTTAAAAAAAACAGAGAGGAATGACAGCAGAAATTTAACAGGATAAACATGAGAAGCAGATTTCCTGTTCTCACTACTGAAGAGCTGTTCCCAATACTTGGTGAACAAGTCGCCTTCTCACATGGATTTACCTTTGCTTCTGGAACAACACTCCTATTTGGGCAAAAGATGGTGTTTTCTTTCCCATGTTTCCTTTCCATAAGTATATAAAAAGAGTAATCACACCCTTTATCAATTCTTTTATTAAGCAAAGCAAACTTTTCCAGTGTCCTCTGAAGACCTGGGTATTCTCAGACCACCCTGATAAGATACTTTCTGAACTTATCCTAGTCTGAGCTCATTCTCCCTGAATTCGAGTGGCATATCTACAGCCATGCTGGCCTCTACACAACAACCTCTCACTGATGTTTCTGTCTTCTGAGAGACTCTCTACTTGTCCTGATACATTTTCCTTTTACAAATTTTAGTTTTGCACTATATTCAGGCCAGAATTAGGACCTGTAAACAGCCTTGATCTGTTTTGCTTCTTAAGCATACTTAATATTGCATTCACCACCCTATAATCATAAAATAGTTTGGCTTGGAAGGGACCTTCAAGATCATCTCATTCCAACCCCCATCATGTGCAGGGAGACCTTCCACTTGCCCAGGTCGCCCAAAGCCCCATCCAACCTGGCCTTGAACACTGCCAGGGAGGAGGCAGCCACAACTTCTCTGGGCAACCTGTGTCAGTGCCTCAACATCCTCACAGTAAAGAATTTCTTCTTCATATCTAATCAAAATCTACCTTCCTTCAGCTTAAAGCCATTCCCCCTTGTCCTACCACTCCACGCCCTTGTAAACACTCTCTCTCCACCTTTTCTGCAGGCCCCTTCAGGTCCTGGAAGGCTGCTATAAGATCTCCCTGAAACCTTCTCCTCTCCTGGCTAAACAAACCCAACTCCTGCAGCCCAACTTCATAGGAGGGGTGCTCCAGTCACCTAATGATCTTTGTGGCCCTCCTCATGGACAGCTCCCTATCTAATCACACAGCACTTTAGCTAGCGCCTCCACTACACAGGACTGCAGCAGTCCATCTCAAATTCCCCTTGACTTATGTATTACTATGTGTTACTAAACACTACAGCTGCGCTCATGTACAACAGCTCTAACAGTTTTGTCCAAGGACTCTGTCAACCAAGTGCCCCCTACATTCCTTGCTAGGTGTGCAGGCACAGCCTGTGAGGCAACACCCTCACAGAGCCCCACCTAAAAAGTACATGGGATCAGCAAGAGTCACTTTATAGAATGGTCTGGGTTGGAAGGGACCCCATGGATCATAGAGCTCCAACCCCCTTTATGCAGCGTAATAACACCCACACACTTGGATGTCATGCAGAGGTATCAAGCTACTGGAACAACAGGATCATTGTCGGGAAGACACAGAAGCATGAGGCTCTCCCTCTTTGAATTCCAAGATTTGGGTCAGTGCCTGCACACCAAGTGTTGCACTCCTCTTCCCAACAGGTATACCACACTGCAGGGCCTACGAGCAAGTAGTTCATTATGAAGGAACTTGTCCACTGCATGGTCACAAGTAAGGTTCCTACTGCAGGAATTCCATCAGCAATACTGCTTCAAAAATAGGCTACTGTCCTTGAGAACAGCCTCAAATCAGATGTACATTATATTCTACCTTCTCTTGCTACCATGTACCCCTAAGAATTTCAACTGCTGCAGGAAAAACACAAACTTAAAGAGTGAATGGAAAAGACCCTCAACAGGATTAGTGCACTATATAAACTAAAATATGCGTAATAAATATGCTATGAAAACTTCGTTTCATAAAGGCACCAGAACCAGCACATAAATTCAGCTTTTAGAGGACAACAGCTAACACTAAACATGAGAGCTGAAGCTGTAATGGTTCTCTCTAAGCATTTTTAAAATAAAAGCAGTATTTTTCAATACAAAGAGCCTCAAATCTTTGTGCAACAGACACCACAATCACATTACAGATGGAATTTGTAAGTGAACCTTAACTATGCGTAGCTTCTTTACTACAAAGAAAATTTTATAAGCCCCTGTATTTTGAAAGGTTTTGGTCCCCCATTTTGTATGAAATCAGCAGACTTGTTATACAGAAATTTCATTCTTGCATCCTGTTGTTATAACTGTAAAATACTTTCTCCCATTCAAGAAACAAAACTGAATTTCAAAGTTGTCTTCATTATTCTATGCAGACACACACAGACAATTTACCTTTTGATAATCGCCCTGTGTATTTCCAAACTTCTGCTGTGCTAATTTTCTGATGAGATCTGAAAATAAGCAAGAATATTCCAGAGTTTTAAACAACAGAAATGACAAAAACAGGGAAAGGAGAGTGGAATGCATTCTACTGTTAAGGTAGCAAAGACGAAGTTAAGAACAAACACCGACAAGATAGGCAAACTCTTAAGTGTTTCCATAAACCTGTCTAGTAATAATATTTTTAATTAATAGTGTATTTTATGAGCTCACAGGAAGATAACCACGTTATCTATCAATTAATCAATTCCCACTGAAATACAGCAAAAGTTTTTCCAAGGTCATCCTCTATATCACACCAATTACTTGGACAATGTTCTGGATAACAGCTTTGCTTCAAGTTTATTCCAAACACATACATATATTTATACACACACAGAGCATTAGATACATAATGTGCAAAACAAGCATGTTGGTGATGACTTCTTGACTGAATGATACAAGGAAGAAGGCCATTATCTTGCCAACATTGCCCCAATCTTTTTTCTTTCTTCTGGACCAACAGACCTTGCATGGAACACCACCAAAACAAATCAGAAAGCCTAACACATGCCAACTTACTGTGTGTGCAGCTCCATCTAACATACTCATTTCTGTATTTATTCACAATACAGACAAAATACAGCAACAGCCAGAAAAAGAAAGTAGGAATTTAACATAAACAGTGCCACTTAACACCATAAATATCATCTCACCACACCAGTTTTTTTCCCATAAACCCCAGCAGCTGCAATGAAAGATCCCCATTTTGGGACATCACCAGCCTATCCTTACCAAGGTTTCTGACAACCCTATAGGAACTGTTCTGTGAACTGTGGCTTCCAGTCATTGCTGTGACACCCACTACTTGAAGAGGGGCACCGTCAGCTCTGCAGACCCACTTCTTAAGAGGGCATCAGTGGCTCTGGGTGTGCTCCATGCTAGGCTGTATAAAAGCAGGTGTGTTCTGTTACTTGGGAGAAATGAATGACTGAACTTCTGGTCTCCTCTGATGGAAGAGGAAACATATTAGGAAGGAGCACCCTACACCTCAAGGAGAAGCACTCTGCCCCACCATGTTCATACAGAGCTGGACTTCACGGTACTATTGCCCTGTCAGTGTCCCCACATGCAAATGAACATGCCTAATAAAAACCTCCAATAAGTTACCTATCCTGGGGATCCATAAAGGCCTTGAAGGTTCAAAGACAACTGTCCACCTCCCCAAAATATAAGCCCCTTCAAAATTTGTTGTAGCACTCATGAAATATGTTCGGTGAGTTCACAGAGGCTGTGATCTCACTCCTCTGTCATCCTGCATGTGTCTCAGGAAAACAACCCCCAATGCAAAGAGCACCCACAGTCCTCTCTCTGCCAACACCCTGCAGAGGTAACATGGACTCAACCGACTTGCATGTTGAAGAGAACCTGAAGAGAACTTCACAGGAAACCAGGTGCAAGGTAACAAAATACACAACAGCAAGGTGACAATTGTTGTTTTAATGTACTGCAAGGAAGCTGCAGACAGCAAGACTGCCAATTAAAAAAATAAAAAAACCTGTTCATATATTTCAGGAATGTCAAGCCACAAATCATCCACAGACAGAAAGTGTATTTTCTGTGACACAAACAGTGCTAGCAGGTAAGAAAAGACTGAACCCCACAATAACAAAGTAAACCCCAAACATATGCGGAATGAGTACCTGGGAAGAACAAGAGAGTTACCACCCCTGCAAATCCTTCCAAGGGAAGGGCACACACACCACTGCATGGGCAACACACAACTGATCCACTGCTGCAGCTGAGATCCCCCACACTGGGACCAGCAGAGTCTTCCCTGTATCGAGACCTTCCCAGGCAGTGGTCCTGGGAGTTTAAGCAGCAATGAGGTATACAGCCAAGTAAGAGAGAACTACACAAACCCCAAAGATGTAATTCATGCTGATTGTTGGACATTTTTTTTCTTCTTCAGCAGAGGTAATATTTGTTTCTTCTGGTTTATATCTATATACCGACCACATAAAAAAATTTAAGAAATGTTGGTGCATGAAATATAATTGCAATGAACTTTCTCTACAGCTACATGCCTTTTAGTAAGCAGGAAAATGGCTAAAACCACCCTCTTGTTTACATATTTATTCAATCATTTAACCCTGTGTGCCCACACACTGCAAAACAGCCACTAAAGAGAAACTTCTACCAACTTAAGTGAGAATGTGATGGGAAGGAAGAAGAAAAAGAAATAGCTTCCACATTCCTCAGTGATCCTCAGATGTGGGGGTTGACTGGATGCCCAGGATGCTGTGGCATCACCATCCTTGCTGCTACTCTGAGCTGACCTGCCCTCACTTCCAGGCTGCTCCTAACTCAGAGGCTCATCTTGCTTTGCAAAAGGATTGGATCCAATGACCTCCGGAGGTCCCTTATGACCCACACTACTCTAAAGCTATCCTACACTCATCATCACTTATTAGAAACTATTTAATAGAGGAATGAAAACACTACCAGAAAGCATGTAAGAAAGCTAAATTTTATTATTGACAAAAGCTCCCTTTGATACATTTCCTACTGTCAGGAATTGGTACAAAATTCCATTTTAACAGCATCAGTCTTTCCTGATAAATGAAAGCTGAGAGACTCTTCTAGTTGAGTGTCTGTCCCCATCATAAAGTAAAAAACTTCAACATTTCATGTTAATGCTTACATACATCTATACATGCATGCATATATATATATATGGACATCTGTATGTATTCAGAAAACTACTCAAGAAGAACACAGGATGGTTTAGGCTGAAAGGGACCCCCAAGATCATCCAGTCCAACCCCCCAGCTCAGTGCAGAGTCACCCTCAGCAGGTTACCCAGGGCCACATCCTGTCAAGTTCTGAGTATCTTCAAGGAGGGGGGAGGGGGAGAACAAACAAGAAAAGCAGAAAAGCCTACTCTGATTACTTGTGATATGCTTAAATTGCTCAGAACATTCCTGATTCAGAGGTTTTTTCATTTATACCGTTTCCATAATTTATAGCCTGGCAAGTCAAATATTGACAGAAATCAACCTGAATGCACTATGACAAACTTCTGCAGAAACCAGCATTTTCAACATGTCCTTGAAATTTAAAGGTTCTAAGGCCTGTTCATCAGAAAATACAATACTCTTTAGGTTTATTATAAGCAAGAAAGCTTGAAAACAGGTACAAAAAGTTACACAGCAATTGAATAAATGATAACAGTACATGTTTCATACATAGCACAGTGGCCACTAGTATGCAGCCAATTTTTTCCCCTTAATTTTCCAGCCCGTGAGATTTCCCAGCTGAATAGAGATTTACTACTTACATTACTGTGCAATGATTTTTCAGAAGTAACGTAATGCTTCAGGGTGTTTCCTCACCAGGCAGCACACAGTGATTGACCAGTCTCTGCCATGAATTCACTGTTTCAACAGCCTTCAGTATCAACTGGATTGGACATATTCCCAGTTAATTCATTTGAAATGAAATGGAGAAGTCATATATATTCCCATTAAAAAGCATTTTGGCCATAACAGAAAGCAAGATGACCTGCAGCTTCTTACCCACACATTTGTAAGCATGTGTGGCTTTGCAGCATCAAGAACCTCCCTGCTCTTTGCAGAGGGGTTGGACTTGATGATCGTTAAATGCCCCTTCAAACCCAAATTATTCTATGGCTCTATTATGCTTTACACACACTGATAGCAATCAGTCACCACTGCAGCACTTAAAGGTTAAGCAGGGTAACATTCTGTACCAGGTACTGTATAAACACAAGCATCATATTCTCAGGTATGGCTACACTGCTCACTGTAGCAGTGAAGAGACACCTCAGCTCACAAGTAATTCAGCCCATGGTTTTGGTTTACTTTTGTGAAGCATCTTGCTTCCTTAGCTAGGACATCTCATGTCTAGCATTCAAATAAACTTTTATTTAAAATTGAATTAAAGTAACTATCAGCAATATGAGACAGTTGTGTGGAGTACTACCTTGAGGCTGATTTCTATTTCAAATATAGAAGTGCTGGGAAGGTGTGATAAAAAGTGGTGTCCTCTATTTTCAAATTAACAGGATTACTCCTGAAATCTCAGCTTGACCAGCTGCATACATTGTTTCACAGGACC
Source organism: Zapornia atra (assembly GCA_013400835.1). Classification (NCBI taxonomy): domain Eukaryota; kingdom Metazoa; phylum Chordata; class Aves; order Gruiformes; family Rallidae; genus Zapornia; species Zapornia atra. The sequence goes on from VZTU01033396.1 coordinate 234,243, forward strand.
AATAATCCAAGGCTTTAACCCCAGTGATAAAATGTGTTCTGTGCTAAAGAGATTTACCTTGTGAGGCTCATTTACACGGCTAATTACATTACTGCTTTGCTCTGTCTCCTTCCTGCTCTCATCACACATGTGAAATGCCATCTGCCTTAGTAAATCTAACTAGCCAGATGTACTGTTAATTTACCAATGCAATTTGTGATGAAATATTAAGCACCTCCAGTTAAGAAAACATTATTACCAACTCTTCCATTGTATGAGTATTGTATACATATGCTAGTATCTCATTACCCAGGCAGGAAAATGCTCTTTAGAACTGCTCTACAGCAAGGGCCAGCAAAAATAATAGAGGTTTAAAAATAAGCTGCCTGGCTGTTAAGTACCAACATAAATTAGTTACGAGTTCTTCTGCCAAGACAGCTTTTCAAATCTAGGTGACAGGAAAACAGTTGGAGTAAAACCTTTGGGAATGCTATGCTTCCTCTTCACTCCAGTAGTTCCATTGAGCCAGTTCAGTTATAGTGCAACTCCAGCATTAATCAAATTACAGCAGAAATTAATTTATCTTTTTAATACACTATATAACATATTAGGCTTCTATTCTGAAAAGGACTTCAGGCAAACCAGTAAGAACCATGACTGAAGCATTCATGTCACATTGGATTGAGATTTTTCAGGGCAACAGGGGAGAATTACATAGATAATATACATGATAAATTAACAGCTACTGTAATTCTAATTTATAAAAGAGTATTTCATCCCATTTCCCTTCATCTATAATACAGAGTCAGAGCACTACAAACACTCTGAACAGTTCAGTGTCAGTTTGACCACTAAATAAGTAGCAGTAATTAGTCTGAAATTAATAAATTAAAATGACTTAAAGCTTGGGATTTTCCCTAATTTCCTAATTATGACTCAGACTAATGAATAGCACTTGCAAGTCCAAGAAAACCAGGAAAGCTATATTAGCCTTTCAGGACTCAGAGAGAAAAATCTTTCAGGTATCTAATAGCAAGCTTTACTGCAAATTCTGTTTATTGACATTTTAAAATACTTGCTTGGACTTGAGTGGGGCTTTGGTATTGCTTCAGTATTGCTTCCCTGAAGTTAGAAAGCCTCTAGCCATTATTCTTTACTATGGATAGATTCAGGTCCCACCACCAGTGGGTAACCCAGGGTTACCTCTGGTCCTCTTTATCACCACTGGCTACCTCACAGCGCTGTTCACTCTTACTGTCTCTAATCCTGCACCGATCCCTTGGCTCTGGTTCTACTGCAGAGTGAGATTAGAGTTTGGTGATGTTGATAACCAAAGAACCCATCACCCTCTTTGGTGTGGAGACTGCCCTGGCGCATGGCCCATCCCGTGCAGTCTGTCCTCTTTCCTCAGAGAAAGAAGGAAAAACCCACTTTGTAGGTCAAGTGGGAAGCCTCATTAGACAAGGTCTTCCCACACAGTACTAGAAAGATCAGGCTGGTTCTCCTTCCACCCTCCAGCTCCTTACAAGAGGCCATTCCGCCCCTTTTCCTCTCAAGCAGAACTCCCAAGCAAAACAGAATCACAGATACCTATCTGCCCTTGCTCCCCAAACCCATGCCTTTGTAGAATTAAAAAAGGAAAGTGCGGTGGTTCAGCCCCCATCAGTGGTTGAGCACCACACACCACTCACTCACTCCTGCAGGAAAAGCAAAGTGAGCCTCTGTGGGTTGGGATGAGGACAGTTTCCTGACAAGAGCACCACAAAAGGAGAACAAAAACAACCCAGGCAAATTTCACTTACGCCCAGTGATAACAGGGTACCTTACTGACATGATAATAACAGGTGACAGAGGAGTGCTGCATGATACAGGTACTGACCTCACACCCCAACAGCACTCAGACTGCCCTGGAGGCACACAGGAGCACCCCTCACTAAGCAGCCCCTTTTATGGGGGAGTGATGTCAGGTGGTGTGGAAACAGCCTGGGCTAACTCAGCTCACCTGGGCTGGCTGCTTGGGGAGGGGAACTCTGGCCTGGCCAGAACCAGGACATCAAGTAAGAAAGGAACTTTGCTGCTGTACCTCACCACTGGCATGCAAGATGAAGCTCTAAAAGCTGTCATTCTACAGTGGCTGGAAGAAATTGTTTGTATGGAGGTAAAAAATGACAAACACATACTAAATTGTTTAAGTATTCTAACTTCTCATCTGCTACAGTAACCTGTCTTTTCACCCTCTTCTGTCTTCAGTAAGCTGTTTCATCTGACAATGAACATGACCATTTTGCCCCTTCCCAATCCCTGAGTCCACATTGTTTAATTACATGCTGAAATCATGTAAGAGAAATAAGCTTAGTCTCAAAATCCAGCAACACATAATGACAAGCAAAACCACAGTAAATGCATTTTTCAGGTCTCAGCAGACTTGGAAAGCACATACTGCTTTATATACAGTTGAAAGGACAAGCTACTAGACCACCTAGAAATGAGTCTTATACTTGGCAGTGAGCAGCAACACTGGGGGGGTAGAGCTGCAGTATGAAGTAGGTAACGAAGAGATGAACACCTATGTGCACGATTGAATCATAGAATGGTCTGGGTTGGAAGGGACCCCAAGGATCATAGAGCTCCAACCCCCCTGCCACAGGCAGGGCCACCAACCTCCAGGCCTGGAGCTACACAAGGTTGCCCAGGGCCCCATCCAACCTGGCCTTGAACACTTCCAGGGATGGGGCATCCACTACTTCTCTGGGCAGCCTGTTCCAGCACCTCACCACTCTCCCTGTAAAAAACTTCCCCCTAATATCTAATCTAAATCTTCCTTCCTTTAGTTTTAATCCATTCCCCCTTGTCCTGCCATTATCTGCCCTTTTAAAAAGTTGAATCCCCTCCTGCTTATAAGTTCCCTTCAGGTACTGGAAGGCTGCAATGAGGTCCCCCCGCAGCCTTCTCTTCTCCAGGCTGAACAAGCCCAGCTCCCTCAGCCTCTCTTTGTAGGGCAGGTGCTTCAGCCCTCTAATCATCCTCATGGCTCCTCTGAACCCTCTCCAACAGTTCCCCATCTTTCTTGTATTGGGGGCCCAGATCTGGACACAGTACTCCAGATGGGGCCTCATGAGGGCAGAGTAGAGAGGGACAATCCCCTCCCTGTCCCTGCTGCCACCCCTCTGCTGATGGAGCCCAGGATCCCATTGGCCTTGCGAGCTGCAAGAGCACACTGCTGGCTCATGTTAAGTTTCTCATCCACCACAATCCCCAAGTCCTTCTCAGCAGGGCTACTCTCAAGAAGCTGTTGGAGTGGTCTAAACAGGGTGAGCCTAAACCAGAATGCAGGTAGGACTATGCATGATACAATTGCTGAAGATCAGGGATGCAGAGCAGCAACAGCTGCCTAAGGAACTATGACATCAAATTAAGGAGACCTGCTTTGGACCCTTCCTGACAGGAAATAACAGTGATCCACTGAAGAATTTATGCAGCAGTGGGTCAGGTGACAGTAACGGTCAATTAGCTTCCCTCATGCAGGCAAAAAGTTCCCCAATTTCCCAACAATATGAATGAAATAATGGAAGCTTTAGAAATTTTGCTTCTTCAAGGTTGTTACTAGCCAGAAAGACCAAACTGGTAATTTATGTCTTCCAGAGAAAAACCTAATGGTTTGGAGCTGCCCCAAATCCTGAGTTTGTTCCTTTAATGCATTTTAATGTATGTTCCTTTAAAACATTTTCTATTTAGGCACATTCTGCATTCCATCAACGTGCACAGACAGCATTAAAGAGCCTGGTCAGGAACAGATTTAAGAAAAAAAATGAAATAACCACAATATTGACTGTTACAAGACACCTAGAAGGAAAGATTTGTCCTTTGAAAATAACCTTTGCAGGAACTTTCTAGTTGTTCTTTGCTACAAAGAAACTTCTGTTCTTGCTGAAGTTTTGAAAAAAAAGACCAAAAAGAGAGAAGAGAAGCTTTTAGAAAAAATCTTTGCTCAGAAGGCCGTAATAAATTTGCATGCATGACGCAGATAGGAAGTCAAGTAGAAAGCTTTGAAGAACTATGACACACAGAAACTGAAGTCTCTCATTTCCGAAGGCAACAAGACTTCTTTCTGTAGCACATGGTTTGTGCCACAGCAGCTATTTTTTGCCGCTTACTTTCTTTGCAGTAGCCACCTAAAGTTCTCCTTAGGCCACCATCTGGTAAGGATTTACAACAGATTACAGGCAAAGATTTAACTTGGTGCACTGTATATGCTTGCCTGGTTTAGCTCACTGCTGAGACTGAGTAACTTCTCACTAGTGTGGGTTGTGTAGACATACTGCATTTGTAACTGATCAAAATAGTAAATATTTAGACTGTATGAAAACCCAACATTTTTCCTACTGCTTTTCTTCCTGAGAAGTTGCTGTAAACTGAGGACAGCACAGAAAACACTCTCTTGTATTGCATAACTTGAATTATTGGATGTATGAACACAATCTGGGAACAGCATGCTGGAAACTTGCTAGTACCAGCTTTTACTTATCTCAGTGACTGGTGCTCTGGCATCTTCAGAGATTCCTCAAAATTCTCTGTTTTCCCATTTCTGCAAGAGACAGTTCTCCACCTATCTTTGATAACTGTGCCATGCATGTTGGTTCAAAGTACTACAGAGATCACTAGTTCACTCAGGACAAAAAACCAAAACAAAGCAAAAGTTGCAACTCTGAAGGAAAGGTAACTAAGCTTCAAGTTTGTACTTGTTTTGTACAGGTGCATCCTGGCATCTTTCAGCTCAATTAAACAGTCAAAACAATACTTTGTAGTATTAAGAATATTCACATTCACAACTGTGATCACTGTTTTAAAGTTCACAAAACCAAAATAATTGGGTATGTTTTCAGATAAAAGAAAGATCTTGACTGTGTTACAATACAGGTCATAACAGAATCACATAACTGTTTTTAGGTAAGAAATACATCTGCATATTGCAAAAGAGCAAAGCAGGTTTGTGGGGGGGTTTTGTAACTGGTAAGCTTACACTAAGATGTATGTACTGACAAGATTAGTCAGCTTACACTTACAGTAGCTGATATCCACAGCAGCTGTTTTCCCTTCTAGCAAGATAACAACTCACTTGTGGGAAAGGACCAAGTATACTCAAAAGCTTTAGTACCAATATGGAAAGATATAATACTGCCAAAAGGATCACAAAACCCACTAAGATCAATGCCTATACATTAATTTTGCTCCAACAACCTGTGAATAGTGCATAGTCACTTAGAAGAAAGCATCACTTTTGTTAAGACAAGTTAAACAAAGCATCTTGAGAAGCAAAATAAGGAGACAAAGGGAGAGGAAAAATTTATGCAAATTCTCATAGTTTTCAATGTGATAGCCAATGAATATGAAGACTGTGGAAAGAAGATTTGTTGCAAAGATGTATCAAATTCTTATTGCTTTGGCTGACATCATTCAAGAAATGGCATCACTGAACAAGACCTAGGAGTTTGTTGCTTTGTAAATGATGAACTAAGCGAATTGTCAAACAAAAATGAGAGTGTTAGGCTAATGTTACCTAATTACAATGGTCAGAAACAAAGAAAAGAGTGTCAAACAACTCTTCCAACAACAGGCAGTATCCATACAGTATCTCACATGATTAACTCAAAATGCTTCCTAGCAGCCAAGATGATGGCAGAATTGAGAGATGCCTTAGAAGCTTGATGAAAACATTATTCCTCTAAGTTCAGTGACACCCACACTCCCCCCCATGAGTTCCATGAACTACAAGTTAGAAAAGAGAATCAGGTTCAACAGTACACAGGTAGATAAACTTGCAAAAATTAAGTGGAGGGGGAGGATAGACAGCAGAATAGAATCACAGAATCATCGTGGTTGAAAAAGACCTTCAAGATCAGGTCCAGCCATCAGCCCTACACCACTGTCACCTCTAAATCATCTCCCAAAGTGCCACATCTACCCATTTTTTTGAATGGCTCCAGGGATGGTGATTTCAGCATGTCCCTGAGCAGCCTGTCCCAATGCTTAAAACACCCTTTCAGTGAATAAATTTTTCCTAATATCCCATATGAATAGTTGCTATTGTTAAGCTAGGAAAAAGTTATGAAGCCCCAGCAAAGTGGCCTGAATACCCATAAGACATCTGCAGTCACAAGTAAGTTTAAGAGAGGTTCACACATTACCAGAGGACATGGCTGACCTGAAACCTATTCCATCCTACTTCTCATCATAAGATGCTACAGGTATGGTCTGGAAGTCTCAAATGCTTTTAGTGGTTAGATTTCCTGACTAGTCACAATACTACCCCACACTTCACATCCTTCCCTTCCTTGTATTTGGCATCCTTGGATTTGGCACTCCGAATTCATTCCCTGCACATCAAGGCAGTGAAAGCTGCTGATCAGCTCTTTGACTATAGCTCGTGTCTCTCATTAATGTCCATACACAGAAAAAGGTCAGGACAGTCTCATGCATTGGCCTGGCATTACCCATGCTGTAACTATCAGTGGTTTCCCCAGCCAACTCAGTACCTTGCCCAGAAAATGCCCAACCCAATTGCCAGGAAACACTCCCAAAAGACAGAAAGGACATGCCTGTCCAATCTGAAAGGGATGAAAAGCAATTGAGGTTTGGGAAATACGAGCTGAGTTTCAATACCCATTTTATTTATTATTATAATCTGGCCTCCAAGAAGCACTACTGCCCAAGGTGCCCTACAGCCCATTGGCACAGCTGCCTGTGGTAACATCACTTCTGAACACCCTGCCCACAGAATGCAACCAACTCCCTCAAACTCTGCTTGAGGTTTATTTTCATTAGTTTCTCTGTGTCCTACCAGTGTTGAAATTGTGAAACTGGACTGCCATTTTCCAATTGTTGTCAAGGCATGTTTTTCTCTCCCAGGCACAGCTGGCAGGCAGTGTTATGCCAGATCAGGGCGAGCACTGAGGATGGCTGTAGAGAAGGGATTCCAGACGTGTATGCAGTGCAAGGCTTTCAGATATCAGCTTTGCTACACTGATTAAAAAAGTGACTTGCATATTTTACACATACCTGTCTGCAAAAGAAATTCCTTGTTTAGGTTATCCAAAAAAGTGAGCAGGAGGACATTAGAACTGTTCATGTTTCCAACTATAGTTTCCCAAAACAGCCTCCAGTAGATAATCTGTATAAACCTCCCCTCCCTCAAACCTTGGTGTCCTCCCTGCCCACAAAAAATCCTTTTGTCAAGCAATTTGCTAGTCTGCAGTTTGGAATAGTTGTGGGAAGAGGGAATTACTCTTCTGACACTTCAGAAAATGAAAAGGCAGGCCTTTAAGAATGCTTCTGAAGCAGATTTGAGTGTCCCTTGTTTACACAGCTATGTCATCAAGTAGAGCATCTCAAATTCCCAGCATTAAATGAGAAAAAATTTTTTTTTTAAACACTATTTCCTTACATGTATACAAGTGGGCAGAGAAAAGAATCACGTCATTTATCTTGCATTTTCCTACTACTCCATATTTTCCAATATTTCCAACATTAAACACAAGATGTATACACCATATTATCAAATAAAGGAACACTATAAACCCCCCAGTTCTACCTAAACTGCACCACCACTACTTGCTCTATATAACCTGTCACTGAAACCTGCGTTTTTGATACACACACTTCAACTGCTGCTCTAAACTCACATCACAGCTCTCACCACAGTGTTGGGAAAAAAAAACAACAAAACCACCAACCCAAAACAAACCACCCACAGACACAAAACAACTAGCTACAGGAATGTGCTGAAGGCACTGACTCCACAGCTAACTGACCTGTCATTTCACAATACAGGTTAGCCAATCTAACAGCTAACTTGGTAACGGGCAGGTCTTGCTCTTCATCTCAGTCCCCACATCAGCCACTCCCCGGTGCTCCCAACTCAGACGCAGGACATAAGCTGTAAGAAAACCAACTCTTGTACAAAAGGGGGTAGCTGTCAAGCTCTGACTCAAAAAAGCAGACTATCACATCAGTACAGTTCCACAACAAAAGACTGAGATTTCACACAACTGGAAAAACATCACAGTACCTTATGTTGCTGAACAGCAGCACCTGTGTGTGTGTGTGTGTCAGCGCCAGAGCGCAACCCTTTCAACACGTGCTGGTGTGAACACACCTAGTGCTCCAGGGAAAGGCTCAAATTTAAAACCAAAGGGGCAGTACCAGCTATGCGTAGATGAGTTTAGCACCAGTCTGCAGTCTCCAGACACAAGTTTGTGGGTTTTCTGTAGGAGCATCGTGGAAGGTTTATTACTAGCAGGAAGCAAAACTCAAGTAGAGATCTACAACCAAAAATGAAATACTTAGAAAATGCAAAGATATTGGTTTCACACAAACACAGAGAGAAAAATATTCTGACTCACTGAGTTTAACTGATGGGGTGATAAAGTGTTGCAATTATTTGCTTTGGAACATCACATCCAACACAGCTAATGTATTAAAAAAACAAAACCAGTCTGCTAGAAGCTCATCAAATCTACCTACATCAGGGGTTTGCATATGCGTTTTCTACTACAGCTATACCATCTAGAGATACTGTTTATTTTCACATCATTAAGCAATTTTTTTTAATGTTAAGATATTTTAATTGCTGAACACACTCATGTGCAGTATTGATTGCAGAGATAGAGAAAACAAGACCCACTTGTAATCATTTGTAGCTGCTTTAAAGGCCACCCAGGTGACAAGAAAGGTAAACCAAAAGGGGTCAGAGATGAGACTTTGCATTAAAATAGTCAAGTTCTGAAGCTCAGTTTTACTGTTGAACAAGTGAGACTCCACCAACAGAAAGAATTGAGAGGTCTAGGTCTAAAAACCAGCTTGTTCCTGTTCCTTGTAGGCAAACAGCACATTCATATCATATTTTCCCTGGAAGTACCTGCATTCAACAGTTGGGTTTCATGTTCAAGTTTTATTCCCATTACAGCAAAACCAGGGTTATCCAGAATAAAAAGCAGAGGCTGGAACAAAGCAGTTGTAACATAAGAGGTACAGTCATCCTGCAATATGTTCAGGTACAGTAGACTAAGATACACAGGCCTGTAAGTTTTTGTTGTCTTTCACCTAAAAATAGGAAAATAATTTTTATTCCCAGCTTGTTTCCTTCATGAACTCTTCAGATTTTCATTATAAGACACAAACTGTGAAGCTTAAGATTTGTTGTGCACATCCTGCTGGCAAGTGGCATCTCAGATTAACATCGTCTTACTGCAACTAACAACTCGTTTCCATGGGAACAAAGACAATGCCATGATACGATATTCATTGCAGCCAGAGGATCATACTGGCCATGCTCTGTCTACACCAAGTTCACATCTGAAGGTTTCCAACACAACAGAAGATATGTACTATATCACAACCATGAACTTTCTTAGCTTTATTAATAAATTAATGCTTTGGTTTAGAACAAATTCTAAGCAGAAGAAAACCTGACAACTTTCTTTGTTAGATGCCCTCTTAGCTGAGTGGTTGAAGCAACTTGTAATTTTCCCATTGTCATCTACTTATTGGAAGCAGTGCTATTAACAAGAAATGATAATGATCCCACACAGTCTTCAACAAAAGAAGCAGTAGCATCATCATCTCCATTTTACAAACGGAGGAACCAAGGCACAGCAAGCGACCTGCTGGGCCGCAGGTAGCAAACCAGTGACTAAACACTCCAGTGTATGATTAACCCAACCTGGAGGCTCCTCACCTGCCTAACAGTTTACACTTGGGAATAAATTCACTCCTATTTATACCAACACATCATCTAAGAACGACAGTGTTTGGTGAAGTTTAAAGCAGAATCTATTTACTCTCAGTGAAACAGTGCAATCAGATATCCTAGTTCATTTTTTAAAAACTAACTTCTTGCCATATCCAAAGAGCACAGTTCTGGTCTTAAATTCTTCTAAATTGCTGAATGTTGTCCCTGTTCCATTACTGTGCTCTACATGAGCACTATATTTAATCCTATTAATAACTTACCTATTAAATCTAAACCTAGATTAAGATATACGTCCACAAAACAGAAACAGGAACAAATTCAGAAGTAAATAATTCCTCACTTGGATTTAACTAAAAAAAAAATAATAATTCAACAAGCTTACAAATTATTTCTTGACCTTTTCTTTAAGTGAAGTGATCCCTTCCAACTTTTAAGCAACATGCAAGAACATTTAAGTAAATGTTAAGGCTTAGCAGCACGCAGATACTTCAAGAATGTCTCCCAAAGACTCTGAGGTACTTCATATTTTGTTTTATCGTAACAGTATAAAGCTCATACTTGCTTTCTTCTTAAAAGAAGGGTGTATGAATGCTACACTGAAGGAGTATGAATGTAATGAAGGAGTATGAATGCTACACTGTGACATACTTGGCTCCAACAGAGCGCTGCTGCAAGCCAAGAAATTACTTGCAAAGGCAGGAATATCTGCATGCAACTAGACAATCCTGTCACCTTTTTCTTCCCAACCAGGAGTCCTAACAGCATACTGAAACACCAAATATCAGGTTCTTCCAAGTATGAGAAAAAAAGACTACTAAGATCAAAGGTGTAAGTGATTGATGTCAAGTCTTCTATAGGAATTGCACTTACATGGTTATATGCAATACACGGAGGCATCGATCTCAGTCTAATTCCTCTGAAGCACTAGGTCAATTAGAACGACAAAGTTTTGAGACAGAAACATCAAAAAGTTTGTTTTCTGTGCCTGTTTGTGACTACATTTATTTTTATCTCTGAATCAGAATTAACTCTATTTCCAGTTGGCAGGTTAAAAGAAAAAAGCATTTCACATATATAAACTACACCATTAATACATTGAATGTGAAAATAGAACAGCATATGGCAAAAGAGATTATGGGGATTAACCAATTAAATGGTATGACTCAAACTGACATGATCCATCAAATCTGTGTTTTGCAGTGAGGTCTGTGGGGGAACGGGAAAAGGACTTCACCTAATGCAAACAAAGCCAAACTTCCAAAAATAACTGATTAGGCAAAAAGCATCAGCAAGAAAGGAAGGAGAGGTCTGAGCTGTTCAATTTTACAAACTAGGAAAAAGTAATTTACTTCTGGATGTCTCTTTTCTCTTTAATGCTGAATTTCACAACACCTACTTGATGTAGAGCCTACTACAAGTAGTCTTACAGGGCTAACTATAATATTGATTGTAAATTCTATATTCAATAGTTATTTACATGCTTAGGACACATAATACTAAGTTTGACATACAAGGTTGCAGACCAAATTCCTGGTAATATAAAGACATGTTTAACAATTCTCTGAAATCAAAGTTTCCACAATTATAAGAGAATAAAATATTCAAGCAGGGGTTTAGAAACAGGCTTTCGTTCTGTCTATGAAGTGAATGCAGATGACAAGCCTAAGATAGCAGGTCTCAGAGAGAGGTAAGTAGCTCATTTGCATATTTAATAGAAGGGAAGAGCCCACAAAAACGAAGATACCTGGAAACAGTTATTCCAGAAGGTGACATTAGTGTCAGCTTCATGCTGTTGCCCTCATTACACCCTGGGTAACACCTGCGCAGAAGACAGATCCCACAGGAGTCTTGCTCTCCAGGTTAACACCTGGGGCTCTGGGCATTTGTTTAAATAGAATTCGTTCATTCAAGTTCATCTGAGCTCCTTCTTCCACAGTTTTTGAAGAAACATCAAGTCTTCAAGCAAATAATAGTTCACAGGTATCATACAGGTATGTGACCAAGGAATTTAAGACTTCATATTACCAAAAGTTTTTGTAGTACATCTTTCAATTTATATATAATGTGTCTTTTATACACAATTCCAGCTAAACAATCAAATGGAATCAATTACCAACCAAAGCCATTCTTGGATTTTATTAAGAGTTCAATATAACTTTAAGTGCCAGCCTTATAGAAGAACATTAGCATTTTCTTTTAATAGCTAAATGAAAGAAAAGCATAATGGATAGTTGAGACAGCTACCACATCCACAAAGACACAGAGTTCCCAAAACACCACTTAATCAATGCAACCTAAATAAGCACACATTTCTCTGGTAACTTAACTTTTTCCTTTAGAAGAAGGGACAAGTTCATAGGAAATGAAAAGACGACCCAAAGTCCATAAAAAACCCCACAGTTTAGCTTACAATGGAACAAGAAGTTACACACGACTGCAAAATGGACCTGCTCTTACATAAAACTTGATACAGAAATGGGGAAATGAATGAAATTTATTTCAAGGTGCTAAGTTTCCAATTCCCAGGCTAAAGCTCACAGCATGATAGCCACGTGACTGCTTATCATAATACGCAAACATACTATTAAATACAAAGCACTTTATGCTTCTATCTCATGCTTCTGAGAACGCATAAGAAAAAGTTTCAGCTAAGGAAAAAAAGCCTAAAAGGCATCAACAACAGCTTTGAGATAAATAAGCAACATTCTGTGAATTTCATCAACATTTTGATTATCAACTTCCTCTCCACTATGCCCAGCAGAAAATTATTATTTTATAATGGAACTGTATACATCTGCAGACCAGAATTTATGCTACTAACAAAGCCCTTCATATCATTTACTTCCACATACAATAGGATGAAGGCATCAATAACAAGCCTTTATTTTAAAAAATAATAAAAAAAAGTAGTTTATGTGCTTACCTTGAGGAAAAGAATTTGGCTGCACTAAATACAGGAATGCATGTACTATTTTAAACAAAATCCCTATTGGCCCAGGTTCATGGTATGCACCTGTATCATACGTCTTGGCTGGTACAAATCCAAAATCCAAAGTCCCAGGAGGTGGTTTGTATATAGGCTGTACCTCTGAAATAGTACTTCCACAAAACAGTAGCAGCAGCAAACAGAGTTCCACAGCCATAGCTAGCAGTATTCATAAAATTGGAGGTAGAGATATTTGTCCCACTAAGTCTAGAAGTCTTCAATACATTCACTTGGAGGTTAGCTTTCTAGTCAGCAAAACACTGGTAGACGTTCACCCCTTGCTTCAGAGTGGTACAGAAGCCTCTCTGGAAATGAAGTGCCTCAGCGCACCATCTCTGGCAAAAACAAGAAAGAGCACATTAAAGTGTGTGCAAACAAACAGGAAAGTGCAACATAATCTGCAATCTTCTGTGGAAATTGAACATATCAACAGTTGTAAAAGCAAAACAGACAGAATGGAATGATTGAGGCTTATGAATAATGTGATCTACTACATACCCTCTAGTTGAAAGGAGAAAAATAATTATGCATAGTTCCAGGTCAGTGAGTTTTCAAAAACAAACAGAGCAGAGCATTGGGACAGCTCCAAGGGAAACAAAACTAAAGGAACAATGTATGAATTGCACTTCTGACAATATGTCATGTCACAACAGTTACACAATGCATTTAATCAGCCACCTGATGTTACTGTAGTTGGCGGAAATTAATCTGAGTCATATCCTGCAGCTTCTTTCTATGAAACTTTCAGTAAAACCTTCTAGTTTTAATCTATAACCTCCTTCTGGTACATAGGACTCCACTTTCATGCCCTGCTTATAACCTAGCAGATAGCAGCACCCTTCTGACACCTTTTTCACAGAAAAGGTCACAGATTCCACCTTAAGAAAGAATTTAAGATGTCAGCTGCTCCTTACCATCCTCCAAGGCTGAGGAAAGAAATTATTCATCACTGAAAAGTTAAACCCACAAACCAAACAAAGCTTCACCATCCTGACAGGTGACAACGAGCATCCGTAACTATTTTCTATTAACTTAAACTGTCTCAAAGCTCTCCCTTGGAACTGGAGAATTCAATTCCATTTTTGTTCATAGACTGCAAAAGCTGAGAGGCATTAAGATAACTCTGTACAGAATGTTCCAAATCTACAAAAAAAAAAATCATAGTAGTTTAATCATCCACCACTTGAAAAAGAAACAGTACCACTCCCTACATTTCCAACAAAACACCTTCATCTACCTGGGGCTAGGTAAGACTTCTCCAGTTCTGCATGGGCCATGGTGGCATCTAAGAAAACAGACTAAAGAAAAACCCAAAGAAAAGGCAATCCAAAATCTTTTGTCTCTTTCTGACTTTAGAAGTGTTACATACTTGATCACTGCGACTTTCCCACCCATCAGACTGGCTTATCTTATACAAATGTCTTTGGTGATTTAGCAGTGTACCACTGGTGAGGATGTCTGGGAACACACTGTCATGACACACCACCCACTTCAAACTGGGGAGCACCCAGCACAAACTGCCTTTGTGTAGTGTAGTTCTGCCTCTGTTGCCTCTTTCAGCAGCACTAGTTAATAGAAATAGTTTTGATCTCCACATTGGTGTTCAGGCCATTCACTCACACAAATGACAGCAAAATACTGCTAACAACTCAGCCCAATCCTACACCAAAACCTTGACTTCCAAGGTTCTCCAGGTCGAGATTCTAAAGACAAAAGACTTCAAAATTGGTATTGAGACAAGTCTCTCCCATGCTTTTACTGTCTCTGGTAAAACACAGGCTAGCTTCCCGAAAACCTGACTTGCAGGAAACCCTTCTGCGGGCTTGTGCAACAGTCCACGCTGCATTCAAAGGGTAGAATAAGATGAAGAAAAACAGGGAACGAAGGATACAAGAACAGATCAAAAAAACAGGCCGTTTTGTTTCCTTGAAGTCCAACTGAGTTAAGAAAACCTTAAAGCTATCTTTCCTCCTCATGGCTAGTGAAAACCAAGAAGAATGAACGGTAATAACGCTATGAATAGTGGAATTATCCAAGCTGTATTCAAAAAGGTGGTGTTAGCAACCACTCTGAAACACGATGCTCAACACAGGAACATTAGAACTTAGGAAAATACTCATGCTTTGATATGTTATTTCTGCAAAAGAATGTTTTGTTGAAGAATACAAAAAGGAAAAAGAAAAAAGAGTTCAGCTCTGAAATACTATTTTCCCTCCTACTTTTCTTGAGACTGGTTTTCTTCAGCCTAGAAGTTATTTTTCAGCAGAACTTTAACACATTTACTTCTCTAGGGCTGGACAGGGAAGCAATTAGAAACTGAGAATTGCTTAGTTTGCAGTTTATTATCAAATTTACAGAAACTCTGTGGGACACAAGACCAGAACTTAGTGAAAAAACAAATGAATTAATTTGCCTTGATGACAGAACTGTGAAGACTCTGTAAGTTGGGTACAATTTGGTTGCCTCCATAACTGGTGCCTTAAGGCAAAGCTAGAAGACAGGGCACATTCTTGTCTGCCCTCTCCCCAGTGTAACAGAACGTACTACTGAGAAAGTACATACAACTTTAAACTGTCCTTAACTTAAAACCTAATTTAAAAAAAAAAATTGTATTTAGTTGTACAAACATGCAAATAAGTGTCTTCCCAATACAGGAAAATAACATCTCTAGCAGGCACAGTGATTAAGTCCTGTATTAACCAAGACAGAAAGTTGGCAGTTTTAATAAGACAAGGACACTTCTGACATTGCAAGGACACTACCCGTACTGCAGATATAAACAATATTCTGCTAAGTGGAGACACATAACCAGCCTTCAATTCCAAAGACTCTACTGAGCAGCTCTACGTAATTTTCAAGTAAACTTTTACAAAGCTCAGGATTTTTCAGCAAAGCTGGTGGGTTTCTTAAAAATCCAAGAACCTGCAGAATTCTGACCATGTTCTTTGCCCCTCACTTAATGTTCACGAATATATCACAATAAACATGGCGTATATAATCTTACTGGGTAATTCCTTCAGGCTGACACCAAATCTCTGTACTACATAACACACTAATGTATTTTCAAGGTTACATTAATAATGATCAGAAGCTTGCAAAAACACTACTAAGGATACCTCTGAGCATTCAATATGTATTCAACCAACCTAAAAATAACTCGGATAGAAAAAGCTCTCAGAAGTTATCCTTATCTTGATATCTAAAAGCAACTTAGCTGGGAGCATATTAGTAGTTAAATAAGCTAGACAAACAGTATTAAAGACAAAGAATACATCCATTATTTTAATTGTGAGAAGTGTAAGAATGGCAAACACAGGAGTGACAGGAAGAGAATTACTTGGCAGTACTTGTTGCTGCAGCGTGTGGCCATCTCACTCCTCAGACATAGCGTGGCATCGCTGCAGTCAGCGAGCTGCCCTAACTGCCAGCAGAACTCTCCCCAAGTTCAAGTAAACAGCCAATGAAAAGAAGCTGTGTGAACCTTTGAAGTGCTTACATTAATTATCAGATATCCATTTCCTTATCAAGTTTCAATTAAAAAGAAAACTCAAACCCTGTTAAAGTACATGAAACACTTCCATTACTACACCTCTTATTTTCTGTGTGGTTTTCAAGAGTCCATCTTTAAAAGACTAAAAGCTTTTGCTTTTTATTCTGCAACTGTCACTAATACTTTCCAAATGCAAGCCACTAAGCATAATTCCTAGGGTTTTAACCACTATCTGTGGAGAATACCATCACTCTTCACAAACTACGCTGCAGTACTACATCATCTCACTTTATAAGAATAGTAGTATTTTCCAAACCAAATAAACCTTCAGCAACTTCACTGGAAGTTTAAGGTGGGGAAAAGAGACCAAGCAGTAGATGCAGAAGTGCAGCAACTACTTCCATGACACATCAACTCTAAAAAATCAGAGCTCAGAAACAGCGTGGTATCCAGCTCTTTGTCTCTACAGGACTGGCCTGCCTCTGTTTAACACTGCGATCTATGCAAATACAGCGCTGCAGTGCAGTGATGCAGTGATGATTAATCCTGTGAACTGAAATTCAATCATCCAGAGACTAGACTACTAAAGCTCAATGTGGGAGCCCACTGGCAGCAAACCACAATGGGATGGTGGAACATGCAGTCGTCCAGAGGAAGCCCAGACAAAGGATCTGTCTTCGTCTGTTAAAATTCTGAATTAGTCCTTTGAAAATCCAAGTCCTTAATCCCATTCAGTAAGGTTGCTCCAATGACAGCAACCACCATGAGAATGAAATGCATTAAACCAGCTACAAAACATATAGCTATGAGTAGGTTAAAACTCCTAAGTATGCATTAAAAAAACCCAACCCATGAACGCCACTTTCTCATTCAAGAAACACAACACAGCAAGCCAAGCTAGATGAGAACATGTTGAAAAGGTATAGCTTCCCATTCCAAAAAACTGTTCTAAGCCTACTACTAACAATTACAACCTGTTGCCATAGGAGGAGTAGGAAGCAAATAAAGCTAGTAAGCACTAGACACTGCAGAATAACGTCTGGCAGCACCAACAAAAACCCAAAATCTTCTGCACAAAGAGGCCTCAGCATGCCTTTGACACGCTTGATCTACACACAAAACAAGCAAGTGCTCAAGTCAGGAAAATCGGATATTCAGAACCCAGGTTAATAATTTGAAAATAAATAAAAAAGCAACACCAAATCCCCCTGCTGTCTTACCAGCCACAGCACTTTGCAAACAGCAACAGACCTGTAAAAAGTCATTGCAAGTGAGATGTCCTCCCCGGAAGATCAGCGAGTCTGGTTTTTGGCTGACTGCCTAAATGTTTAGCGTATGTTTTCACTAACTGAATTTTAAGCTATAGATGTTTGTTTCTGTTGTTAAGTGGTGCATTTACCCTAGTATTCATAGAACATTCCCATGTGAGAGCACTTTTCAGCATCCCATTGAAAAATTTAAAGCACAGTAAAGCCCGCCCATGAGCAGGCAGCTCTGACACATGTGAGCTGATGAGGGCTGAGTACGTGTCCCAATACCAAGGCGCTGGGACTACGGACACAAAGCACTCCCACTAGCAGCAGCCCAGACCGAGCCTTTCCCTTATCTTCTTTCCAGTTACTGAAACTGTAGGCTTCTCTTCCCCTGCCACGCTGCTTAGTCCTTGATCTGCAAACTGCAGAGTAGCGCGGGTACCGCAGCCCTGCCTCTGCTGGAACACCGACCGATTTAGTAGTTCTCTCAGCTGCTCCCCTACACGCCTGTGCAGAGGAAGGCACAGCCCACGTTCACCACCACAGCTGCCCCTTTCCACCCGCTCTTGGATGAGGCCCCCAGCTCAAAGCTGAGCTCACCCCCGACGAGAAAGAGGTCTGACCATCGGGGCTGGGCTGGCACGACGCTCCCAGGTACGCACCCAGCAGCCAGCCACCGAGGCGGCATTCGCTGCAGCGCGCCGCCGTACCGAGGGACGCCCGGCGGGAGCGGACGGGCCCCTCTCCCCGCTGACATCCACGGTGCCACCGCAGAGCTAAAGCTGGGTTTTGCCTCTCTTGTTTCCTCTACTCCTGACGAGCCAATTTCGAGGCCAGCACGGTGTCTCCGCCCTCGCGGTACCGCTAAGCTTCTCCCCTCCTCCCCCGGGCAGGTGCCCTCAGCGGGCGCCCTCCTCCCCGCGGAGCGTCTCCCCGGAGATATCCGGAGCTCTCCCCACCCCGCTCCCACCACCCCTCTCTCTTCAGCGGCCAAGGACTTACAGCCAGCTCCCGAGCCCTCCTCAGCCGGCCCCGCCACACGCGGCCCTCCGCGGAGGAAAGCCGCTGCACTCTCAGCGGTCGCCGCTCCGCTCTCCCCAGCGGGCGGACCCGCCCTCGCTCCCCGCGGACCGGCACACACCGCCCGCCGTGCCGCAGCCCCTTCCCCTCAGCCAAACCCGTCTGTCGCGCAGAGCCCCAGCCCTCACGCCCGCTCCTCCGGCTCCCCTCTCCCCGGCCGCCCCTTCTGCACCCGTCTCACCCCGCGCTTTCAGGGCCGGGGCTTTCTCCTCAGCGCCTCCATCCCGCAACTCCCCGCTCGCAGGTCGCTCTCCCAGTCCCTTCCCTCGACAGCCAACCACCCGCCCTCAACCGGGCGGACCCTGCCCGCCGACATCTCTCCTCCTACGGGGGAAGTGGCCGCACTCTCCCATCCAGGACCTTCTACCCCCCGCAGCGGGAGAAGCGAGTGAGGCGGAAGCGCCCTACCCCCACCTGCTGCCTCCCCTGGCCTCGCCGCGGGCAGCGCGACGGCGGGGCAGCGCTGCCCGGCATCCCTCGTCGCTTACCCTCCTCCCGGCGGCACCCACCAGCGAAGCGGAGAGAGCAGAACGGAGGCGACGGGGCACGGCACGGAGAGACCCGCCTGCCGACTCAGAAGCGCCGCGGTGGTGGTAGTGCCGCCTGCGCATGGATTATGGGGGCGGGCTCTGCCCCGGGCCGGGGCTGGGGGACCACCCCGGCAGGTTGGGGATGGAGGGAGGAGGAAGAGGAGGAGCGTGAGGGGTTTATCGCCGTGAGGACCCGCCGGGCGAGCGGGGAAGGGGAGGGGGGAAGGTTTCGTGCCTCGACTGTTTAAACGCGACCGGGCGGGTCAGTCTGAGCCTGTACCTGTGCAGGAAGGCGGGTGGGAGCACGCTGCGATCGCCGATCTGTTGCTCACCGGAGGGGCCAGCCGGTCAGGCTCCGAGGTGGGACCTCCGAGGAGGGTGCCCCGACACGGCAGGACAGACAGCTGACATCACCGAGGCGCGTCCTCCCTTGCCGCCCCCAGGGGTGGCAGTGCCATCGCAGGCGGTTTCACCTCCGGACAGGTTTAAATTCAGGCGTCTTTGCTTTCCATATCAAGGTGTCGTACCCCATTAGCTCTTGGAAAAACATCTGGTTTTACCCTTCTGAGGGGTGTATTATTTCCTGATGAGATCCGGGCTGGTGTCCGTGTTCCTTAGCAGGTTTTGTTTCTGAGGACCAGTGATGTATGGGTAAGGCAAGAAGCACTTTTCCTATGGGTCGCAATGCAGTAACATACTTTCAAAGGCTCCTTCACTTAGAATCATAGAATCTCCTGAGTTGGAAGGGACCTATAAAGATCATCAACTCCTGGCTCCGCACAGGGCCAGCCAGGTCAGAGCAGGTGACTGAAGGCACTGTCCAGATGCTTCTTGAACTCAGTCAAGTCCTCAAATCCAGAAGAATAGCTCCTGTCTCAAGCTTTGGATGAAAATGATTCTAAATATGAGGGAATATTCCTTACAAACTGCATGCCAGAAGTGTCCAACACCATTAATCAGATGACCTGGTGAATTTAATTCTCTTGCTCCTGTACAGTGCTAGAACAGAAAGGCTGAATCTCATTGGTGTCATTTACCCATTGCCTGATTTTAAACTACCAAGCGAAGGCATATGGATGCAGTGATTAAAAAACAGCAAGGGTGGGATAGTGTGTGGGAACCTGAAAAGAATGTGGAAACATGGAAGAGAACTGCATGGAATGAAAGGCTGGGAAATGTAGCCTTGCTGTACCTGAAGACACTAAGATTTTCTTTTGGATTACTAATTAATAAAAGATAGTGGTTTACTACTAGCTTATGGTAGACTGCCACAGGACCTCTAGGTGAGGAATGGCTGTAGCTTGTTTAAACAAGAAAATGCAACTGGAATTACAGGGAAAAGATACTACCTTTCACAGAACTGAAACTAAATCAACTAATGGAGGCATTTCATCAGTAGACTAAGCCAACATCTATTTTCCTGATGCGTGTTATCCATGTGTAACAGCTTTCCCACATTTTATAGGTGGTGCCATGAATATAAGAGACTGAATGCTTTCTGGTCACATCTGGATTTCTTTGTACTATTGGTATCCAGCCCAAGACAAGGAGTTTGCCTGAGGTCTCTGGAAGTGACTGAATTAAGATAATTTATATAGTATTAGGTACTGAAAATAGTTTCTCTGAGTAGCACCTAGTTAAAATGTCAGCAGTTGTCACCGTGAGATGGTAAATGGAAACATGACCTCTTCAGCTGCCCCCCATTACATTGCTGGCAACTCCAAGTACATGTCTGACCTGAAAGTGCTCTGAGCAGATGTTGACCTTTCCTTGATGTTTCTTCTCTGCTAAGCACATCAGGTAGAGGTGGACAACCGTAAAGTGGAAAATCCTGCACTAGTTTGCAGCCCTTTCCTTTGCTCCCTGACTCACTGCCATCCAAATCACAACTGTGTCCAGGCTTCCTTAGCCGCACACTTAACTTGTTCCTCATTTGGCTGTAGGCACTAGGAACAGTGTGCTGGTATGTGGTTTGCCTGTGTGTAGTAGGGCAGTCACACTGGAGAAGCAGAATGTGTAGAAATAGAGTGGAGTCTTAGCAGGCTCAGAGAGCACCAAGAAAATTTGATTTCTGGGGACTGCACCATCTTTTTTCTCTGGTCCTTAATGCCTTAGGGTGATCGGCCTAAAATGCCTTCAATTTTTATTCTTTGTGGCCAAAAGATTTAAATGATCTCAGCACTTAGAGCTGCGGTCAGGTTCCTGAGACAGCTAAACCCCTAATTGCTCACATAAATGTGGATGCAGTCTTTCAAACCACAGCACGGTAGGTGCTAAGGCCTTTGAAAACCTGCTTTATAAGCATCCAAAACAGGAACAGCTGGATAAAAAAAACCTGGCCCGTACTCTGTGGTGAGCATTTGAAAATCTGGCTGCGTATCAATCATCTCTGTTATCTCAGAAGAAAATCCTCAGATAACAGGAAGATACATGTGATTTAGAGCTTAACTATAATGGTTGTATCATGTAATTGATTTTTAAGTAGAGCTTGTGATTAAAGGTCTGTTAGATAGATAGCCTTTTTCATTAGTTGTAGTTAGGCTAAGTATAGTATTGTCTGAAAAGATTTGAAATCATACATCCAACCTCTCCACCTTCTGGAAAGAAGAAGTTAGAGGTTGAAAAAAATGTTTTATATTGTGTTTAGTGTTTCTCTGACTGTGCCCTGAGCATGTGTTCAGGGAGAGAAAGATGTGTTGAATTGGGATAGAGGAGCAGCATGCCTTCCCTGCACCACGGCTACAGAGAAAAGTGATTTACGCCTTTTTACAAGAACACCCCTAAAAGTGAATTCTGCCAACACTCCCAAATCCAACCAGTCTACCTATTGTCAGCTCTACCCTGTAGCCCAACACCTGCCCACTTTGCCCAGCTTTCTGTGGGTTACAATCTCCAAGTCCTTCTCTGCCCTCCATTACAGTGCGCTCTGCCTAGCTCTGCCCTCCCTCCTGCCGCCTGATGCCACCCTTCCCTTTGGGTCTGGCTTAGCTCTTCAGCTCCTGCCGCCCTCCCAGTGAGCTAACGCTGCCCAGCAGCACCCACTACCTACCCGCATACCCTGTGCCCTCCTTCTGCTTCACTCCCCATTGGCACTGTTTCTCCCCTCTCCGACATCTGCAGCTGCATCCCTCCTCATCCTTAATTCTCCTGTGGGATGTGAAGCTTAAGGGATTATGGTCTCTGTGAGTTCACAGCCTGAACTCCAAGCTGTGAACTCTTCCAGGCTGGAGTCAGGCTAGCCCAGGCTTTGCAGGCTCTGGGGGAGCAGGGCACTGGGGTTACAGCAGGCAGGACTGTGTTGCTGTATTAGACACAAACCACATAAATTTTGAAAGAATTATTAGGATCTGCCTGTGGCAGGGGGGTTGGAACTCTATGATCCTTGGGGTCCCTTCCAACCCAGACGATTCTATGATTCTATGATCTGTAAAAATGGTGGGAAACAGCACAATTGGTGTGTGCTATAGCCTGCTGTGTATTTGCTTAATTTTTGACTCCTGAGGGAAAACAAAAAAAGGAAATGGACAATCTTATTCACTTTCATTCCCAACATTCTTAGAAAACGTGACATTTCATTGTAGACCTTTGATTCATGCCAGTTTAGGATATGATTTCAGTGAGGATTGCCTTCATTTGAACGGAAGATTTATCCCACTGTATATCACTTCAGAGAGCTGATGTTTTGTCAGCTACACATGTCTTTCCATTACATTCTGCTGTGCCCCCTTCTCACAACTGTGATAGATCTTCGTGACAACTCGTCAAGGAACTTAAAAATTATGTTCATCGCTTTTCATCTGAGGAAACCACTAGTAGTTCCTATAACAGATTTCACAGCTAAACAAAGATACAAAATGACAGGGATTACATGATGCATGTACTTGGAGCTTGTAGCTTCTTTTATGAGCTTCCCCCCTCCCTGTTTTTCCATCATCTCTGTGTTTTATTTCCGCTTGCAAGCTTTGACACTTGACATCCTGATAAATTACTGTGTCAGAGATGCTTGAAATTAAAATGGGAAAGGCACATCTCTTTTTGACACTGGAATGAAAGGAGCACAACTTGGTTTGGATGCTGTATGATACCAGACTGAGGAGTAGTGGCCAGCTACCACTGCAGTTTTTGGTTCCAGTTCCAGCACCATATGCTTCCCTGGTGACGTAAAGGGGCTACAGAGCAGTGCCCACGTTCTCTTTCTGTGGGAGCATAAAGAGCCACCTGATAGAGGCTGTGGCCATGTCAGCAGTTTGTTAGAAAGCAACTTATTGCCTTAAACAATTGCTTTCAAATGAAGTCCTGACAACCTCCCGCACAAGTGTAATTACACCTTATAGAAAAAAAAGATTTTAAATGAGGATGCTGCTGCTGCTGCTTAACAAACTTGCACGCAAGGCTTGATGCCTTTCCCCTCAGAAACAAGGGTATGGCCATGGGGCATGTCTGTTCTCAACCACTGGTAAGTTCTCACTTGTGATCAGCTAGTTACCAACACCACTATGGCTGAGTCTTGTGGCGTACTGGTGTTTAGTGGAGGCATGTAGGAGCTTCAGCCAAGCTGGGTCCCACAGGCACAGTCACAAAGCTGAGCCTGGGATGAGGACGTCACCTCTGTGTGCGGTGAAAGTGACCAGCAGCTGTGTGAGGTGCAGGACTGAGCCTGGCCTGCTGCCTCACCTCATGCCTCAGCCATGGACACCTGCAGATTGAGACTGACAGTTTCTTCATTCTCTCTTGCGGCTTATGTATTTGATTTGATTTTGGTTTAATTGGTGCATTTATTCACCCCTTCCAAGAGCTAGGACCTAAGCTGGACTGCCTGGACAGAGGCAGGAGAGGCTTTAATAGGGGGTTTACACAAGCTGTTCATCTAAGAAGGGTGCCTGTATGTCAGCAAGAGCAAAACGCTACAGAAATGATTAATCAGCCAAACCAAGTACATGCCTGAAAGCTAGCACAGAAGCAAAGTCAGGGATGTCAATAATCAGTTGTCAGAGAAAAGAAGACCAGTTTTTATCCCTGTTTGTAATTCTATGATAAGCAGAAGTCCCCTCAGTGCAGAGTAACTATCCCGTGCTTCCCACAAAACATAATCCTACCTTAGGAGCTTAGCTGCTGCAGTGACCTTCTTTTGTCTGCTTGCTGTGGAGTAAATTCTGTCTGACGTGAGTAAAGAAGATTGGAAGATGGTTATTTTTAATATCAGCATAAAATAATCTGTAGCACAACAAAATACAAGAAAAGAAGGCACTCATTCATTATGTTTTTGAGGAGAATGACACCACCACCTACACCATGTTGCAGGAAGCACATAAACACCACACATTACAGGATTAACCTGACAGGGCCCCTTCGCTCTAGTTTCTATTATTAACTTTACACCTAGTGCAAGTCTCCTGAAATGAACTTGAAGAGGTATAACAATTTATCTTACGAGACTGTACCTCAGCTGAAAATTTATGAACAGAATAGTAAGAGGCTGGGATTTTATATGCCCTTCGCAGAAGTGTGCTGAGTCCTGATCCCTAAGTTTCTTTTAGAAACTCTTAACCTAGTCCAGGCTCTGGTCTAGGTGGTGAGCTTTTCCCGCCCTTCCCTCATGTTAAACTGCACACTTGAAAAAAAATATTGTTTCTGCCCCTCCCTATCCCAAGCCCCAACTTTCCACTGACTGCTTGGGATGGCAGCCTACTAACCACAAGCTGTTATCACACAAAATAGAAGTGCAGCTTCTCCTCTTTGCCATGTCACAGCTCCAGCTCCCTCCTTGGTCTTCTCAAGTCTGGCACAAATATGTTAATTGGGGCTGAACAGGAGGCTGCAGCCCTGAAGATAACATGCTCCAAGCAAAACACCATTTTCTATAATATAAAGGTTTATTGGTTTGTGGTTGTTTGGGGTTTTTTTTAATCAAGGAAGAAGTTTTCATAATTTTATGGAGGAAACTGGCTGTTTTTTATCCTAATGTTCTCATTAATTTATTATTTCCAGTATCCACCCTACCTCCCTGCTGATTAAAGTATGAGAGACCAAGAACGGGAAAAGTATTCCCACTGTTGCAGCATGCAAGGCATAAAAAAGAGAAGCTGACCTTTAACTCTGCTCCTTTGCCTTTCTGCATGTCAGAATGTCAAATGGGTTTCCATGTTATGTTTCATGGCAGCACAAAACATTTCAGAACAGGGAACATTTATACTGTCAGAGGACACCTGAGGTTTGTTGGTTCAAAGTTAAACCGTATCCTCAAAATCTAGCTTGAATAAGAGATGCCACAGGGCTGTGTTTGTGCAGGCAGCAGAGCAAGAATCAGCCTCGTGCTCCAAGAGTGTGCATCTTGGTTCTGTCCTGCTGCAGGCTACAGCTTCCCTCCCTCTGTGCTTGAGTTCACAGTTGTGCCGATGAGTGCAGCAGGCTTGCACCCACGTTGTCATGCTGGTTTGCTCTTGCTCAGGTTTCTAGTCCCTGGCTGCATAAGTATTCATTCATGTGTAGTCTCCAGACCAGCACAGCTCAAGGGATAGTGGTCCCTGGGGTGCGGGTTGTTCGATGAGCACGTCCCACAGTCTGCACCCTTTGGCCTGGGGATGGAGGCCCATACAGCTACAGAAAATGGAGGCATTGCACACATAATATGGGCAAAACAAAGCCCACCTCTCATCACCTGCTTTCCTAAAAGGGAGTGAAGCAAGTCATGCACTTTTTGGTCTACTCTGTGTCTGGTGAATAAATTAATGATCTAGTGGTGTTCCATAAGCTCCTTGGTTCATAGAGTGGTGGGTTTTTTTAAGTCCAGACTGTTCTGATCCCCTTCCGTGTGATTCATATGCACAATGGACATGAAGCTGGGAAGACTCACATGCTAGTTTCAACATCAAGCTGATCAGGTACAGCAGACTTCTGGAGTGAGGTAACAGGAGACAGTAGACCTTTGTTGTATTGTGAGCTCTCTGAATGACCATCTTCTCTCATTACTACAGAATAAAATTTTAGCCTTCACCTGAGTTGTCTGGTTTCAGCTTCCAATTTCTTTTCTGCTCTTTTGAGCTGCCTGATATTACCGATGAAAAATGTAGTGGCTCTAGAGCACCAACCAATAGCAGATTTAGGTGTGGTACTGGTTAGTGGTGATGCTGGGCTTCAAGTCTATGCTTCACACCTTGGTCCAGCTGTTTGGGGAAACAAACTAAAGCAGTTAAGACAGTGTAGTCCCATTCTTCATGAGAATCTTGCTAAGGATAACTTCCATGCTTTTATTTTCTTTCCTTTCCTGAAATTAATATTAGAAAGAACCATGTTAAAGAAGGGTTTTTTAACACCCAACAGCACTGTTGTTGCCCTGCCATTTGATTGTCATAGTGCCTGTGACTGAATGGTGTTGGCTTTCCCTGCCATCAAATACGGTACAAGCTACACAGTGTAGAAAAGGAGGGTCTGTGCTTGGAAGAGGCAGCAGTCCAAAGTAGACATGACAGAGGTAAGATGGGGATTTTGGTGCCTGTTCCAACTAGAAAGCAGCGGTATTCTCTTCAGCATATAGGGCCTGCAAATCCTACACTGCTGCTAAGGTAGGAAAGGTTTGCTGACAAATCTGGAAGCCATTGTTGGTTAGTCTAATGCCTTATCTCTAAATCTGATTCTAACTAATACTGTGGCAGTCTGTCTGCTCTTTAATTCACTGGACTTTGAATTACAGATATTTGAAGAACTGGAGGTCTAATAGCCTGAGCTTGGGTTGCAAACTCTTGTTCCTCTCACTAAATGGACACTTCATTTAACTCCTCTGCATATCATCCTACCAATCTGGAGAAGCAGTCACTGATAGACCCTACGGGACAATCCAGGGCAGCTACCTGGCATGCAGATTATTCCCACAAATTTAAGGGCTTTGTGTCTGTGGGGTTTTTTAATTTCACTTTACAAGTCCAAACAATAGTAATTTTCAACATACTTTGGTAAAGCTTTCTCAAGGCTACCAGATCTTGGCTTCTGTTGCAGCACACTCTTCCTAGCATTTGTCTCTATAGAGGCTTAAACGTTTCCTTTTGCGTATTTGTACTGTTTGCCCTCTGCTATTTGTAGTAAGGAAAAGAAATAAATTCCCAAGCCATGCTTCAGTTGTACAAGCAATCCTTGTATAAAAAGTAATCCACACTACCCTGCAGTAAAACATATTAAATGAGCTATCTGAGAGTTGATACAGTACAGGCGTGCAATTTAAAATTGCACATTAAATGTATTTTAAGCTTTCTTTAGCAGCTGTTTAATATTACCAAGCATGCACATTGCAGTGGCTTTGCAGCTGGATTTAAGTAGCTTGTGGAGTATCTCGATACAGGGAGCAAAACCCATCGCAACAGTCTAAAAGAGCGTGCGCAGCAATGCTGCCCGAGCTGCCAAAGCAAGAGCAGGGAGATCGCATGAAAAATGTTTCCTGCCTGTGTGAAATCTGTGAAAATTCCCAGGAAGGCTGGCAAACAAAGCCTGCCCTGGGACAGGCAGTTTACATTGAACCCCACGAGAGGAGATATGTATGTGCAGCTGTCAGCCAAATCCGAATTCTGGAATACATCAAGTGTTATTAGTTTGCACTTAGTGACACAGCATACCACATACACTTGAAAAAAATCCTTCCAGTTGAATTTCCAGCCTAAGTTTTATGTATATTATAACCATTCCAATTTTTATTTTATGCAGTCACTTCGCAGCATCTGACAGACAGTAAATTAAATATCTTGTCCTTCGATTTTGACTGAGAAGCACGATTTCTTTTTTAATATTGAAGTTCTGCGATGGAGGAGGGGAGATAGTATTTTATAATTGGATGATTAAAGCTTTTACGTATACATTTTATCACTGATATTAGAGAAGGGGGAAAAAAAATCTTCTAAGACATTTTTTCTGCTGAAGCAGGATTTGCAACACTACCAGGGACTGCTGTTCTATTTGTGAGCTAAGATTACTCTCAGTGAAATGGCTCAGCTCCCCAAGGTTCTCAAAATTCCCGTTACGCCTTTGCCAGATTCATGATAGTTTCACATTTGTTATTTCACTAAAAAAGGGGGGAGGGGGGGAAGCGTGTGCGTGGCTGAAATAAAAAGGAAAAGCTTGGCTGAAAAGCACCAGAAGCATCTCTATAGACCACCTATCTGCTGAAGAGCGTTGAGGATCATTTACTGCTTAACCTGGAGCTGTGTATCCCAAGGTTTGGAACAAAAGACTAGGGAACAGGCAGAAATTGTGAAGCTAAACCCTCTCCCTGTGAATCTGTCTGTCCCCCTTTCTCTCACCTTGAGGAAACCACAGTGCTCGCTGCAGGTCGCTTTAGAGGTTTGCAGAATGGTTATAATAAAACTTGTCCTTTTTTTACAGCTTTCTGCCTGCTTTGAGAAGTGCTTCTGGAGTCCTGTGTGAAGAGCACTGTGTGGTACAAGGCAGTGTCTTGGGAAATCACACTGATGCGTGCCACGTTTAGAAATTATTTGTCTGTTAAATGAGATCATAATTGGTTAAATTGCTGGGTAATTAAGGAATTTTTGCTCTTCTTACTAGATAAACAGACTTTCATTGCAAACAGTTCACGTCTTTCTAAATCAGTTCCAGGAAACCCTATAACGTCAGTCACTATTAGCATTTGGAATAGCATTAAGAGCTTTATTCAAGCTCATATTAATCTGTCTGGGTTAACCTTTGTATCCAGGCTGCCTCAGTTGCTGTATTTCAAATCTGCAGAATGTCAGTTCTTCTCGGTGGACAGGAAGAGGTTTAGCAGAGATTTAGTGGTGCTTTGATCATTGTATGAAGTCATTTTGAACTTATTTGTGACCAAAAAAAAGTCTCTGGAGCACTTTTATTCAGTTGTGTCAACTGACTTGCTTAATCAGTCAGAGCAAAATTTTAGACTCTCTCTTTTGCTCCAGAAGCTGCTATGAAGACCAGATGAACAGTAAGACAGTTAGTAATGTCAGGGATATTACATTTCATTCCAGCACTGGATCTTAGAGCTTCAGAAATACCATGTAAGCATAGAAACAGAGTGGGGAGGGTGCTCAGTTCCCTTCTCCAGCTGCAAAGTCCGCTCAGAGCATCCTGAGGCATTTGCCCAACCTGCAATCCAGCACCTCCCATGAGAGCAGAGTCCTCAGGCAGTTTGGTCCAACGCTTAATTATGCTCATAATTACAAAGTTTTCCTAATATCTAACCTAAATACTCTTTGCTGCAAATTAGGTTCGTTTCTGCTCATCATTCCCTCAGTGGACAGGGAGAGTAATGGATTGTCATCGTTTTTATAGCAGTGTTTGAAATACTGGAACACACACTGGAACATGGTACCACGTCCTTCCCCCAGTCTCCTGTTTTCTGGATCAAAGCCCAGTTCTTCAAAGAGTCATGTTTTTATTTCTGTCTTGTGACCTCTCTCCAATTTGCATATGTCCTTTAAAACGTACACGTCCCCTCTGTAAACATCCGTCTCCAGCTGAGGGTTCCCTTCCTGAGGAAAGCAACCTAGTGATGTCCCCATACCATACATAGTCTTTTCTTCACACACTGCTGAATCTGCCTGCTTCGTAAGAGCATCCCATCCTCGGCACATACTCAGTGTGTGTGTGTTGGTCCTTGTAATATCCAGAATCAATTACACAGCACCACTGCCCAGGCGAGTACTTCCTGAGGATTTCTTGTGAGTTTGATTTTTTTCTTCCTTTGCACTTTGCTTCCTTTAATTTCATACATTTGACTTTGGCAGTTTCCAGTTTATAGATTATTTTGAATAATCCTTTCTCCAAAGTGCTTTCTCTTTGTCTCAAATTGGCATCAGTTTCATGTTTTACAAAGACATCTGCAACTCCCTTATCTATATCATTGAGGAAAGTATTGGAAGGCAAAGAAGATCCCACTTCAGAGGTTGTCCCTGAACCACTGATGTTTAACTGCCATGTTATGTACAATGAAAAGATTGACACACCATCAATTTCCTTGGCTGCATGCAGAGCAGGGTTAAGCATGGTTTTGCAGTAATAACACAAAATTAGGAGTCAGAGTTGGTGTTTTTGTAATTCGTTTTCTCCCCAACTTTAACACATATTGTAGGAAGTCATTATCACCTCATTTTTCATGGGTTTCCTTGTCTGTAAAATGAAAATGAAGATGCTTGTGAAGTACATGGCTCCTTAGGAGGAAGATGCTATTAAGTTCAGACTAGAAATGGTTGTGTGTCTGGCCTTGTCTTCAATCATTCCAGTTGAAACTAACATTGCTGAACCCAGTGAATCTGTAGGACTCAGACCCTTGGTATCAGAGCCCAGGTCTGTACCATGCTGTGGTCTTGTTGGGACTTTCTGCTTCGATTTCCTCGTGGAGCCTTTGGCAGCAGGACGTGTGTTTGTGCCTGGCTGGCACCAGCACTGTGTGAAACGCGGCTGGAAACAAATTCTAATTACAATTCTCTGCATGCCCCTGGCACGAACCTTTTTCACCATTTCACCGTTAAAAGGTACCCCAGTCACCAGTGGAGACGGGGTGTGGGATGAGTCTTTGTTAGTGGTTGTTGCTGTCTGTTTTCAATTGATATTAAAACAGTTGACTTCTTTCCTTTCTGCTTTTCCGCTTCCTAGCAATGGCATAAACCAGTTTTTTAAAGCTTATTTTCAGCCAAAGATTATAATAATACAACAGCTTGAAGCCACAGCAAGATTTGGAATCGCAGAGGTAAACAAAACGGGTTCCAACTACAAATGTGCCGAAATGGCTGCTCAGCGCTGCGAGCAGCACCGGGGAACTGATTGAGGCGGCTGAGCCCAGCACCGGCCCTGCAGCCCAGGGGAAGGGTCCTGCTGCTGTGCCAGGGACTTGCTTTTTGGCTCCAAAGCGGGTCTCGGGCTCTGTCACACCCTCCCAGACAGCTCCCACACAGCCTGCTGGACCCTGCCTGGCCTCATTCTGCTCAGTGGCACCAGGGTGACCGTGGTGCTGAGCCTTAGAGGAGAAAAGAAGAAATTTAGATGATCCGGGGAGGGGGGGGATGGTAAAAAAGTGTTGATGTTTATGACTGGCTGCTTGCTTGCAGGGAGACAGCTGATAAATATTTAAGTAGCACCAATTTATTTAGTGCTGTACATGTTTAACAAGATGAATACTAAAGAGGCTAAATAGATTAAGATCTCTGAAATGATTGTGCCACATGTGTCTTTTTACTTCAGGCCTCCGCGTAGCAAGGATGTTTCCCCACGTGTAACTGCCTCTTAGTATATTAATAAATCTTGTGCTTTGAAACCCCAATGAACATATTCTGCACCCAGGTAGCCACGGTGAAGTAAGCAGTATTTTGTGCCTCTGCAACACATCCATGGTCTGTGTGTGCCAACAAAACACCTTCAGGTCAGACCAGGCCAGGGATTCTGCACCTCTGCACTGGCTGTCACCTTGAACATCTTTATCCTTGCCTTAAAGGGCTTTGCTTTTGCCTGAAGATGGTTTTAATGTTTAATAGTGCCCTTGCACACATGAACACTAGTGTCACCAAACTCATGGGTGAATATATGTGTATATACATTAAATGTGTGACCCCTGTGTATTCCTGTCTCAGTCACATGTGGTGGGGAGTAAGTGTGAGTGTGGCAGATTAGCTTGAGTACTTTATATCACATATAAAGCCTCACTGAATCTCACTTGATTACTTCTCCTGTCCTGACCCTAATACAGAGGTAAAAATATTTAATGGCCTGTACTAAATTAAGTAACACCAGACTGTGACTCAAGTATGCATGACTAAATCTAGTTTAGTGATTCTTATGTTTCAAGTATGTCACCGAGCTACCCCCAGAAGAGAAAGGTTTAGGTAAACACACCATGGGATCGGCTTGTAAAGGAAGAATCACTTTTGAATACTTGTTTATATTAGTCATAGCCATGCAAGAGCCCTCTGGCAGTGCTGAGCTTTTGTTTCAGACAGTAGAATCCCCTTTAGAAATGAAGCTACAGCATCAGCATCATTAGGAGCTTTTTCCTTTTGTCATATTTTGACTGAGAGAAAGCCTGCCTTCAGTGTGACACCGTGCAGCTATCGTGGCCAGTGACATCAGCGCAGAAGACTCCAAATATATACTATCTACAATTTAATGCTTTTATTAGCTCCCTCTGCGACAGCAGAGAAGCTCAGCTAGGTCAGAGTGTCAAGGGTACACACTGCCTGCACAGAGGTTCAACTTCACATGGGTCTGGATGGGACAAGGCCAGTGCAAGTCATCTCAATGGAGCAGACAAGGCTGAACTTCTGTTCCTTTGCTATGAACATCTCTCTGAAAAATGGGGGCAGAGTTGCCTCTGCCCCACCACTGGAGCAGCCCCTGCCCCACACAGCCGAAACCCTCATCACCAGCAGCAATTCCCCTTCTTGTAGGCAAAGGAGGTAGTGGCTGCCTCTTGTAGAGCTTTTACTGACCCTGTCAGGCTTCTGCCTTCAGCAACTGCCTGCTTTGCCCATGAATTAAGCCCCTTAAAGGAGGAGGAGACTTTCCACATGGTGAATTCTCTTTTGAGCAGAACCGGAGCCATAAAAACCTTAAAAATGTTTTAGAAATTATGCTATTGTGTATGAGAAATACAGCCTGTGAGTCCATATACATATATATGTCTATAAAATAACAAGATTTCATATTAAATGCATTTATCCTCATTCTGTCACCCGCACAAAGTTATTTTCACCAGTGAAGTTCTGCATGACAACTTGTTTATCCATTCTGAGTGCATTGGATGGGAGCTGGTTTTCCATATCCAGAGCAGTACCTACATCATCTGAACACATGAATATCACAGTGACTTGAGATTCTTTCTGGAAGATTTAATTCCTTTATCAATTCCATTAGTGTTTCAGACAGGAACAGAGCACTGGGTTCTGTACTGTGGTAAGATCTTCCATCACTCTTACTAACACACTAACACAAGAGAAAGAGTGTTGAAGCTTTTCCAAAAAACGGGAAGGAAAGGACACTGCCAAGGAGGCAATAAAAAGCTTATGGGAGGCTACCAAAGCCACAGAATTATTTTATTTGGAAGAGGTTTGGAGGGAGGCAGGAGTTCTGGTGCCTCAGGCTGGGGGTTGAAATAAAGACCAGAACACTGCTGTCAACTAGAGGGAGACCCAGGCCTTCAACTAAGTCCCACCAGTTTATCTGTTGAAATCTGTAATTGGAAAAATACATAGAGGAGCTATTTTCTCTGGATTGCACAAGACTTGGTTACTTTTACTTACCAAAACATTATGGGAGGGTGTGAAGAAAGATTGCCCAGCATGTGGCTCCACTTTCAGAAGATACAGTTCTTCATGCTCCAGCCAGGTAGGGCTACCTGGGTCTTCCTCCGCCACCAGGACCACTGCATTACCAGAGCCAAAAGGCAGCAGATAAGACATTGGGATAGAGAAAAACTAGTTGCCTCTTGCCTTCTGTATTTACAATCATTTTGCCCCAAATACAAGCACTGCAATCTACTGCAAAGAGCCCTTTAGGGCTGTAGAAGCAGAGGAAGAGGTCAGGGTGAGTTTGTGCTGCTTTTCAGTGAAGGTTTCAGTAGCATACAAATACTCGCAATGCTTGGTCTCTTGCTGTGAAAATCCTTTTTTTCCCTAGTCCTGGGGTGAATTGCAGTACGAGTTACAGCCTTTAGAAAAACATTAATTAGTATTTCCAATCCACAGCATCTAGCTCGAGCCAGCTGTTCCTTTAGATTCATCTACCGCACATGCCCGTCTCTGCGACTGTACAAACAAGCCAGACCGTGGCCGTACTTGTTATCAGCAGCACGTGAAGAGGACATGCATTTTATGTGAATTTACCCTCTAGCAAGTGAGAGGTTCAGCATTTGAAGAAGTCAGGCATTGGAAGCTCCCATCCATACAGTCACAAAAAAGCCTTCATAATGTGTGAGGGTGAGAGGGGAGGAGGAATCATAAAAAATACAATTCCCAGGTTGTCAGTCTGCCTCTGTAATGGCTGCAGGGAGCTGTATGTGTTCATGTGGCTTAGACTTATTTTGAGCATTATTATTGCCAGGCTCTTCCTGGTACTTTCCCCTCTGTTTCAGAAGCAATGGGTCAGAGTTACTAAGGATACGTGTGTTATTTACACACCAGTTCTGCGCATTTCCATCATCCACCTACAGAAAATATCCAAATTCAACAGCACACTTGCCTATTAATTATGCATACCTTCCCAAGCCTCAGCTACACACTGCAGGCCATACTTTCCTATATAAAATTACTTAGGGGTTTTTTTTTTCTATTTATTAATTTACTCCTCCTTTGCCCTACAAATATATATTAATAATTTTGAATATTTTATGCAAAATGCAATACTAATGGGATTTGAGTCTTACTGATAAGGATTCAGGTTCCATAACTGGTATTCATATAAAACTTAGTCTCTAGGTTTCAAAATAGATGCAATTTTCCATGCAAACCCGCTTAAAGGCATGGGAATAACAATGTTTAGAAGAAAAAAAAAAAAGGAATAAGTGTCACTCATGCAATTCCCCAAGAATTCTTCCTGAGCAGGAAGGCTTTCTTTTTCTCAAGAAAATGACAATACTGAAACCTCTACCATTACCTGTTTGGAAGAACATGAAGAAAAAAATATCTATCTTCAAGTTAGCAGATGATTTGTGCTGCAGGAGTCTTTTTTTCAATGTTCATGGTGTTCACAGTCTGGTGTGTTGCCAGCTTAAGCTTTAAAGGGGGGAAGATGAAATCGCCCCCCCTGTGGCTTGCAACAATTTGCACCCTGAAAGCATAAATAAAAAAAAAATCAGTTCTTTTAATTCCTAGTTGTACAGAAATAGAAACGCTTTTGTTCAATCTGGGCCATTCTCTCAGTACTTTCTGGTTACACCTAGTTATACCCTGCCATGGGCTGGGGAGTGTAGGTGAGAAGAAAATATTTGAACTATTTGGCATCTCTGTGGCCATTTCTTTCTACCTGCAGCTTGGTTGACTGGAGAAATTCAGGTGTTATTTGTACTCATGATGCTCCTACTCACTGTGATAGTCCGTATCATACTGCGTCCTCATCACTCAACATCCCTCCGGTAGTCATAAAGGATGAATATTGCTTTCTGTATGGCATTCACTGGTCAGGGAGAGAACCTTCATGCTCTCAAACCCAAAGGCAGGGAATCCAAGAGCCATTCAGATAACTATGGCCTTGCAGTTACGCTGAAATCACCTGTAGCTTGCAAACAGAGAAGTTATCTGGCATATAATCATCCATCCCAGCTGCAAAGAGTCTGAATTTTCAGGACAGAATATGTAAAAAACCCTGGGAATTGACTGGGCATCTTGTCAACATAGATTTTCTGAATACCTGGCCTTTTAAATTTGCCTTTTTTTAAAAATAAAAACCTTAGAGGAGTTAGTGATCACATGAGATATAACTCTCTGATAAGCATCAAAATAAATAATTCCTGTTACAATACCGTTTCTATTCCTCAGGTGGAATCAAACAACTGGGCAGAGCAGCACATAAACCTGCAGAATTTCTCCCTGGAGTCCTTCACAGCTATCAGATTCCAGCTGAGCCTCTCAACTGC
This sequence comes from Zapornia atra, assembly GCA_013400835.1. Lineage (NCBI taxonomy): Eukaryota > Metazoa > Chordata > Aves > Gruiformes > Rallidae > Zapornia > Zapornia atra. The sequence continues at coordinate 269,885 of VZTU01033396.1, forward strand.
TGAAAATCTGTGGGCAATAGATGAACTATCTCTTGCTCATATGTGTGCAAGCATCTTCCCTGATCATTAAAGCTATCGGGAGTATCACAGTGTCTGGGAAACAGACGGAGACAAATGCAGCAGGACAGGTCCAAAGCAGCCTCCCCTGGCAGAACTCCAGCACCTCGGTTCAAACACTGCAACAGCTTGTGCAGCGCTGACTGACTCTCCCTGCAGAGTTCAGGTTTCCAACATATGGTGGCCATAAAAGGGCACAAACAACTCACACTTACTCTGGGAGAGAGAAATGAGCAGTAAGAAAATGGGAAGATCAAAGAGGTTATTAGTGAAAACACCAGACGCTCCAGAAAAAGTGGTCCAAAGTGACTAGAAATGAGAAATTCTTGACAACCCTGTTTGTTGCATTTATCTCCATCTCCTTGATATTTCCATTGAAACAGAGCCTTCTTCAGAAAGGCAGCTCCTGTTGGGTATGCTCAAGGCACTGTCCTTTTCTCTGATGGTCACTGTGCTCTACCAGGGTCAGTTCTCCAGTAAAACCCACAGTGGGAACAGCTGTGTTAAAGATGCCATTGTTTTAAATGAGATTAGTTGGGTTTTTAAGGGCCTTGTAACAGGAAACAAACACACCGAGATGAGCATGTTAAAAGGAAGGTTATGGTTTGGGGGAGGGAAACTGTGTGCTGAGAGGGAGCGTGTGAAGTCCCACAGCGAGCTGTGGCAGTCTCATTCAAGCTCATTTTTTGCATCAGTGACCAGGATTTACCCATTTGAACCACACCCAACCAGGGACAAGGGCTGCTACAGTAAAGTGGATGTGTTTTCGGAAGTGGTGTCTGTTTAAAGAGGAAACCCTCTATGGCTCTTATTGACTAAGCCACAGTGCTCACTTGGGTATGGCTTAGGTGGGTGTAGGGTTGAGCACAGGAGAAGAAAAAAGAGCTCAGAGGAAGCCAGTGGGGGCTGCCACGGGTAGAGCTGCAAAAGTGTGTGTAGCAGAACCCTAAAAGAAAGTCCGCAAAGCCCTGGCTCTGGCTGTGAGGCTGATGAGATGTTAGAAAGGAAACGCCACCCTGTTCAATCTTTCTCAGGCTCTGCTAAACAACTGCAGAGTCTGTGTCAACAAGCAGCACCGCATCAATGATGCACCATGCTCAGCTCCTCCGGCAGCTGAAACGGTTTGAAAGAGCTTTCTGATCTTCCACTGTCTCAGTTCAGTTGTGCAGCAAGCCAGAGTGAAACCTGTGAAGATGCTAAGTAAATCCCATGGTGAAATTTGTGCAATGACCTTTGCTGCTCTAGGGCTTATCGTTGCATTATCATGAACAAGACAATATGGGCATTACTCTGCTTTCAGAGCCTCTTAAGAAAACCTCCCATTAAAGACCACTGAAATTAATGGGATGCTTAGTGTGTTTGTATCGAAGAATATTTGAGAAACAGCATTAGTTTCAAACAGCTTCACTGCATCTTTGATCAGTTCTGTACTCTGGAACCGTGCAGGCGTATTGTGTTTGGCTTCTGAAACAGAACTGCTTGATTTACATTTTGTCTTTTCTGGAGAACAAATTTGAACTACAACTTACTCAAAGAGTTTGTTGAAGAGAATAAGCCTATCAAAACTCCAGCCTAAAGCTCAGTTAGATACTTTCAACTTTTTTATCAATAGAGTAGCGAACAGCTGAAAACTGCCTGGTTTAGCACAAGAGACGTGGCTGTGCTGTTCCATTTTCACACTCTCATTCCGTTTCTGCAGGGGAATCCTGCTAGAAGTGAACGGTACTTGCTCAAGTCAAGTTGCCAGATCACCAGTTGCTATCCTTGACTGTCTACACAGTGATGGTCATTCCCAACACGCGTTTCTAGCTCCCCCAGCACAGTGTGTCCTGAACTGAGGCACAGTGGTCGGTCTTGGCTCAGTCCAGCTATAGCTGTCAAATAATAAATCCTCCTGCTAGAGAGAGAAATGCATTCAGAGCACATCCTCCACGCATGTGACCAGTGCTGAGTTTCATTACGTTTTAAAGAACAATTTCTAGGCAAGGACTGAGCAACAGACACACAGATTGATGTGTTTTGAAGGATGCTGCTTGAATGGAATGAAAATAGAAAGATGCTTTTCCAGTCCTTACCCCATGCGAATTCTGCTGTTAGCTCTCTGCTACAGCCTGTGACACTTCTGCCAGATGCACTGAGGAGCTCCAGTGGAGTACTGCTGCCACAACCAGAACTGGTAGTTAATAATGTATCTTTTACCTTCAGGCAGCAGAACGATCATTTTTAGACTGCCACGCTAAATTTGGTCCAACAGTACATCAGATCTGGAGCAGACCTGCCTTCCGACCTCTAATTGTACCACTGAAGGATGCTGAGGAATCACAAGGTCAGGAAAGCGTGGGACATGCTCTTTAGCGACAAAGGCTGAAGAGTTCAGAGTTCTCAGATAAACATGAAACAAAGAAAAAGCGTTTGCTGCATTACCAGCTTGTTACCTCGAGAGAGCTGTAGGTGACTGCAAACTCAACAACTCAAGACAACTTCTCAGTCAAAGTAAATCACTCTGCAAGCCAAGTATCAGCTTAACCCTGTTCATTAAAGGGTCTGTTCTAATTGCTGCCTTGAAACAGAGCTGCATGCACAGCCCAGGCAGCGCTCACTGGTGTGCTCCTGACACAGATGGGAATTAGGAGTTGTGCAGTTCTTGCCACGACTGCTCTTAAAAAGCCCATGTAATTATATGGTAATATGATGCAAAACTACTTCTGTGGATTCTCTGCAATACTGGAGCATTTCTCCCTGGGAGCAAGCGCTCAGCTCAGGTGGCAAGCCTCCCTTTGGCACTGCTGTCCCACAGTACTCGCACGTGATGTATTTCCCAAGGCCCGAACTCCAGGGGCCTTCTGGTTTTATGAAAAGCTGCAATGTATGTATTTATTTTAGAGAAAAAGCCTCCAGCTCTCAGGGTTACAGACAAAAGCTTCCAAAAAATAATAAAAAAAAAGATGTCCCAGGGGTCAAGGGAAAGAAAGAAAGTGGTGTCTAAACCTTTTTCTTTTTAAATCTCATGGTGCTTATCAATCATGGTGCTGCACAGAGGAGTGAACCTGCTCAGCATTTTATCCACGGAGAACAGATGATCCTGAAGCCTAGGCTCAAAATACCTCTGCACGTTCCCTTGAAGAAACCCAACACAATGATAATAAACCAGTTTCATTTGCTTCAGGGAAGTCCTGTTCTTTAGGGGGGACCAGCACTATAGGTCCTTCTGCCTTGTTCCTTGCTATGAGACAGATTTTGGGGCAGTGAGCTAGGCACCCTGTGCTTCCTTTCATGAATTTCTTAAGCAGGAAGAGTCTTTTATGTCCCACTGTGGGAGGAAGGGCTGCTGCGAAGCTTAATTGAGATTTATTGTTTTTGAGATTATGGGCTGAAATGTTAAGGCTTGGTATTATATTTGCACAGGGATTTATTGCACATTTCAAAAAGCAGAAAGGATTGTGGCTTAAGTGAAACCTATTACAGAATTCGGGGTAGATGTTTTAATATGTATATCACTTTCAAGCAGACATAAGCTTTTAAGTAGTGCCAGTTGTTTGCTAGGGGGAACTATAGCGTATTTCCTAATTAATTACTTCAGATTAAAGGTATCTTTGAATGTTACTGCATCAAAGGGCAAGCAATATTGGTGCTTTCAATTTACAACCTAGGAATTACTAATTGAATTTGTTTTAATTAGGAAAAAGTCAGCTAGAACTGAGGAGCAGACCCAGTATCGTTCTGAAGACTTTTGTGAATTGCAATGCCCTGGAAATCGCTACCATTTGCCTTAAAAAGAGCATGGGGGTGGGTTTTCTTTGTTAAGTGGGTTGGTTTTTTTTTTCATGTCTTGTGATTGTTTTTGGGGGTTTGTTGCAGTTTTTGTTTCGTTTTTGGCTTTAGTGGTTGGGTTTTTTTTCATTAGACGTTATGGACAAAAGTGGAGTCTTTACACTGAATTAGCACTGTAAAAAATACATTCATCACACAGGAAACCTGTCAGGGTGAAGCATGTCTCTGATTCTTTGTGGTCTGCTGGTATTCCACGGAGAGTACAGGCTCAGAGACTTAACTTCTTGCCTGAAGTATTTTATTTCAATTCTCATCCAAAAATATAACATCCAAATCTTTGACACCTCACTGGAAGTGTAAATGTAAAGATTATTGACGTGCAAAGGAAATCAGGCAAAGCTTGCACCTTTCATCTCTCCTTCACAGCGCTGCATCTAGGATTTTGTGTCAAGATGGTGACATTGTAAGTGGAGCCAATACAGCATCTTAATTGCCTGCTTCACGTCTTGAAAAAAGTGACTTGATTATCTGTAATCAAGGCATCAGGGTCCCACAGCAAACCCATTAATCCACATTTGTGGTGATCACACCTTAATAAAGAGAAGTGACAATCGCAACAGGGTACACAGAGATCAGTTTTCTAAAAGTATTTGGGTATCTAAATAAAATTCATTAGCATCTTAAAAACCTTTCAAAGTCTGGCCCAGACTTGGTGCAGTTGGCAGTGCCACTACCTGCAAAATGTCCAAAGTTTACGAGATAATGTCCAAAGTTGACAGAGATAATTAAAGATTTGCTTAATCAACTACAAGACGCATTAGTAGGAGCAGAACATGGGAAGCAAATCATCATTCTGTTGTTTTTGAGCCCCGTGAAGCCTTGACAGGAGGTCTGCCTCCGCTCTTGGGGACAGCACTTCAAAGGTACAGACAAATTACAGAGAATTGGAGAGGAAAGAACACTCAGCTGCTTTGGTTTAGAAGGAAAAAATTTGATCATGAAGAGGTATGAAAAGAGTTTTCCTCTAAAAATACTCTTATGAAGAAAGTGATTCATTGCTCGCTCTGTCTGCTGGGGCAAGGGGAAAGGAAATGAACATATTGCAGGCTTCCTCTGCTTCCGCTCTTAACAGGTAGCCACCAGATTAAAGGTGGGTTAAACTACTGCTCCAACATCCTGCCAGAAAGTAAGGATTTGCTCCTTGCTGTTGAAAATAATAGATGCCTCACCAAAAAAGCATTTCACAGTCATCGCTTCAAGGAAAAAGCAGCAGGGACTGGTGGACTTTCAGCTGGGTGGGACAAAAGTGCTCCTGCCCAGATGATGTCTCTGTCAGCACCCAAGCCTCAAAGGGCAGCCAAGGCTCATGCACCAAGTTACCATGGCTGCTCAACTAAGATATTTTTAAGAAAGTCTTGGACAAGAAAGAAAGCAGGGGCAATGTTGCTCTAGACATGTGAATCCTAATCCTTCTGCTTGAGGATCAGGTAGAGCCAAATGCTTCCTGGTGACAAGTGCACAGATGATGTTTCCAGGATGGCTTTGTCACCCTCAGTTGCGGGGTGACCTTGTGTGAGCTGTTGAGGAAGATGGAAATCCTCTTGATAAAGAACGCCTCTTTGCCTGACAGCTTCCCAGAGTGGTGGTGGTGGTTGTGGGGCTTTGGAAAGGAGAGAGCAACTTGAGCCCACTGGTAGGCAGTAACAGCTTGGCCTGCGCTGAAGTCTAAGGACCAAAACAAATCGGGTTATTTAAATTGAAGGGAAGGACAGGAAGGAACTGGGGAACCCCTCTGCTGAACATTTCAGATGCCAGAGCACTGCCTGAGCTGCACGCTGCTCCCTCTACCCGAGCCATTAGAGGACAGGGATGGGGACAGAGATGCAGCCCTCACCCTGTGCTCAGGGGGACCCACAGCAACCCTGACACGTCAGTGCTGAGGTACCGGAGGCCTTTCACCCAGCTGAGGACTTATCCCGGACACCTAAGCAAAAATCTCCAAGCAGTGACTCACAGAGCTGGTAGCTGTTTTCTGGGGCGTTAAAAGAGCAGCCTTTAGAACAGGGAGAAAGGAAATGATTGATCAAACCCACTGCAATCCTCCAGAATTTTTCTGGGCAAGTAATCAGATTTGGGGTTTGTTCTTTTTAGTGCTTGAAGAGTAGCACGGAGATGAATGAAAGCCAGCCTAAATTTGTCAGGTTGCTTTAAACCAGTGCATTTCCCTTCAACAGCCTTAATAATACACCGTAAGGTGAGAAGCAGCAGATACCACGTATGTTGATTTACATGAGGCTTTTAATACTCCCTCACACGACATCCTCAAATCAAGGAAACACTGTGCCGATTGAAATTGCTTGGAGCAGCTGAAAAACTTGGGAAATCCAGCTTGGGGAGTGTTTCTCACCACCCATCACACAGCAGTGAGGTTCTGCGGAGGTTTCTTCACACTCCATTGCCATTCAGTGGTTTCAATCCGGAGTGTTGCGCTGGTGCCAGAGAAAGGTAAAGGAGGGGCCGTGAATACACTGCAGGACAGGAGTTCAAACCAGACCTGACTAACCACAGAAACAGATGGTAGCAAAATTAAACTGAAGCAGCTCTAATACAGGTCTTTCATTGCGGCAGCACCACACAGCAGCACAAGTACAGGCTTGGGAACAATCGGGCAGTTCCACACAAAGCACTCGGGTCTCACAATGCCATCGGACTCTCCTGGGTCAGAAGCAACATCCTGTTTTTAAGAGGTAAAGCCCATACCAGGATGTAGAAACTAAATCTGAGTGAGGTAGTCCTTGGGCTCAGCTCAGCTGGGTAGGAAGGCATCAGCTGGAGTTCTGCATCTGGGATGAGCATGGGACAAGCTGCCCGCAACAAAGAGAAGCTGAACTCATAGGGGTGGTTTAGCAAAGGAGCCTGAAGGGAAACATGAAGGAGTCTCAGCTGCTGAGTGTGTAAGAGAAAGAGAGGAGGATGGAGATGTGAAATTTATTCTCCATGCCCAGGATAGACAAAAAGTGTGTGTAGGAAGTAAATTTCAGTAAGGAAGACTTAAAACAGACAGTAGGAAGTTTTCCATGGGTAGTAACAGCATTTGCAGTGTACATATTTACTGTCCAAGAAGGTTGTGCCATCTCTGTCCTTTATGGAAGATGTTAAGCAATTATCTATCAAGAGGTACATTGAATCAAGATGCTGCACTGGACAGGACCTGATCTAGGATAAGTAGTTCTACCCAGCCCCTGATACTGTCAAACAGGCTTGATTAACTGGGTTGTTTGGTTGTTTTCTTTTTAAAATGTAGACAAATAAAACAAGTGAGTGCAGCAGTAAGCATGGTCTGGAGCTCCAGTGTTCTTCCCCACACCTCCCACAGCATATGTCAGGCTGCTACACACAAACCCACTGCACTGAACATGGGCAAGTGGAACAAAGCCCCTCTCGCCTTCTTCCTGTGTCAGTCAGGTGACACCATCACCACCACCGCCAGCACAGCACAATCCTTCCCCTCAGCTTTGAGACTCAAGAAAAGCCTCTGAAGGGCTCTCACTGGATGCAAGTGTACTTACCACACCATGAGGCCAAGTAGGAATCCGCTGTGTCGCGATAGGGAGGAGCAGTATTTACAGCTGTGAACGGGGCTGTGACAAAGGCCTCCATGTTCTGCTCTGCTCTCTGTGTGCGATGTACATCCAGGAGAGCCTGCCCGAGTTCATGTCCAGCCACAGCCTCACCTTGGCACCCATCAGCAGAGGGAAACCATACCTGGCCCAATGCCTGAGCAGCGTAACCACAAAAATATCTGCTCTCCTACCAGGTCTCCCCCTTTCCCCCAGCTCAGCGCGTTAAGGGTTGAACCAATCCATCAACACGGGGGTTTGTTTTCATCTACGTACTTGGACCTTGTTCTACGAGGGCTTCTCATCTGGTGTGTCAGAAAAAATGCTGCTCAAAGGAAGACCTTCACCAAGCTGCACCTTCACAGAGAGAACTACACGCTTTGTTAAAGACCCTGTGTCCAGCCAGGGGGACAAAGTAACCCTGTAACTAGTGTTTCAGAGGATTTCATTCAGGGACCGCTCGGGTGACCAAATGACACGGCTCAGGAGTGTGGAATGGCAGTGAAAGAAGAACTTGGTCCCTCTCCTGTGAACACGTACAAATGCATCCCTGGAAACGAGCACCCAAACACGTGCCCCATCATTCCTTCTGTTACACTTCATGTATGAAGCTCTGCATTTCAGGGGCTATTTTCAACCTTGTCTTTCCCCACTGGTTGAAATTATCTATGAGCACCCTCCTATTTTTTTTTTTTAATAAATAAAATAATACAGATCTTCTTTATAGAACATTAGGAAGCATACAAATGACACAGGCTTTCAAAGCCCAGTCTGAGCATTATACCATGGTGGGCAGGAGAAAAATCACTGATTTTTTTTTCTGGGAAAAACTCTATCCTGAACAATTTCTCTTCAAGACAGAAAGACTTTCAAATGCTCCACAATATGCTAAATAGAATTATCAGGATTGACATGCCTTTTAGGCCACAGTTTCTTGTTACTTAGGGATCTCTAGTTTGTAGCTGCTGCAGGATGGTATTTGAAGGTTACCAGGCGCCCTAAGACTCCACTAGTGAAATCCTAATGCTGATAATTCAATTCACAGAATCATAGGGGTTGGAAGGAACCTTGAGAGATCATTGGGTCCAACCCCCCTGCCAAAGCAGGCTCCCTAGGACAGGTCGCACAGGTAGGCATACAGACAGGTCTTGAATATCTCCAGAGAAGGAGATTCCACATCCCCCCCTGGGCAGCCTGTCCCAGGGCTCTGTCACCCCCACTGTGTAAAAGTTCTTCCTCATATTGGCGCGGAACTCCCTGTGCTCCAACTTGAGGCCATTGACCCTTGTCCTGTCCCCACAGACAACTGAAAAGAGCCTAGACATTTCCCCCTGTGTCCCACACTTCAGTTATTTATAAACACTAATCAGATCCCCTCTCAGTTGTCTTTTCTCAGCCCCAGTCTTGTCAGCCTTTCAATAGCCATGTCACTATTCACCACAGGCTGCTGACAGCTACTTGGAACATTATGGCAAACCCAAAGCCAGCAATTATCTTTAGAGGAAGAAAAAGTGATTGCTATAAAAATAAGATGACCAACTTTTTTAGTAGTCCAAGAACCCTTCCCTTCTCAAGTTAAACTTCAGAGAGAATATTTCCCTCTACAAAGTTTATTCTGTCTTTCATCTTAAAAAAAACCAACCCAAAAATCCAACCCCAAAAGCCTGCAGATTCTGGCTGGGATGAACATTAGAATAACCAAGGAAAATGTGACATACCCAGATGACAGCAAGGAGAACAGATTGAAGACCTAGCTCATTCCCTTGGTGTAGGGAGAATTTCCAGGTAATCGGTGAGACCTGCAAACCGAGAACACTGGGCACTCACTGCCTCTTACTCACAGAGCCCTTCCTGCACTCACAGGCTGCTCACAGCAGAGGCACCAGAGATTCCCGTGCTCCCTGCAGTGGTTAGGTGAAACCCTGGAGCTTTGTTTCTTAGGGTTTGCGGTTTGGCCAGAGCATGAAGAGCTCAGCGCACCGATTGCCCCTGGGGACAAACCCCGCATTACTGAAAACTGAACTGCTGGAACATTAATGTTTTAGAAAGTTCTCAAATCAATTGCACAGCAATAGAAGGAACAGCACGTGTATCCAGACCACAAGTGGAAGCTTGCCTCACACGACTTGCCATTCTGAGCATCAGGTGCACAAAGCAGGTGAATCAATTCCACAGAACTGCACTGGTACCATTAGCTGAACATCTACTGCAAAGTCACTTACTTATTAAATATACACTGGGGCTTCAGTCCCTGCTTTTAATAGATGAAGGTCTAATGCAGAAACTAGGTGGAGTTTACTCCTGCCTGCATGGGGACATTTGGTCAGTGAGCAGCAGAGTGAGCACCACAGACCCTTACCTCAGGTGGAGCAGAATTTGCCCTCCCCCTCCAGCGCTGCGGTTATTTTAAAGACAATTCAGATTTTCAGATCAGCCCACTAGGCATGTTCTCCGCACTAAGGACGTTGTCTCAAATCAGTAGCTAGTGCCAGTCACAATGCAAGATTCACTTCCCCTCACAGCTACACCTTGCTGGAGTCCAAAGGGCAGAAAGCATTAACTGACCCAAAAACAAGGTCCCATAACTCCGAGGTTAGATACAAATACACCTGGTACTTCAAAAGCTGATACTGGGAGAGACTAGCACAGGTCCTGCAGCCTTGGCAACAGAAGGAAGCTGGCTGATGGCTATACTGCTGTGTTTAACCAGAATGCCAAAGTTCCAATTGGATCAGCAGGAGAAATTTGGACTGACAGCCAGTGCTGCCACCAGGATTGTATTTGATAGCATCAACTCAAATGCCTTCCCATTTTCGTTTAGTGCACCAAGCCTATGTGCTGCTGGATGCTGGATTTTAAGTTTCATTGCCACAACCCTCAGTAAATTAGAAGCATTGTTTCCCATAACTCCACAATCCCACTTCTCTGAATTACCTATCCCAAGCTGTCAGCATCAAACCTGATTCCTGAGCTACCTTGACATTTAATTTATCTCCAGCAGGAACAGAGGAAAGAAAGATGTGTCAGGAATGGGCATCCCAGGAACATCCTCCTTCCAACACTCTAGTTGACATAGACTGAAACTTACTGCTTTTGTCCAACAGACCAAGTATGGATGGGAAGGAGCAACACCAACTTAAACTCTGAACTCCCCTCCAAAACCAGAAATCAGCCCATTAAAAATACACTTACCTTGCAACATCACTCTCACACCACCAATCCAGGATCAGTAAGAAGTTTCTGATATTAACACATGGAAGCAGTAAATGCAATGTAACATCTGATACATGCAATGTGTTTGCCTATTCGAGATGAGATTTTTTTTTAGCAAAGTTTGTAGTAGAATCGCACTAGTCACCCTAAAAAAAATTCTGAGGTAGTGCTGCTGCAATCCACATCTCTGTACTCACAAGGCATCTATGCTCTTCCCTCTCTCCCTGCTGGATGCTCACCGCTTTCTGCAGCTTAGCTGTAAGACAGAACTTGCCTCCAACTAAGAGTGAAACCTCAGCTCTGCTTAGCAGCATTTACTTCCCTATGAAGTAGCACTGAATGGAAGAAATGCAGAGCCTGGAAGAGTAGCTCTGAGTGACAGGTGTGCATTCTACATATAATAAGGTCACACTTAGAAATCTGAATTTATTTCATCATAAACACTGCAAAATTGAGAAATATTCAAAAAACCTATACCCTAATGGATTTTTGTTATCAGAGCTGTGAGCTTACTAGAGTGCTCTTTGGTGTTACCTATTAATGATTCCTCTTACAGCTCCTCTGTAGGCAGCATGTTTTCTAAATCAGTGTAATAGATACTGAAGTCCTCAAAGAAGTCTAGCTGGGCTCTGGCTTAGCTGGTGAGAGATAGTATTCTACCACTACATACACACAAAACCTTTGAGATAGAGATGGTCCCACTGCCCAGGGTGTGTGTGTGTTGCAGCCCCCTTTGCAAACCACATTACTTACACAGGACGATTTGCTTCATGGAAGTCAGCAAAATGAACACAGTCCAGCTTCCTAGGAGAGAGAGAGCACTTACCCTGAGGAAGTAGTAAGTGTGCACTTTGTTTGGCAGTTATGAAGAGCATTTCTGAAGCTGTGAAGCCCTGAAACTGCCACGGCAGAACTAGTTTACTCACCGTGGAGTAGCCCAGTTTGCAAGACAAAATGCTGCACGCTCCATCTTCAGAGCTGGGCTGCACTCATGCTATTAGTTAAGTTGCATTCACCCTTACTTGCCATCACCCATTCAGAATTGTAGCCCAAGAGCTGAGCTGGCGTAGCAGCCACAACTGGGCAAATACTGGCCTTAACAAGCGACTGTAAGAACTATGCTGACTTACCAAAACTGACTGCCAAATGCACATTTAGAACATGGAGAATTTTTCACTAAAAAAAAACCAAACCAAAACACCCAAATAAGATAATTTAAAAAGTTTCAACAAGCTCTCTCTATATTAGAAGCAAGTAAATTAACAGCACGCTTCTGACTGTAAAACTGCTTTGCTTGAGGGGAAAATGCTGCTTGGCTGATGAACATCTGAAAGGCTTCAAAAGATTAATTAAATAATCCTATGGAAAACATGGTTGTTCCTAAATGCTCCCATAATGAAGAATACTAATTATGAATACACACTGTACTTAGTATGAGCTTTTGAAATTATTTTGGCACCTGTGACAACTAAAATATCATGGCTTGCATCAAAACTGGCTCGATTTTGGGTCTGGAGGGACTTATAAATTGAAGAACTCAATTTATTCACTGCTTAACCTCTGATGCTCTTATTTATTTCACTCTTAAGACAGCAGCTTTTCAAGAAAAGCTAAAGCAATAAAGAACTGCATCTACAGATGACAACGTGATCGTGCTGGTTTTTTTGTGGTTTGTTCCCCCCCCAAAACCCCCATCCACTCACCTCTAGTTTCAAGAACCCCGCCCCCCCCCCAGGGCCAGAGATGAGGCTGTGACCTTTCATTAAAGATCCCTGCTAGACATTCAGGGGATCCCTACTGATCCCAAACAAGAACACAAGAACAATTAAGAGAGCTTGGAGGAAAAGAAAACAATGACATTTCATCTTCCTAAAAGTGGCAATAACCAACTGCTACAGAAATAAACCTGAAGCAAAGCTATGCAATATCCCAGTCCTCAGGCACATCTGTGCCCCACGTTTGCAAGAACATTACTTTGTGGGAATCAGAATTTGATACAGTAAATACACCTCAATTTCACCAACTCCGAACACCAAGAAAGAAGTGCTGACGCTGTACTTTTCCTTTTTTAAACAAATATTACAAAATTGAATTTTATTGAGTTTCACACAAGATGCACTTATAAAATTGATACAGAATGTCATTCAACAGAAAAAAAAAAAAAAGAGAAAGCAATTCCAAGCTTCCGTTAGCAATTGCTAAATAATTCAAAAATAAGATACAGCAAATTGACAGATAATCTGAATTTCGATGTGTGAACATATCCAATTAGTATAAAATACATCAAAAATTAAAGAATTTCAGATTTTTCCCCAGCACAAGTCCTCCTATTTTTACTGTCATCCCTGAACCATAACCACAGATTTTGGCCGTGACTCCAGCCACTCCTCATGGGAGAGAAGAGGCTGAAAGACTGCAGCAAGAAGTTCCCACCAGAGCAGACCACGCCAGCCTGCATGGCAAAGCCATCCCATTCCCCAGCCTGCTCAGGTACATGGTGACTCTTACAACTGGCTCTGTTTGCTATATTATTAGTCCTGCAAGTTTCAGGGATCAGTGTATACATTAGACTTTCACACATTCAGAAACCAATAAACCAAATACGCTTTGGCTTTCCCCACTCTCACAAATTATGAAACTAGCAAACAGCAAACTTTGTTCTCCAGTGTCTCAGCACTGAAGTACTTCTATGATGCTGTCTGGAAAGTGAAACTGGTACTTAAATATCCGAACAGCATTTGAAGTTAATGTGGTCTTTTAACAACAATATATAAAGAATTTATCATTAACTAAAGGGTCTCTTCTGAACCAAGTTTCCGACCTAAGTTTTGAGCTCAATTTTATTCCATTCTTGGTCTAAAAATTCCAAACCATATTTCATCAAATTCCAATCTTTCCACTGTTCCAAGCCATCTTTCATCAGTTCTTCCACAACTGCATCTCACACCAGAAATTAAGATGCATTGTAATGCTTAAATGCTATTTATAGATCTAGTCCACCTATTTAAGTTTGGCTGAAACAAATCAATCAAAATGGAAAATTCCAGCTTGACTGTCAGTATGAGCTTTTATAGGCATGTTCTCAGGCAAGTTAATACACAGATGTTACTTGTATCAGAGGCAAACCCAAAATGCAATGTAATATTCCTTTCTGCCATACATACAGTTCTAACACAGCAGTTCCCTGCTCCAATTAAAACTGCCTCTCCCCAACATATGTAAGTGCCCCTTTATTATTTTTTTCCTACAGCAACAAAAAATCCTCAGCTTTTAAAAAGAGTTTTATAAATAATCTGCCTTGCAGGACACACAACACAAGAAATGATTATGCTTCATATTTGCCCAGTTTGGCAGAACCTTCATTACTGTGATCTTTCCTTGATGTTTAGTATTTAGATAACACAGTGTGCAGCAAGTCTTTCGTTTAAAGGCAAAATTTTATTCTGATTACAAGATCTTCAAGATACATCTTGAGAAGACTTCTGCTGACAAGAATAACTATCCTGACTTGCTGTTGTATGTACCAATGGTTTTATGGTTGGTTGATACAAGCACAAGTTTTGATTTCTGCTTGAAGATGTGGCATGGAACAGGTAACTGGAAAGGCAAGCTCCCGGTCAAGCTGTCATACGTTCCCAGGACTGTCCTGACACTGGAGGAGCCTTCGTGGGCGTGGTATGTTCTGGAAGCAGGTTTCAGGACGCAGGATGGGGTTACGGTTGGTGTTCCCCAGTCTGCTTTCCAGAAGAGTGATACTGCAGCTCTGTCACCGGGCTAGACTGGTAATCCATTTTTTCCAAGAGGCAAGTTAAAGATCACTTACTTGACCAGATACCAAGCCAGGTTACTTGTAGAAAGAAATTAATATTTTTTTCCATTAATAATTTAATGTTTTTAAATAAATATTTATGTGCCTTTTTTTTTTTTTGGCAACTGTCCATTCTGGTAGCATCTGCTGTCCCAACAGCTCAGTATCCTTAGCACATTGATTTTTTTTTTTTAAAAAAAAATCTTAGTCAATTCTGTTTCCACAAATAGTAAACCTGTCTATCTCCAGCAAGTCTTTCTTTGAAGACCTGTGTTTTAATTCTGAACTGTCTTGGCTTATGTCTTTTTCTTCTCCATCAGGGGTTGTCAGAAATTGATCAGCATTGCTTGTTAGAAGAAAAGAGGGCGCATTCTCCTTCTGATGCACAGGTTGATTGGTAACTGATGTAGATCCATTTTCATCTGTGGAAATTCCTGTTGGAACAGAAGACAATTAAAAAGACCATCATGAACTTAACACAGTCATACAGATAAATCTCTAACATCCAGATTCACCCAGAACTCTCCTGACAAAGAATGTATCAGCAGAAGCAACAGAAGAATCCTCTGTGGAAGCCACCATTCTCTTCTTAGTTTTACCGTAACAGATTCCCTTTTCTAATTTGGTAGTGGGATAAAAAAATGCATTCTACAGAAGTTCAGGTCAGGAGGAAGAGCATAAGCAGCAGATATTAGGACATATACTGCATTCTTCTGGTTTACACACTCATTTTTGTTGGCTTAGGCAAAAAGATTTTTGACAGTCATGTGAATCACAAATATTTTCTACTGAAATAAAGAAAAGGAATCTCTGTAGCAGGAACTACATGTGCCTAATCCTCTACATATGTACAACAAACCTGGCTTCTCTAGGGATAGCTAATGACTCATGCACTGCTACACGCTTGTGAATAGCACTGGCTCCTAAAGCAGCTCTATTAAAGATGTCTATTTTTATTCCTGCACCTTACTTCAGTGGCACTGAACAATGGCTCCATTAACTTAAGATATTTGTAAGTAATATCCATGTATTGTTTCCACAATTTGTTAGAACATGTAAAGAATCAAGATACAAGAGCAAGCAACAAGAAAGTATTTTTTTCTTATTCACTATCCCCTCATAAAGATTGAGTTATTATTTCTAAAAGACTCCGAAAAAATCTGACTAATGTGGAGAGTACAGCAGACCAGCCCAAAGGAACATTACTTGCCAGAAAGACAGCACTACCTGAAAAAGTCTTTTGTAGAGTAGCTCTTCACAGTGTAATACCATCTACTACTTGAAGGTGAACCATCTTATGCATGTCAAAGGTACTAAACTTGCATCAAGAAAGGAAGCAAGTAATGCTAATTGTAGATCTTTGTTACAAAGGTAAGAGTTTTCTAACCCAGCAGCTTCCAGAGAAAGCTGACAATTATCAGTAATTAGAACTTCCACCCTTCAAGAGCAAGGAGAAAATTTTCTCCTTCAAAATTTTAAACTGTTTCTGAATGAGATGGAAAGCTCTCATGAAAGTAAACTGACTTACATTATGAGCTGATAAAAAGTAGACCAGATTAATACCCTCACCATCATTCTAGTAAGAGATGGGTTGAGAGACTGTATTTAAAAAAAATAAAGATAAGGGGCGAGGGGGGTGTGCAGGGATTAACCAATATTGCAGAGCCCAGCAGTAATAATGCAGACACACAGAAACTGGGAAAGCTAAAATCATTCTTTCACAAAATTGAGGTTTCTACTAAATAGTGAGCTGTTAAAAAACCCTGAAAAGCTGTTAAAACCTGAGCTTTTTCATCACTGATGGAAGCTAAGAATATTCTACATAACATCAGCAAAAGCTTTTTCACTGCTACTTTTCAATCAAAATCTTTCAATTTGAGGAAACAGGCATCTCTGCTGACCGACCTGGTAAAACTGCTGCTGCTTCAGCCAGAAACAGGCTGCAGGATTTATTTACTGTACGTTTAAGAGTCAATCAAAGTAAGTATGACTTATGGAGCCTCTGATCCAAGTGTAGTACTAGAATGTTTAATTAAAACATTATCATTATAATAGCTATCTAATGAAATGCAAAAGACATTCAGACCACTTCATATTACATTCTTTCACGATGAAACCAAAGCAAGTCTATGAATTTAAGCTATTTCAGAATAACCATCTGTACCAAGTTTCTGCATGATGTGATTTGACTCAGGTGAGATACAGCTTCATGACTGAAACACTGACAGATCCTTAACTTCACTAGTGCTGGCGAGACACTACGACGACTAACAAGCACCTTACATTTCAAGCTGCTCAAGCCTTTGGCAAGCAGCGGAGGGGGCACAATAAAAGCCTCACTGTGAGGTTCTCTAGGGCTCTCATTGAGCTCTTCACAGAGGAAGACACACAATCCAGTTCAGCTGACTGGAACAATGAAGGTTTCTGTTTCCTCTGATGATGCGTCGCAGGACTATAACAACGCCCCGCTCCCACCATGTATTAACTGTGAGTGCTGAGGGTGAAACCACGCTGCACAGACTTGGAGTGAAGAATGTAGAGACCAGCAGACAATCCTACCTGGATTTCATAAAGCTTTTCATTAATGTGTTTATGACAACCACACATAATTAAACCTGTTGTGTGCCATGTTTTACATTCATTTCCGTAACAAGCACACAGCTTCTTTCTTTACTAATCTTCAGCACTGCCAGACATACTGTGTAAATATTTACTTAATTGTGTAGTGACATGGCAGAAAGGGTTGGACTAGACAATCCATGCTGTGATTGTGGTTTTCAAACAGAAATGTGCTGCTTTTCTGATGTTTCTATCACCTCTACACATCAGAGTGGGATCTTACCAGAGAGTTGAGTGTTTCTAACTAAAAGAAGATACATGAACTAAAAGTGATAAATTCTATCATTTCCAGGCTTGTGTTTGCAGGTGTGATATTGTACAAAAGAAGTCCAGCAAGAGGGTTACTGTGCAGCAAAAAACCACTGTACACCTGGTTATACAATTTAATTCAAAAGCAACTTTTGTTACACTTGAAAACAAAACAAGGTACTTAGCCTTACCTTGGTTAGATTTAAACATGCCTTGCTGTTTGCCAGATGACTTCCCTGGAGTGGCAGTTAGGATAGGATTGAATAATTTCTCCTCCATTTTTGCCTCCTTTACATACTGACATGATTTACCCAGCAACACAATACTGTTAAGGACTTTTAGAGATATTAGCCTGGGAAAAAACAAAGGATTTGTTTACATATTTGCATTAGCATATGAAAGTAACTGCATGGTTACTGCTGTCTTGGAAGGATTAGCTAACAAATTATATCCCTTCAACAGCAAGATCAAAAGGTAATTTCCTTTTCCTAATCATTTGTTTCAGACTCAATGCTTTTCTTTTTTTTCCACCTAGAGAAAAACTTCAAGCTTAACAAAAGGACCAGAAGGACAGCTAAGTGGCCATTTAAGACCTCAAACAGTTAAACAGAGAACTAGAAAAGGGCCCTCAGCAGCGCAAGCCCAAATAAAACCCAGTACTGTTAAAACTGTAGTCTTAGGTGTGCCCAGCCCAGGATCACTATCGGAGCTTGAACCAGAAGAAAGCAACTACCTCTTTCACCAATGACACAGTGATCATAACAAGTCCTTTTTCACATCACAAAAGGCAGTCCGTAAAACTCAATGAATCCAAAGGGGCAGCACTACACTGCCATCACAGCACAGCCCGCTTGGTGGCCGTGTGCCATCAGGTGCTTTTAGATTTACAACTCAAACGAGTTCTGTAAAAATCTAAGTTCCCTTCTGACATGACACACAGACTGATGTGGAGCCCAGCAACAAGTGGTGCTCCTCAGGGGTCCCTACTGTGACCAGTGCTCCTTAACATCTCTGAGACATGGACAGAGGGATCACATGCACCCTCAGCGAGTTTGCCATCACCACCAAGATGTGTGATATGGGCAACACGCTGGAGGGAAGGGATGTCATCCTGAGGGACCTTGACAGGCTGGAGAGGTGGGCCCATGCAAACCACATTTCAGTTCAACAAGTCCAAGTGCGAGGTCCTGCACGTGGGCTGGGGCAACCCCAAGCAAAACTAACTACAGGCTGGGTGGAGAATGGATTAAGAGATGCCCTGAGGAGGATGACTTGCAAGTGTTGGTGGACAAGAGGCTCAACACAACCCAGCAAGGTCTGCTTGCAGCCCAGAAAGCCAATCATATCCTAGGCTGCATCAATAGAGCTGTGACCAGTAGGACTCCCCCTCTACTATTCTCCTGTGAGAGCCCATCTGGAGTACTGGGTCCAGGTCTGGAGTCTCCAGTACAAGAAAGGCAGGGACCTGTTGAAGCAAGTCCAGAGGAGGGTCACAAAAATGATCAGAGGGCTGGAACACCTCTGTTATGAGGACAGGCTGTGAGTTGTGGCTGTTCAGCCATCAGAAAAGGCTGCAGGGAGACCTTCCAGCAGCCTTCCAGTACCTAAAGAAGGGCCTACAAGGAAGTTGGAGAGGGACTGTACATGGACAATCAGTAATAGGACAAGGGAAAATGGCTTTAACCTGGAGAAAGGTAGATTTAAATAAGATATTTGAAAGAAATTCTTTCCTGTCAGGAAGGTGGTAAGACACTAGAAGAGGCTGCCTAGAGAAACTGTAGATGCCCCTTCCCTGTCAGTGTTCAAGGCCAGGCTGGATGGGGCTTTGGGCAACCTTGCCTAGTGGAGGGTGTCCCTGCCCAAGGTAGTGGGGTGGAACTAGATGACCTTGAAGGTCCCTTCCAACCCAAACTATTCTGTCATTCTACATCCACTCCAGAGGTGAAGGCTCAGTAAAGAACAAGGAAACAGCCATGTATTCTGCAGGATGAACATGAACATTCTTCATGCAATGAATGTATGTAACAGAAGTGAGCCAAATGCAAACTCTAAATGCACTTTCCACTCTGGGCAGATCTGTTTATCAGGTACAGTGCATCACCAGATCAGAAAGGCGACTTGAGGGGAACATTCACGGACTAAAAGCCACGGAGTGGGTCTAACTGCTTCATCGTAAGGTGACCCCAGCGTATCTCAGCAGCAGCCCCACCACCTCTCCCTGCACGAATGCAGCCAGAGCTCGCCAAACTGACAAACAAAGTACACTGCACTTTCCAGAGAACTTTATGCAACACATTTATTTGTAGAGGAAATTTACAGAAATGGAAGAATGGGCAGAGTAGACCACTTTCAGTACTCAGAAGAAACTGACATTTTAGTATCCAAGCAACCACAAAGATGGTATCATTTCATACAAGTTGAAAGCCATGATTCTCTCCAATTTTATTAGGTTATCGGAACAGGTATTTTTCTCAAAGTTCAGAAGCTCTCCTCCATTTCTAATAAGCTTTAGATTTTTTTTCCTACACTTTGTGCAACATTCTTTTGTTCTGAAAGATGTTTACAGCATGATTTATCTGTGATTTAATGAGATCAGAAGTTGAAAAGGCCATAAATCAACACTTCACTGTATCAGTTCCAGCTTCTCATGGAAAATTATGCAAGATGTTCTTGCAATTCTCCTTTATTCTTGTCAGCCAGTCTATCCCAGGCTTAAATTTCTAACAACAATATAAGTTTTCAGTTGTTCAAAACCCTCAAAGAAGAAAACTCAGGTCTCTGAGGCTGGGCAAAACTTAAAGCATTACAGTTAAATATCAATACAAACCAGCACACTCTACGGTCTCGATCCTTGGCTTGGTTACCTCTTTCAAACTTCATCACATTTTTTCTCAGCTATCTGATGTAAATCTGAAATTTATCTTCTGAACACAAATTACTTGAAAGATGCAAGTGGTGAGTTAGCACCAAAACTGAGATCACGGAAGAAGCAAAAATCTGTTGTAATTTTTTTATAAGGACAAAATAAATCAAATTGTGATTTTGATGATCAAAATAAATTACTCTGAGGACCTGTGCCTTCAAAGAGCAGCATTTAATCTTTCCTGTTAATCACATTATTTTTTTCTGCCCTTCACCTTCCAAGCCAGAGACAGGCAAAAACCCAGGACTGTACTGCAGCACTGGAACACTAGATGTAGGGAAATACTACATATATTGGGAAACAGGAAAAAACACAGAGCAAAATGAAGGTGCAGAGTTTGCAATACCACAGCTTGAATGTGATGATCAGGGGCTAGTGCTTTCAAGTATACAGAGCTGGCTACTTGGAGAACATGAGCACAGCATGTGGTATGCTTGGGAAGAAACCCTAGTGTGGCCCAAAGGAATATGGCTAACGTTCCAGCATTTGGCTTATAAGCAATCTCTCAAATTCCTAGTTGTCTGACACTAAAGAGATGTGTCTCTACCATGATGCAGGCTAGACACATCAGATCAAGTTGTTCCTTTTTTGCAGATCAAGGTCAAATTACAGAGTCCACCCACTGATAAAAAAAATGTGTAGTAATCCCATTCTTTTCATAAGGTAAGACAGCAGCCTCCTCTCCACCAGTGTACGGGCTGAACCACTGACCCTGTCCTAGAAGTCTCTTACTTTCCAAGTTTTGTTTCCTTCAGTCACAAACAAAACTTGGTAGGGCACTGGAAGAGCTATTTCCACAATACCATAGTCATGTTCTCTGTGCTGCAGCGGTCTGAATCACTCAATTCTTTGTGATTGATTTTAGGATGATTTCAGTATCAATCAGTACTGAGAGACAACAATTGCTGACACAATTCAGTATGCAGCTTTCCTAGAACCTGGTCATCCCCATACAGTCTACAGCAAGTGACAAGACAAGCAAACCAGACTGGATCTGAAGTACAACTAAACACATCTGAGAAGTACATATCAGCTGGTGAGAAGTTAAGGAAGACACAAGTATTAACTGACGTGGCAGTGAAGGGACATTTGCCAATCAGCAGTTTTGGAAAACAAATCACCATAGGACATTATATTTCTTAAGATAACTTACTGACTCCATCCTGCCCAGCAAGGTGAGCCTTGCACTTACTTTTTTTTCATAAAGCAGTTTCCTAACACAAACAAACCTCACATTTAACCACCAGAGAGCAGAATTCATGATCTGCTCAGAGCACTTAAAATGCTTATTCGGGTTGGCATATTGAACCTTTTCACAGAAAGTTTCATTCCTTAGAATTCAATTTCCCCTTTTACACAGGGGTATGGTGCTTGCCTGTCCAATTTTTCCATCATTTTCCATTAGTTATTTTCACTACTGAAGGTAATTATTGAGGGCAAGAATACCCCAAATGCAGTTAAGAGTGCTTAGGGACCAATCTGTACTCCAATTGGTTTATGAGCCTCAGTGGTTTACTTAGGTTCTACTCAACATAATCTCTGTTTACACTTACACTGAGAAGCATCAGCAGAAGCTTTTTTCCACATATCTGACTAAATAACAGTAAATACTTTTCAGTTATGTTCATATACTTACCCACAGTAGAACAGCACAACACAAACATAAGCTAAGACTCCTTGTACTTTTATTGAGCTTGTTACGACTCTGATAAGCTGTTTTAGGGATAAAAGTTAAATAATTAGAGCATATTTAATAAATACTTGTGTGCTATACTTAAAACATTTATTACTTGGTAAAGTCAAACAAAAGTAGAAACATTTACATTAACAGTTATTTATTCTCATGTTCTCCTTGATAGTGCTAACTGCTCAAGACTTTGGATTGAGTAAGTATCATACTAGCACCTAATTGCAGATTTGCTCAAACTACAGTCTGATGTTTCCTTCACCACTGACTTCCAAGTAAAGTAACAAGCAAAAAACTATCTTCAATCAAGGGCTGAAAGCTGAGTTAACATTTTGAATATAAAATTGTTTTGTGGACTGGACATATGAATACCAAGGTTCACCAACAACGATCCTGAAATCTCAGGCTTACTTCAGTATTTCAGTTAGGGTCCCAAATTAGCAAAGCACTTCAGTTTAAAACAAGCTTCTTAGTATCCAGGATATTGTATCAGAACACAATGAACTTGAAAAAAATACTTCAATGGAATTCACGCTGGATGTAGTGTAATTAGTTATAAAAGATATCATGATTATGATCATAGTTGTTTCAGGTTTCTGTGGTTAAGGCCTTTTTTTGTTTTGTTTGCTTGGTTTGGGGGATGGAAGGTTGCGGGGGAGGTGGGTTTAAATCCTGGGTAAAAACCAAGCAAAGCCTGTAACTAGTATATTTTTTTTGCATCTCCATGGGTCAACTTTACATTTAAAAGCTAATTCATATTAATATTCTTCCAAGAAAATTACAAATCAGCACGTTTGCTGGTAAAGCAAAGACACTCCCCATATTATGACTACTGCTTTTCTACACGTGTATGGGGAAGGGCAGAGCAGCTACTTCTAGAAAACATTCTGCAATAATTAGTTCAGTACAGACAGCCTGTGGACACAATCCCAATAATGAAATGATTCATTTTATAGCAGCATGTCCATGTAGCAGGGTCAAGTATTTCAGAATCATGTATTCTGCAACAGTTCAGTAGTTCAGTGCCCCATATAAAAGAAAACTTAGTCATTAAGCATACCATTACAGGGACAGCCACAAGGACTCCTATGAAAACCTAAAAAAACCTCCAACTTAGTACACTACTGCTAACCTTCTGGCAACCAGCTGCTTTGTTTATTCTGAATGAATGAACAGGATAATTGCCAAAAGGAATAAATGTTTAATTAGCACAGACGTAGTTTAATTCCACTGCTACAATTCAAGTGCTTATAAATACTATACATTTAATATATATTCAATTTGCTATGAAAGGTTGACAAACAGTAATATATTCACAAAGACATAACTAGTATGTGATATAAGTTATACTGAAGTTACTTAAAGTGATCATTTCATCCTGAAAACATCAAAATGAGCTAGCTATCTCACAGGCATATATTCTCCATCTTATTGACAGAAAGCTGATAGGAAAGACAGCTTACTAAAACAGCCAGCGGAAGAGGAATGAAGCCCATTCTCCTGGAAACCGAATCACTATAATCTGTATATGCCTAGGGAAAAAGAAGGAAGAATAATGAGTTACTTATGCAAAGGAATGAGCTTACTTTAGCTTGGCACATCCTCTCTAGATAAGAATCAATCTCTGCCAACAAACACTATACTGGTATAAAGCGTACCTATTCACATTTTGAAATTCAAATGCAGATAGCTGCA